>OX453089.1:56342547-56585047 GCA_949708635.1 Hirtodrosophila cameraria
GTATATAGCAGTCGAAAACTTAATAATGCTTAGTAATGTTCTTGTTTATTATTACTATTAACACACTTTCGCTGTGCGGAAAAAACGTGAGAGATTGCGAAATAAAACTCGCACAAGCCGCTACGAAATTGAAGTTGAATTTTGTTAGTGGCGTTATCAAATCGTCACTATCAGCAGACCTATTCCCGCTAGAAGGGGAGGGGCATGATTTATGTGTATACACAAACATAATCTATATGTGTTTATGATACGAGACCAATATTTCGGCGCGTGTCTCTTCTCAAAGTATCCACTTTGATATTTTATTTTTGGGCAGTCTGAAGAGGCCTTGACATTGCGCGTGTATAAGTGCAAAATAAATTACCAAAAAAAAAAATAATAATAAAATTTAACTCCGGCATATGCAGGAAAAACCGGTACCCAAGTACAAATGTATACACTTGCAGAGGATATTACTTTGTTTTTATCGAACTGTGTAGCGCATTAAAACAACCGTTTTGGACATCATAAAGTTATTATTTATATTTAGATGCCATAATACGATCAGTTGGGAATTGAGTTTTTAGGCAATCATTAAAGCAGTTTTATTAGCGTCTTTGAAAGGGTGTTAAATCTTCGACACAATAAAGTTAGCTTTTATTTCTTAATTACTTTTGTTGAAATTGTTATTGTTACATGCGCGAGTCGCTGACAAGTCTATAAATATCAGTTGGACATCTGTTGATACGTGCTTGACATTATTTTGCCACACATGAAAATTAAAGTGACATGGGCTATACTAACTTAAGAGGGTACATTCGATTCAAGATCAGGAAAAACATAAGTGAAGACATGCCGAAAATACATCGAATTTGTATAAAATGAATTAGCTTTCCAATCTCTTAGCTGAAATAGCATGATTTCATATCTGATTACAGGGAATCAATTAGTCGACCACACCTGACTGCAACCATCTTGTTTTATATGTTTTAGACCAAAAACTTTGGCTATATGAGTAAGACGGGAAGTCAAGAAGCTGGCGCGTGTATGATTTACTTGCAAAAAAATACATTGCCGCCGGTTGAACACGCTTTTTTATGGTCATCGTTGCGGCTATGCTTATAACGCGTTTGCATTGACGCAAATGTGCGACAACAAATAGCCACGCCCATCTGTTGGCCCGATCTCATTTTGGAATCCCTTGGCTCTGTAATGAACCTACCCTGTGGTACTTTGGCAGTGTCAGCGGCTGCAAGTTAATTTTCCATTTCGCTGGTGCGCCAAACTTTTACTGCGAATCTGACGCCATTTTTGGTAGTAAAATGGGTCGCCCGACCCACAACCGTTTCCCCCTCTTGACAGAAACAATTGCTTCATTTGCCTGTGTTTCCATTGTTTTGCTTGTTTCTTTTGTTTTTGTTTCCATTGGCGCACACGTGTTTGCAATTGAAACTGAAAAGTGTCTGCCGCAACAAAAAAAAAAAACCACCCACGAGCCCATTAAAATCACACTTAGACCTAAGGAGAGGGTAAGGTAGGGAGGGAGACAGCGAGAGAGAGAGAAAAAAGAAAAGTAGAAGAAGAGAAAGAGAGAGAGAAGAAAGACAGCTGATGACTGTTGACGACTCATGTGTTATGCTAATTTCTATTTTATTGTTTTCGTAACGTTTTTTGCATTGTGTGTTTTTGCTATTGTTGCATTAATTTGCAATGGATGCTGGGACAAAGCATTGAAAACCGGAAATAAGACTCGTTACTGAATGTTTACCGTTAGTTGTTAAGCTTTACCTGCCCCTTAATGCCCGTGGCAAAGGGCATTGAATTACCTTTTCATTAGCAAACGAAACGCACATCAAGCGCGTGAATCTAGCTAAATATTCACACCCACAACAAACCCAACTAGTTAAGGACGCAAACACACACACACACACACACACACATACAAACAATGTACACAAAACAAAGGAAAAAAGCAATCGGCCGTAACAAAATTTCCGACACGTGCGACAAAATTGCACAGAGAGCGGCAAAGCAGAGCAAGGCACAGGCAACAAGAGAGAGGTAAGTGGGATTTAGGGCCAAACAAAATGTTTACACATTACGTTCAGATCGCAAATGTTGCTGGCATCATATGTTGCTGGCAACATTTGCTATTTTGCCAGCCGGCAAAAAAGTTTGAACGTTTTTATTACAATGCATCTCAGCAAATTGCCAAGATTAGATTTTGTGTTATAAATAGCTGAACATTCTTTCACTCGCATTTATATTTTGTTTTTTAAGACATTTGTGATAAGCTGTACCATAATGCGGCCGGAAATGCTAAATTGATAACAAAAGTTCTCAAAGTGAAACAAATTTGCGTTGTTTTCTCTGCTTTGGATTTGAAAATGCAATCAAATAACAAATGATTTTTGCGAAAAATTGTTTTTTTTCCCTCTGTTTTTAATCAGAGCTTTACAATAAAAATACTGATTTACACCCTGTTTCTTAAACAATTGAAGACAGACTAAAAAAAGAGGTTCAAAATTTGAAATAAACCGCCTAAATGTCCGATATAAGAGTTTGTAGATGAATTAAAGCAATGCCCCTATTATTAGCTGTACAAAAATGGCAATTAGTTGTGTTTTGACAATAATAATATTTGTGCATGATTTAAATGATTTTTTTCAGCTGTATAAATGTATAAGAAAAATGGCTTGGGCTTCTATTTTATTCTATTTAGTAATAATTTCTAAAACTTGGAGTACAATTAAAAATTCATAATTTTAAGTAATTTTATTGTTTGTCTCTCAATCAAAAACACTTTTGACATTTGTGTTGGGTGTGCGTTCTGTGCTGCTGCAGACGGCCATTTAAACGACACGCAGCTGACAGCGCGGCTTCATTCTGCTTTGCGCCGTCGTTGAATGCGCTTCGCTATCAAATTGGTATAGTTAAGCTCCCAAAGCTTCAAATATAAAGCATTTGCGTAGCTTCGTGTATGTGTGAGCTGACGAGAGTGCATGTGTGTGTGTCTGAATGTGTGCGAGTGTGAGTGCTCGTGTCTATCGCGTAACGAAAGCGAAAGTTTTGTTTGCGCGCGTGTTGCTAACAGCAGCGTCGCTGGCGTCGCCTATCTCCTATGATTGCACATATACGTCGCATCCGCAGTCGTCGTCGCATTTAGCATTGTTGTTGCTGTTGTGATTGTGATTGTTGTCGTTGTCTAGCAAAAAACAAAAAATAATAAAAATAGCAATAGATTAACAGCGTGTGAAAACAACAAAAATACTCATTAGTTTAAATGAGCGAGCAATAAATTAAATAAAACGTGTTTATGCTGCCATCATCAGACTCTCTTTCCCTTTCTTTATCATTGTGTGCGTGTGTGTTAGTGGCAGTGTCTGTCCAGCAACAAAGAAACAAACAGCTGTTAAGCAAATACAAAAACAATCGCCATCATTCCTGCAACATTCACTGCTAAAACAAACAATCAACGGGTAAGTTGCGCGTTCACATAAATTGGGCTATAAATCTTCTAGTATTTGCCCCCAATGCTCCAATCCCCCAACACTCATACAATAATATAAAAAAGAAGAAGATGTGCTCATGAGCCACACGTGCCGCCAGTAAAAGTTGCATGTCACAAGGCAACGTTCGATATTGCAAAGAGCGTTAACTTGGATTCATCTCTCAATTTCTCTCTCTGTGTCTGTCTGTCTATTTATCTCTCTTTCCACCAGTCTATTATCATTAAAATGTGCATGTGTGTGTGTCTGTGAGCATGCATAAAAGAACTTTGTGACTTTGACTCGCTTTCTTTCACCCCTCCCTCTGTTTCATGTTTACAGCCATCAAATTTTGTTTTTTTTTTTGCCTCACCTTCACAAGGACGAATTCCGCATGTGTGTGTATGTGTGCGTGTTTGAACGTTTCTGTGCGTTTCTTGGCTGCTATAGCATCGCCCTTGCCCTTTGGCGTTTTGCTCATCGCACACAGCGAATGCAGTTGCATAATTGGCACCCATGACGTATGCGTAATATTGATTTCGAAATGCAACATTAGAACGTTGCAGTCGAAAGCTCCCGACTGTCGAATTCTCTACAACAACATGAATGCAAATGATATTCAAAAGGACAGATAATGTCTGTCTGACCACATTACAAAAACCCCATAATACTCTTTTTCCATTTTAGAAACTGAATACATATTGAAATAAACATATAAGCAATGGTCGAACGGGACAATCGAATACATTACAAGTGGTAAAAAGGTCGAAATGAGACGGATTTTTAAAATCATTTATCCATTTATAAAGAAGCTCTTGATTAGCCCTATAATTGGTGGTCAGGGCGATTTCGGGCAACTATTCATTTTCGAGATTTTTGCAAAAAAAATAGAAGTGTGTTTTAGCGAAAGTTGAGGCTATATAGTAATGCGAATTTCTGATAAATGTTGTACATTGATGTCGTTCTAAAATTATGTCATTTTGAAATGGTTTTAATTTTACGCAAATAGGATTTGAAGTTTTTTAAAATTTAATTTAAACCCTTCTCGCACGGGACATTTTTTCGATTTGACTTTACACTGAAATATTTACAGTTAAGCTAGGCTTAATTGATCGTTCGTCATATATGTTAGTGAGTGCTTGTTAGTGAATTTTTATGAAACAGTTTTATCAAGTATACGCTCATTTGACTAAGTAAATATTAAAGAAAAAAAAAAATAGCAATAAGAGCAAAAAGAAATTATTTCCGATTGCTGTCAATTTGCACATGATAGTTATTGAACTGGATTGTAAATTGTTAGATTTTATAAATTTTTAACAATTTACTTCGATTAAAGCATATAATAGATGTAATAATAATAACTTTTACTGATAATAATTTTGAAACTTTCGGTGCTGGTGGACTTTATGGGACAAATGACCACATGCTCAAAAAGTAAATATTAATTATTATTAATTCGAGTGATCGAGTCTGTTGGGTATCTAGACAACGAGTTTAGGGTTCGAATTCCAGCGCATAGTGCTATAAAGTGAAGTCAGGTTGATAGTTTGTAAACAACCTGACTATACAAATAATAATATAATAGCAACAAAACTAACAAAATAAGTAAAATAAATAGGCTTCGAGTCTTGTTTATTTTAAGTTTCGAATTGTACTTCAACAAGACACCTCATTGTTATTGTTATTTTTTTTTTAAGCTAAGAAATGCACATTTTCTTTTTACCATATTTGTGTCTATACATGGAAATAGAGCACTTTTATTTATTTGAATAGCTCGTAGAAGTACGCGTATGTCAATGGCCCGTTAACATTTCCGTTCCCATTCCCATTCCCAGTACTTAGACATATTCAAAGAGAAGAAATAGTCGGTCGTAAAGCGCAGCGTGTGAAGTATTTTTGTTAAGAAACCTTCAGCTTGCCTCAAAATCTAAACAATACAAAAAACAATAACAACTTTACATTGGAAGTCGTAATTGATTCTTTTTTTTCGCATTCGTTCAGCAGAAAAATAAATCAAGCTGTGACTTTGACAACATATTCATTTCGCACAGTGACAGCTGTTTGTTTACTTATGTGAATCGATGCCTTTGTTTGGCTTCGACTTTGATTTTGACATGCGCTGCAATTGTGGGCATTTATGGGTTGTTTGAACAATTCAATGCTACCTAATGCAAATATAATAATCAGGGGTTTTACGGAAAACAGATACAACGGAATACAACCGTATTCCAATCCGTAGTTATTGCCGAAAGCGTTTTGGGTTGCTGTCAAATTTCTAGTGTTTTCTCAAGAGTTTTGGGCAAATACACCACTTAAAATTTGTATTTAAGAAATTTGATTTAATATGGAAATGTTATTCATGTTATCAAATAAATGTATAAATAATAGTTGGTTTTATGTCTAGAATATGGAAAAATCCAGAAACGTTTAAAGAAGAAAGTACAAGTTACTCTAATATACTTTTTAACACCTCTACGCGAGGTTAAAGTCTGGGGACGATGCATATCAAAGCCACAAAACTTCTGATGTCTAATTTTGTGACGAAGTATTTTCTGATTAATATACGAAATTTTTTAATTAATAAAATTAATTTTCATTTTGCACGTTGCGCAAAAAAATACATCTTCTTTTTATTGTACCTATGTAAGTTACTTTTGCAGTTTGCCGAATGCCAAATAAATTTTATTATTTTAAATATTTCTAATATTAATCAGTTTTTCACCTGTAGTTGTGCACCTGAGTGTTTTATGAAAAAACTGCCAAGTTAAGCTTAAAAGTTCTTAAATATACCTTTTGAAACTGTGTTCGTTTCAATTCTAGCGGTTTTTAGCGTTTTTCCCGCTCAACTAGCGGTTTTTCAGAAAAGTGGTAGAACAAACGTTTCTTGGATAACAAGTCCACAAAATTATAGACACCTACCTCAACGCGCTGATACAACCAAACAATCAGACAAACAGACAACCTTTTTATCTCAATTTGGAAAAGACGCTCTAATTTTAAAATGGGCATAACTTTTGAACAAACTGGATGAACGAGGTGTCATTCAACGCGTATTCAGAATTAAAGCATTTAAGACCAAAAAGCCCCAACGGCTCCAGTAGCTCAAATTTTTCAAATTCTTCCCTCTCACCTGCTCGCCTATATCTCAGGAACCAGGTGAGTTACCATAAGTTATAGTATGCACTTTTCTTAGTTAAAGTAATAAGTTTTAAAAGCATATCTAGATTATGACATTTTCAAAAATTTGGCTTGATATTTAAGTTCAATGTTTTCAAATAACTTAAGTTGTGTAATTCCTCAATTACTTTAAAATATTGTAAGCTGGTTCAATGAACGAAATGCGTATACTTTATAATTTATGCAACATACATATTTAGTTAAATTTTCCATAATTGCGCAACCGGAAGTACTCGAAATATGAACACCATCCTATAAAGGTGTAAACATAACGCGTGTTTCTTACCAATATAAGCAAAAATTGGACACCGCCCCATATATGACAGCATATGACGTCCATAATAATAGATTTATAATTTGGGCTCAAACGCGTTGCACATAAAAACTTCAAGATTAACCAAAATCAAATCAAAAAACAAAAACAAAATAATTAAATAAAAAGAAAAATGTATAAAAAGCCTCGTATCAATATAAACAAACAGTGGCTAAAACAATAACAACACCAAAAACAGAAACGGCTGACGCCCTGCTACAAATTGTGTGGACAAAAGGGGAGAGGTGTGCCGTCGGTTCGACTAGCCCAGCAGCAACACGTGCGTCGTTAATTCAATAAAAACAACAAGAGCAAATCAGACACGCAAATCACACATACACACATATACATATACATAAATATACATATATGTAGTATAGTATACTCGACAAAAGCATAAAATTTCATTAACACTATATGAGCACATTTAGGTGTGTGTGTGTTTGTATGACTTTGAATTTTTTACACTCACCCAACGGAACTATTTTATAGCATTTTGTTTTACACTGCTTTAAACTTTTAACTTGTATTCTTACACCTATATCTATACACCTTTCGACAAATTTTTTTAAAATAGGATGTATGGCAATGCATAAAAATATGCGGATTTCAAAGTTTCAAAGTTATCAGTAAAAGTTATTATTATTACATCTGAATTAATTAAAGTTAATTGTTAGAAATTTATAAAATCTAACAATTTAAAATCCAGTTCAATAACTATCATGAGCAAATCGACTGCAATCTGGAATACTGGCTTTTTCCTCTTATTGTTATTTTTTTTGTCATTTTTAGATCGTTTTTTCTTTAATATTTACTTAGTCTAATGAGCTGATACTTGATGAAAGCTTTTTCCTAAAAATTCACTAACAACAATTACTAACTAAAATATTTAACCTAGCTTAACTGTAAAAAAAAACTTCAACTGATATTTTCATAAAATTAAAACCATTTCAAAAACACATCAATGCACAACATTTATAAGAAATTCGCATCACTATATTGCCTCAACTTTCGCTGAAATACACTTCCATTTTTTTGCAAAAATCTCGAAAACGAATATTTGCCCGAAACCTTAGCACCAGCTATAGGGCTAATTAAGAGCTTCTTTAAAAATTGAAAAATAATTTTAAAAATCAGTCTTATTTCGACCTTTTTACCATGTGTACGATTGTCCCGTTCGACATCATTCGAAGAAATTGTATATATATTATAATAAGCTATAGTCCCCCGATTTTAAAAAATTTGGTGAGCATATCAATATCATACTAAAACACAGAACAGGTCAGTTTGGATAAGATAGCTTGAAATATTGAATTTGCTTGCGTTATTTTAAAAAATCAAAAACCGATTGTTCTTGAAAGATAGACAGAATGACAGACAGATGGCTAGATAGACCCGACTGTGGATGATTATGTGGTCAGAGACATCTCCTTAATGAAGGATATAATAACCGAAACCCAAAATTTGAAATAAACCTGATCTGCGTATGGTGTACAGGAGCCTACATGCCAAGTTTGGTGTCTCTAGCTCTTATAGATTCCGAGATCTGTGTGTTCATACGGACAGACGGACAGACAGACAGGCAGATGGACAGACAGACAGACGGACTTGGCTAGTTTGTCTCGACTGTTGATGCTGATCAAGAAGATATATAGTTTATATAGTCGGAAATGCCTCCTTCTGTTTGTTACACACATTTTCAGTACTTTATAACTCCCTTTTTCCCATTTTTAATGGGAACAGGGAGTAAAAATGGAGAAAACTTTCTTAAAAAAAGTATAGATTTATTTTTTTACTTTTTTTTATTTAATTAAAATAATTAAATTAAACTAAACAACCCAGTACAAGTTACTTGCATTTTTTAACTTTATGCAAGAAAACATAAAGTTTGTTAATATTTGTTAATGATATGTTTAGCAAACTTCAATTAAAATTTCTGAAAATTAGAGAATTCTAATTTGTGATCTACGGTTTTACAAGAATGAAAAACATATAGCCTTACAATCTGATGCTAAAGTATTGCATCTGTTTATTTATGCAAGTAAAAAGAACTATTCTTTTGATTCAACTTGCCAAAAAGTTCCAACTGGGATATTTTTTTGTTTAGCCCGCTCGATGTTCGCCTCTCTCCACGGCGAGCCCCCACGCCAGCACACAATGTATCTGTTTTTGCACAGCTCGTGGCACTGAAATTATCGCCATTTCGCTGTCGCTGTCGCCGTCGCTGTCGCTGTCGCCGTCGATGTCGCCGTCGTTGTCGATGTCGCTGTCACAGTCGACGTCCACGTCGGAGGCGTTTGCGTCGCTGACTGCGTTCGAATGACAATGTCTCTAAAATTTATGCAGGCAATACAAAAAAAAAAAATTATTCGTTTTTTTCGATTTAACATTTGCTTTAATTTTTGAACGGCTTGGCTCCCACACGTGTATGCAATCGCTTTGTCGCTTTGATAGTGTGCGTGTGTCTGCCTTTGTGTGTGTGAGCATGTGAGCGACTATTTCAAAATGTTACAAACGGCTACTGTTTAAACTTTAAGCCCATAAAAGTTAAACATGATACACGCGTCTGTAGTCTGACGAAACGGAAGCAATAACAATAAAAAAATTGCTAATTTTCTGACACAAATATTTTGTTGGTTTTGTATTTTAATGTATGCTCTGTTTTTTTAATCTCTTTCACGGAACACCCCATAGATTAGTCACTGTTTATATTACTTTTGGAGTTGGTTAGTTCATTGTATAAACAATCGGTAAAAAAATAAATAAAGTGGAGAAGCTAATAACAGGAATAACATTAATATGATATGGATAAGTATTTTGTATTCTTAGAATAAATCGCTTCTCAATTTGTTTGCTGTAACTATATCCATATCCAATTTGATCGTTTAACATAAGATAACATAAGTGACTCCATACTATGCGATTAACTGGAATACATTATAGCTAGTATATTATAATCAGAGCTGTAAATGAGTGATTCATTTTTGATTGACTCTGCGTATCATTCAGGCGTTGAATTACCACTTGAATTGAAATTGAATTCATCCATTTGATGTAAATGTGACTTTATTTTAATATGATTTCATTTAAATTGAAAAAGTAATGTGAATTTAAATTTGATTTCATTCAAAAGACTTTTAAATTATTTGAGTAGTCATTCTTTGACTTCAAAAATTAATTGTATTACAATTTCAATTAGTTGATTTGTATTTGAGCACCTGAGCAAAATGTCAATTTCAAGTGATGAAAATTTTCATGGAAAGTTTGTACAAATTCCAAGTTTTACTAAAAATTTTTTAAAGTTGTTTTAAAAAAAAGTAAATTGTTTGTAAAAACCCAACTTGCTCGTAAAAACCCGACCTTTAGTGCAACGCTTAAATTAAAACTTTTATTTGCGAACAAATATTTGATATTTTTTTTTTGTTTTCTCTGAAACAACTCTTGATGATTATTAAGTGTTATTTTTAAAATTAACGCAACTTTCCAATCATAAACTGCAAAAATAGATGAGATTTGCAACCAGTTTCTATTTGATAAATCACAGTTCACATAATGCTACATACATACATATATAAAATCAATCATTTTTATTAACAGCAGAAAATCTTATAATGAATATAAAACAAAAAAAAAAAACAACAACAATGATGATAACCACTAGAGCTAATTGCTGACCCAAAAATGCGAGTCACACGCCGTCGTGTGTAACTGTAAATTGCCACACGCGCGTCTTGTTTGCCAATGTATTGGTGCGTGTGTTGGGTAGTCGTTGGGGCAAGAAGTTCAATGTGCCTTCCAACTTGAATCTATGGACTTGTTCCACCCAAGACCCAGACCCGATGCATTACCAACATACATATTTTGTCAGAGCGACTGCGTTGACCGGCGTTCATAAGATGTCACACGTGTCGTGACAACAGACGACGGCTATAACCCAGGCACTCAATTGTCTTTGTGCTGTGTCTATACCCTGCAGCAATGCCAAGCGGCATTTAAGTTTAGCAATGAATCTAGAAAACTAAGAATGCAAACTCTGTTAATTATATTAGTTTGTATTTTTGTTTAATAAACTGTTTATAAACTTTATTTGTACTAATTTAATAATAAGTGATTAGTTTCGAGTTATAATTTAAAGGAAAATGTTTATTATTTTATCAATGGTTCATCAAAATACATAATTTTTTGGTATTCCCCAGCCAACCATATTCGGAGCGCTCCGAAAACGGAGTGAAAAAGGACTCCTATTTCAACTCCTCAAAGGAACGTTTCCGGAGCGCTCCGATAATGGAGTTAAACGGGACTCCTACAGCAACTCCTCAAAAGAGCGATTTTAGAGCGCTCCGAATTGGAGCAAAACGGAAGTCCGATAGAGCACCGTTTGGGAGTGTTTAGGGAGTTTAGAATCACTAAAATTCCCAATTCATTATTCTATCATCTTATGCCTTGACTGAGTAGGCTTGGAGCCACTTTTTTTTTACTGGATTGTACTAAAATTCTCAAACATAAGTTCTATCAGTTCAGTATTGTAGAGAAAAACAAGCATTAGTGTATTTGATTTGGTCGGTAGCTTAGGTGTCTAACAGACCGACTGGTTGTGCAGGCATCTCTAGAGTTCGAATCTGCCAGACACTCGATTGATGATTGGAATAAAATTATAGTGTGTCAAAAATTACTAAAATAACAACATAAATATTTTTTTCTTATTTTTTTAATATTTATTTATTTATTTTTTTGTAAATTATTTTGAACAATACTTTGTTTAATTAACATGCATATATTTATAATTAGCTTATTACTGTTACATTTTATATGATAACGAATCAAATTAAAAAATATAACAAAATATAATATTTCAAACAAAGAAATCAAATTTAATATATATTTTTTCAATTTTTTTTTATTTATTTATTTATAATAATAAGAGCATTTTACAGTTCCGCAATGCCCACAATTGCTATTGCTCAGTTGTTGTTCTGTTAGTAAATGTTTTGATAAAATTAGCGAATTATTTTTGCTGTTATACTCAGCAAAGTTAAGGCAAACATAAGTAAAATAGACAGAGTCCAAGAAACAGCCCCGCCCCGCCACACATTGCTGATAATAATAATAATAATGATGACGATGATGAAGAGCAAACAATAATAAAAGCAAACACACGCGCTGCTCGTGGTTTCGCTTTTGTTTTCACTGCGGCCTTTTTATGTTATGTTAGACGTGTTTCTAATATACATTGCTCGGTTTGTGGCACAGCTGCAGCTCCTTTGCTTGCTACATGAGTATATTTTGGCAATTTGCTCGCGGCCTGGTCAACTTAGTAACTTGAGCCAGAGCCAAGTTCAAACACACAGCGTATTGCGGTCTAGGAATGTGAGTGTGACGTTTGAATGGTTTGCTTACTTATCAAGCCACGCGCAAGTCGGCTATGTTGCTGCTTTAAATAATACACATATTTATGAGATTTATGCATTTTGATATTTAGAAATAGTTGTTTTTAACAGCTGCTCAGACAAGCCTTTAACAATTTTACCGAATACGAGAATGAATAAATAAACATTTTGCGGCTTTCCGTTCAGACTTGCGACATGTGTCGCATTTTTAATAAGTTTAAGCTGTGTAAAACTGTTTTAAAGCAAAATTTTACAATTTTCAGTGAATTGTTATCTATTGCAAATTCTTGGTATTTTGCAGTCATGACTCTAGGTAAATGTTTATCTTATAATTTATTATCTATTGTGTTTTTGTAACTCAAATAACTTTTTCATTGGGCTGGCAAAATGGAAAGATACTTGACATATCAAGTGAACTTAATATTTGCAATTTCAAATCAAAATGTTTGTGAAAAATTTGTATATTTTTGGGTGTTGGGGTCAAAATGTTTTTTTCATTTTCAAAAATGTTTTTATTCATTTTATGCTAAGTTTAAGAAATTTAAATATTTATTGCTATAACTTATACAACTTAACATCTACTTGTATAAACATTTATTTATAAATATGTAAATTGTTATTATCTATAATAAACAACGATCTGAGATAACTAAGCAGCTTTGACTCACAATGCATATCAACTAAAGTGTTGTTGTTAATTTTTGGTATATTTTTAAACTTCAAATATCTTTGTGCTTTATTACTTTTTTTTTTACCAGTTTTCTCATCGGTTGTTTCAAAGATGCGTTGATAACGGGTGCCACAGACTTATAATTTATGTTTCAGATACTTAAATAATTTTGCACTAATTTGTTTTTTGTAGATACCATTGTGTGACATTGCTTGATGTTGCTAGCTAACTTAATGTGAAATACCTAGCAAAAAGCTTGTGGGTGCGCCTTCGGCGGAAGTCAAGCGACAACAAGTATACGCCCCAATGCACAGCAAGCGCTACACGTGCCATAAATATACACGTATAATATATGTTAAACTAATTAATTACGTTAAATGTTTCGCATTTTATGATGTGCCAATTAAACGAGCGAAACAAAAATTCTTTTGCCAACAAAATTAGCATTCACATTCCAATTCACAATCATTGTGATTAGCGTAATAAAACATGCGTTCGTTAGGCTAATTATGAACGCAACTTCTAATTAGCTTAACAATCCAATACATAAACGAAAACAAAATTATACTCCCACATAAATAAGTCATTCTGAAAGTGAATGCGACATTTAAATAACTTGGAATTTCACTTTAAGCCACCCGTTGAGCATATGTTTAGAAAGAAGTAAGAATACGCTAGTCGAGTGTGCCCGACTACGAGACTCCCTGCTCCCAACTTGCATTTCAAGCAGTTCAGCGGCAACACAAGCAAGCAGTGCACTTAACTCGTAAACTGCTTGTCAAACTGTTGTTGCTGCCAGCTGAAACGGGCTTAATAGATTCTGCTATAACTTTGGTGCTATTTATCCGATCATGTTGAAATTTACACATCCGAAAGACATTGATTATACATACATGTGTACCAAAAATTAAAGCTTTATCTTTAAAATTGTGGCTGTGGGAGTCTTTTGCGATTTGCGGGGGTGCGGGGGGGGTGCATCCGAAATTTGAAATAAACTTGATCTGCGTATGGTATACAAGAACCTGCATGCCAAGTTTGGTGTCTCTAGATCTTATAGTCTCTGAGATCCGTGTGTTCATACGGACAGACGGACAGACAGACAGACGGACAGACAGACAGACAGACGGACATGGCTAGTTCGTCTCGGCTGTTGATCCTGATCAAGAATATATATAGTTTATATAGTCGGAAATGCCTCCTTCTGTCTGTTACACACATTTTCAGTACTTTATAACTCCCTTTTTCCCATTTTTAATGGGAACAGGGAGTAAAAAGTTAGATTGTAGTATCATGTTTCCCATTTGAATTTGATGTGTTTCAAGAACTTGTTTGGCGTTTCGCTAAACAATGCTTTTTTTATTAAACTTTTGAAGACTGAAATGTTTAGCTAATGTGATTGTTTATTGTTTGTTTATTTTTTTGTTTCATTGTATATCAACAAAGAGACTCTTTGTATTTCTGTCATATACTTCCTAAAATTATTGTTATTTTATAAACACTGTGGCTTTGCGACTCAATGTTTTCGTAATTTTTTAGCAGCTTAATAAAAACAGCTCTCTGCTTAAACCAAAATCCCGGACAATAACATAATGTTTAGCTTTTACGATTTCACAACGTGAACTCTTATAAAAATTGTTTGTGGCTGCGGCTAATACTTAGAATAAGAGCCAAGTTGATTTCTTTTAAGCTGTTTCACAATCCATATACCAATTTCAGTATAATAAATACGTGATTATTATTTTGTACATGGCAGATTCTAATAATGTGTATAACACACTGTTTTGGCCAAGTTTGGATTGCTTGTTTGCCAAATAAATAAGACCTGGGCCTAATTAATAGCTTACCCAGTTCGTTTTCCTTCTTAACGAGCTGCTGTTTGTGGAATCTTTCGTGTTGGTATTTAGGTTGGGTACACTTTTCACATGGCTGCCTTTTGTTTGCCAATGGCAAAGCAATAGGGTCATCGTTTGCCACACGTGTGGCTCGTTTAATGTTTTAGCTTTTTATTTGTGTTGCTTGTCGCCATAATAAATTTTTATTGCTTTGCTCGCAATTCAATTGGCCACATTACATTTATTTCAAAAAACCAACAACGTTATCGTCGTCATCCTATATCGATTAATATATACATTGAAAAAAAAATTGTGTTTATTTTGAAACACATCAGATTGGTAGCAAGTTTTACAAACAAACTAAACTATCTCTATTTAAGTTGAATGGATTTGTATATTGAGCTGCAATAAATTCGGCTTCGTTCATTAATAATCTTATCAACTTCTTGACTAGGATTATGTAAAGGAAACTTGTTTGTCAGCGTTTGAGTAGTTTATCTTTAGAATATGCTTGGCTTGATTTCCTAAGCATGATTTAATAAACACAAAACTGTAAGATTCATAAAAGTTATCAGATAAAACAATCATGTTTAATTGTTTTATTTTTAGTGTCTCTATGTTAGCGAAATAACTTTTGATGTCATAACGTTATATTTTCACACTTTTTTTTAGCTTTTTAAGTATTTATAATATTTATTGCTTAAGTACGAGTATAAAGTTTGTTTTACTTTTATTTGACATAGTATACTCGTTTTAGAGCTTTATTTTATTTCATATTTTTATATTTCTTATTACCTTCCACGCGCACGTATTGAGATAACAACAAAATTAGCACTTAATTATTGTGGCTGTTGATATGAAGTGAAATTTAAGTTAGCAACAAAAAAAGAAGAAAAATAGAAGATCTGTTTAGATCTGCATTGAAGCTTAATAAATCTTATAACAAACGCAAAGTTGAGGAATTTAACTAGGAATTTATATACCGATTTTCATAGATCTATCTCTCAGGAGCCGAGATATACGATGCAAAGTAAATGTACACTTCATTTTGATGTCGCAGATGATCTTTAAGTCGTAGATAATAACAAACAAAAATTAATACATTTAACAATTATATTTAATTTAAGAATATTAAAAAGGTATATATTTTTTGAGCATTTCTCTGTATGCTTAAGTTAGTATAAATTTATAGATTAATATTTAATTTCGTAATTTTTACAGTGGTAATAGGTAATACAAACATGAAAAAACTTTCAGCATAACTTGACTATAAAACGAACACAACACCAAATCGAAAACAAACTTGTTAAAGATACATACCATGGAAAGTTTCTGAAATGTTTTTAAAATTTTGTATCAAAAAGTTGAACATTGTTGTCACCGACGGCGTCTACAAACCGTGTGATTTTTTACAGTGTCTGTGATACTTGGCACGTGTAAAGGTGTTAGATAAAAACTAGAGAGCACAATGCGAGATTTGAATGGGGCACGGAAATAAAGCGAAATGACACATACGCAGCGTAGGTCAAACTGTTAATAAAGCCAGGCTTATGGAATAGAAACAATTGTTAGCGATTGTTCAATGCAATTTAAACTTGCTTAACAATAGAATTTCACTCAAACAAAAATTAAACGTTTACATTTCGAATTTATAGCAGCTGCATTAAGTTTTCATCACACGTGCATAATTGGCTCTTAAGCTTTTGATTGACGATTTAACATATGCATATAAAATTGAAAGACTAATGCGATTCGGGAATTGTCGGTGACATTTAAACAAATTAAGCCCAAGTGCAATATAAAACGCTTTTCATGACTTACGTGCTCTCAAAACATAAACAAGAAAGGCAAAAGACTTCAATTCTTAATATGTGTGCGTGTGTCGTGTGTGTGAATGTGTGTGTTTATGGAGCAGACATCACAAATACCATATATGTATGACAATATGTTTTTGCTATTGTTTTTGTTGTTGTGTATTTTGCCGTCTTATATGACAGTTAGCTACCCCGCAGCGAAACATTTACGCCAAATAAACTTCAAAATGACAACGCCTTCAACAGCAACTGCAATCGCGAGAGTTTCTTGAACTTTACATGTTATACCCTGTGCCTATAAAATGTATAATAATAATAAAACAGACACAAAATCGCTGAATAACTATTCAATTCATGCAAAATATTCTCGATAGTCATTAAGATTAGATTAAAGACGTCAATATTCAAAAACAAAACACTTATATTATAAAAACTACTTCAAGCCTGAGCGCAGGGTATGTCTAGTCGGTTCTTTTTCCATGTTTTTCTTTTCTCGCGTTGACAATAGCAATTTAACATAGGGTCGGTCGGTGCTTCTGTCTGCCTCTTGCCTTTGTTTGTGGCTGCTGGGCTTTACAAAAACAAAAAATTATCCTAAAACGCCCCAACAATTTTAGCCAAGCCGTCGTCCACCCAATTTGCCGTTTTGCCTGAAAAATCAATGAGCTTCTATGGTTTCTTTGTTTTTTGTGTTTTATGTGTTTTTTTTTGTGCTGATCCCAACTCCAACCTTAACTTGGGCTGACACGACAGCTGGTGTATTGTGTCCAACAATAATTTGGCTAATTTATGCACACGCAGTGGCAGTTCTCATTAAAGCCATTGATTGACATGACCTCCAGCTCCAGCTACAGCTACAGGTGACAGCCCAAGCGTGTTTCTAATTGTGTTGAGAACACTTGACTCATGTACTAAACACACATATGTTTAGTTGTCTACTATACACACACATAAACATGTGTTTACTTGTCTACTATACTCACACACACACACATACACACACACACACATATGTTTAGTTTTCTTCATGTTATACACACATATGTTTTATTGCCTACATGTGTATATATATCTAATATATCGAATGAGTCAAGCCTTTTTTATTTTGTCGGCACGTGTTGCTCGTTTTCTGTCCACTTTTAGGCAGGCAAGTATCATCAGGCCACATTTGGTCTAAGATACGCAAGGGGGTTTTCTTATCATATGAACTTTTATTTACATTTATGTAAGACATGTGTAAAATTGAGTGATACGGTTGACTTTGACATAAGTTAGAAATAATGCATGCAAATAAGTAAATCAATTTGTAACTAGGCTAAAAACATTTGTATATAGAACAAGAACAATTATTTTAATTTAATACACTAGCAATGACATATAACAAGATTTCCCAGTTTTCCAATTAGATTTTCTAAAATTTTACTTTGTTTTTTAGGGCTCACTATTCGAATTCCGAAAAATAAAACTAAGAATACCAAAATTAAGAAAAAAAAAACTAGTAATTGGGAAATAAAAACAAGGAAACCAAAATTAGGAAAAATTTAATCAGGAAAATAGAATTGGGAAAGCAAAAATTAGGAAATGCCGATGTCAAAAATATTTTATTAAAAACCGCGCGATTTTATATTAAATATTTTTGCCATCGACTATTGCACCACTATTGCATTTTTGGATATAAAAAAGTATGATTTTTAATATTGAAAAATCCACACAAAAAAATAAAAATAAAATTCAACAGGAGTCAGAAAAAGCAAAGCTACTTTTCCTAATAATGTTGAGCTAGATTTTTCCTAATTTTTGTACTCTAAATTAATTATTTTTTGAATTTTCTAATTTTTGTTTCCTTGTTTTTTTCCTTATTTTGGTTTTAGAGTAAAAGTCATACAAATCTTCAAGTTAAAAATCGCGGAGTCTGTTTTGATTTTAGACCTACGTTTCCTTTGCAACTTTTCTTAAAATTGTCCATAGATTCCGTTTTTGCCTGACGCTTGGTTACGAAAACAATGAACATATATCTAGCCTGATAACATAAATCTATGTACGAAATATCAGCGTCATACTTGGCTCAAACATGTCAGTTTTATATTTCCAAGTTCCAGTTAAAGCATTTTACAGAGATAACCTTTAAACCATAAAATTGACACATGTTTTCTATTAATATATAAGCTTTAAGTAAATTTTATTAGCTCCTACTATATAAGATTAGATTGCTTATAAATAGACTTAAATCAGAAGTAAATATTATTTAGTATGAGAGTATTTAAGTCTCGGTTACAGCTGCTGACTTGAATTTCAAATTGCCGGCTCATTTGTTTATGGCCTGTGCGAGTGTGACTCAGTTCAGCTCAAAGTCACTTCCACCCACCTCGTTCCACACGCCTGCTTCCTCTCGTCCACTATTAAGGGTATGTGAAAAAAAAAACCGGCGCGTGTACGTCAAATATGCCATTGGGGGTATTCGTTGAGCTTCTTTTGGCATATGTTACGCAGCTCGGTATTTGTTACATTCAAAGCTGAGGATATGGCAAAGATGTTGGGCTTAAGCAAAGGCCTAGAGTTTAGAGTGGAATTTTGTTGTTGTGCCGGGTGTTGAATGGCAGAAGGCATAAATAATAAAACGTAATTTCAGCTATGCATATTGGCACATCGACAACAATTGTGTTTGGCATTGTGAAATCCGCTTAGCTGACACGCCCATACCTTGCCTTCCAAGTATTGTACTTAAAATGAAAATGCCTCTAAGAGGCCGCATCGCGACACCGCACCAAATTTCCAAATGTAATTACACTCAAGAGATACACGTGCCGTCAATAACATCTTTCGCGTTGATGTTGTTGCTGTTGTTGTAGTTGTTGTTGTTGCTGCTTTTCGGGCTTTTTCAATTTGGATTTAAATTTGACTGCCAGGCTGCCTGGGGCTCATCTGCCTGACAGCAACAACAAAAAGCAGAACAACAACCACAGCATCAACAGGAACAACTCAGTCGAACATTTAAGCAATTTGCCTGCGCGTCAAAATCTAAAGAACTTTTAGTTTCGAGATGCCGAATATTTGATACACTTAAAAACATTTTAGTTATGCCAATATCGTACGACTTAGACATGACTATATCAGCTAAATGCATCTGATCTCGAAAATGTCTACATTTTGTGACATCATTTTAATATCCTTTTCAAGGGTAAAGTTGTTTTCCTTTGGTATCTTCCATGTAATACATACTACGACGATTGTTGCTTTAAGTTTTGTTTATCTTTTGCGAAATTGGCCCACAAGCCACTCGCTCCAACATAAACATAAACATAGTCATGGCCATGGCCTTAGCTCAGATTAAGGGCATGGTTAATGAGCTTCAGCTGGTACAACCAGACAATTTTCTACTCTTGTTGTTTTTGTTTTCTTACGCATCAAATGACAGCTCAGTGGGTTCTGGCTTCAGTTTGGGAATTCAGAGCACAGTTACTCAAGGGCAACAAATATCGTGTTGAATAACTAATGCACTGAAAATTTCAAGAGATTAGCAAATAAGTCTGTAAGAAACACAATATTATATTGCTAAAGAGTTTTATTTGCTTATAAGACGCTGCTGCTTAGCCTCTGACTAATGATCTGTGCTTTTCACAAGAAATTTGACAGTTTTTAATGAAATATAAGTTAATGTTGCAGAAATTTCGATCTAAACTTTTCAATATATGATAAATAGATCAACTCTTGACAATATGTATACAATGTTTTGTAACGATGTGTAAACTCATAAATTATACATATTTTGGCTGTCAACTAAACAATTACCTATATTTGTACCAAGATCAAAAACTGATTTAAAATAGTCATGTCCGTCTGTCTGTTTGTCTGTCCATCTTTCTGTTTCAATTCATACTCTCAGTTTTATCAGCTGCATATCAATGTTGCAAGGATCAAAAAATTATTACATATACCTGCCAAAGGAACTATATTTGTATCAAAATCGCGCGACTGTATCAAACCGCTGTCAATAGAACAATCTGTTAATGTAAGACAAAATGTTCAAAAAGTTTAAAAGAATGATGTCTTTTCTCTTCTTTTCTACTTTTTAATTAGTTGGCTTCTTTTTTGTTTGAAACATTCGCAAATTACTCGCATAAAATAATTGATTACATAAAGTTTATTGAACTTGCCATAATATTATTAACTTCTCATATCATGTTTGTATGCGGGTATGACATTTTGGCTTCAAGTCAATCAATCTATTAATCAATCGAATGGTCAATTAATTTTGCATTTCTTGTTTTACTTTGTTGCTTGCTTGCAGTTGAAATGGCGCCAACCGTGTGCTCTGAAAAGAAATTGCGTGTGACTGGCATGAAGGAGGCGCGACGACGTGGAAACATGGGCGTGGCACAAGCAAACGCTTCCACAGCGTCATCAGCAGCATCTGGAGGCAGCACACATAACGGCGTCATGCTGAGCTATGGTAAGTACGAATAAAGAAAAACAAACAATCCTTCAGCGTCCCACATGGCGTATACATAACATGAATTCTATTTATTGCTTTGCGTGCTTTTATTTTTAAGACAAAGGGGAGCATCTTAATGCAGACGTTGTTATTGTTGTTGCTGTTGTTGCTGCAACTCACGTTACTTGAACATGTTTAATTAATTCATGTAAACTTGGTCAAGCAGCGTTGTAAGCCAGCTGCGCTGTTAGCTCGTTGCAAGCATTCACTGCCTTCCACGTGCCCCAATGTTGCTTACGCTTCACGTGTAGCTTGCTTCATGTTGGCCCTTGTTGCCGCATTTCGTTGCTCTTGCTGCTATTTGCTTTGGCACGCGACTTTGTTATGGTAACAATTTGCGTCAGCAATGCAAAATCTAAGCACGATTGATGCCCCATGCTCTACTTGGCAACATGTTGCTTTGCAAGACGTCAAAATTGTAATTCTATGATATATATTTATATAAGCTTCCTTTGGCATCCACATAACAGTTAATAAATCAATATTGATGGTCATTGACTTATAAAGAGTTCGAAGTTAGCTGCTTGGCTTATACAACTGAATTGAGTTGTTGCTAAAAATAAGATGACTTACTATGAATCGAAGAGCTGTCGGAAATAAATTGAAATTTATTGAACTGAAATGTTTTGAATGCTATTTCTGAAACTGCTAAGAATAGTGTTCTTTTAATTATAGCAGTGTTTAAAGATGTTTTAAATGTTTGTGCTACCTTTGGATTTAAATATAAGTAATTACAATTATTTTTTTTAAATTATGATAACACTCAAATCTCATATTTTGGGGCAGGGCTCTTTGTTATATTTCAACATTAGTGCGCTACAATTTCATCATCATTCAATTACTCAGCATAACATGACACTAATTGATCACAAGTTTCTTGTAGTGCTCGAATTCTTGGAAAAACATTATGTGCTAAAAGACAACAAAAACATTGTTAACAGCTGAAAAGGTAGTTCGCTTGAATGAGCACAACAGCATATAGCTTATATATTGTATAAGCATTTATTTTCACAAAAAAATACTTTGCACATACACCTATATGGGGATGGGGTTGTTGTTGCGTGTGTCTGCAGGTATGAGTGTTATAACCTTTATTTTGTTGCCATTTGCTGTGGCACGTTTTTGTTGCCCCCTTTCGTTACTGTTGTTGATATTGCTATTGGGTGTGCTACTTTTGCTAACTTATTTACAAATTTCTCACATTTGCTCGGTTGCTTTTAGCTTTTGCCGACTTGGCTTTTTATAGCCGTGTTTGCTTTGCTCTCGTTGTTATTTTTGTTATTGTTGTCGCTACGTTTATTGGTGCCATATTCAGCGCAATTCATTCAAAATAACTTCTTATTTACCATATATATATGTGTTTTTCTTTTTTGCTTTTGCTTTTGTTTCCTGCTAATTTCCAGCCACACGTTAAAATGTTGAATGCTTAATAGGTGTGATGAAGCCACGTGCAGGCGTCTTAGATATAGTTCCTCGTTTTTCCGTTGCCCCTTAAGTCAATGGCAACGTAATTGCACATTGGGTTGCAAGTGCACAAAAACGTATGCAAATATAAAAATGGTTTTTTATACTATTTTTAAAATTTTTTTAACAAAAAAGGGTATATTGGGTTTAAGTTCCAAGTGTCAAAGTGTCAAGATCTCCCCCACACCCACACCCCTTCCTCTACAAACGACAAAAACCTATATCTTACTCAGTTTTTCAGCTAGAGTAACCAAATTTAGCACAAGGACTACTAATCACTTCCTTGATTGATCTGACTAAAAAAATTTGGCCACGCCCACCCCAGCCCCCACAATTAAGCAAAGTCTGTATCTCTCACATCCCTTTAGCTAGAATCAACAAATTTTGCAGGTTGAATTCTGTTGTTTTATTAAATACATTGTATAAAAATAATTTTGCCACGCCCACCCCCGCCCTTGCAATCGAGCAAAGTTTGTTTCCCCCAAACCTGTACAACGGGCCCAACCAAACTTAAATTGATGTTAAAACTTGAAAGATTTGAGCAAAAATACAATTACCACGCCCATTTCTGACTCCGCAAAGAGGCGAAAAAAGAGTATATCGCAGTCGGTGCATCCGACTGCAATGTTCTTACTTGTTTTTTTTTATAATAATGATAAAAAAAATTTTACATTTTCTTTTCGAATATTTATGCATATTTCTCAAATTTGTATAAATAGATTCATTTTTTGTGCTTAATGACAGAAAATTTCTGAAATTATTTTGTGCAGATCTATAAAAAAGTTGAAAAATATATATAGCTTTTTAAATAAAATTCTCATTTAAGATATTCGTAAATTTTTTTGGACTTTTTAAATTTTTTGCATAATCTTCTAGCGAGAGATCTCCGACTCTCAGCTGCAAGTAGAAGAATGAAGTTATTAAACATTATTTAGTTATTTAGTTTTAAACATTGTAAATATTGTAAATGCCGTATATTTTTAGATCGCGCACTATAACCCTAACAATTCCTCGCAAAGTCAGAAGGCTCTGAGAAGTCAAGAAACAAAACAATTGACCTGGTGTCAATGTGCATAAGTTCACCTCTTGGCCTAACGGCAATTTTATTTATAGAAGCATGTTATAGAAATAACTGACATACATTTAGAGAGTAATTGTTGCCGATTTGATTGGCAGTACTTATGCCATTGCCCTTAAGTTATTTGCTGTAATAAACTATAAATAGTAACTAATTTATTGTGAGAGCAGTCGGTATCATGGTGACTAGGTCACAACGTGAAACCAGCAGATGCACCAGACCTTATAAACTTGATCCCAGACCGCAGACGTGAACCCAGACCTGAATGTGAATTGAGAACAACAACAAAAGCTAAGTAGATAAATGTTCATTGGCTTTGTGCAGTCAAGTGCGAGTGCCTCGTGGGAGACCTCGCCACTTGCATAAGTCGATGACGCCAATTGGCGTTGCAGGAAGTAAACCCAAGCGTTCAACTCTGGGCATGAGAGTATGACAACGACAAAAATGTGAAGGTGACAACAACAACAATAACAACAACAACAGCAGCCAGACTGAAAATTTCCGCATTAAATTACCGACTGTTATGTTCATCACATCGAATTGCACATGTTTGAAACACGCTTTAGCAATCGCAACGTGTATAGGATAACATTTGATGCCAAAGGTCGTGCAACGGGGCGTATAAGTGATCTAAATAGGTTGCAAGTTTTATAATCGAATTATGCAAGTGAACAATAAAATATTTGATAAAGTTGTTTATATTAGTATATTAAGTAAATTAAATGTTTTTTTTTTTGTTCATTCTTTTAAGCAGAGTCGAATCGAAGTAGACTTTCTATGTAATCAAAGCAAACAAATGTATATTTTATGGAATGGATGACAGTCTTCGTAATTTGAGGAATTGCAACATTATCCATACCTACAAATATTTCTCATTACAAGTTTTTTCTACAAATTAATTTGTTTACACCTTTGATCAAATAATACTTGTATGAAAGTAAGATTTACTTTATATTGTAGTTACTTTGTTGCTTGTATAATCAAAGCAAACTTAAACTATAATTTATTAATTAATTTAGAAACAACTAATGAAAACTTATTGCACTACTTAGCACCTTTTATACTGCTGCTCCCAATGCGTCACATTCCCCTTTATACACCCATACCCATTGCCGAGCCCCGCTTAGCAACCCCACAACACGCCCCTGGGCCAATGGCCGCTCTCACGTTTCACTGCACTGGTGCAGCATATAACAAATTGCTTTATTTGCACAAAACAAACAAAACGTTGAATGCAGCCAGAGTCATAGCTCATATTCAAGCAGTGGCAACGACGGATTGCCGGATCCGAATGTGCAGTGCCATGTGCTCCAAGCCAACAGTTGACGACGACGCATCGACGCTGCAGCTCTGCCACCTGACCCTGACCATAGACACAGTTACGGAAATGCTAATTGGAAAATGATTTCTGTTAAGAGGGGGGCATTAAAGCAGGCGCCAATGCTGTTTGTACCCTGTATCCATAATGTAATAAACCTAGTTTTAAGAATTACAGCCGGATATGAATATATCAAGAATATATCCTAATTGGCAGGACAAGTTTTTAACTCTTATGCTCTTTTTTGGGTGCATGCCATAACGCCCGCTGTCATAACGCCCACGGGCGATTTGTCATACATTTTGTGTCACAAGGCCCTCGGGCGTTTGAACTTTTGAACTACATTGATGGAGACGAATCAGAAAATAAAAGATTCGTGATCAGCATCAACAGCCGTGTCATGTCCGTCTGTCTGTCTGTTTAGATGCGAAATAGTCCCTTAGTTTTAGAGCTATAGTTATGAAACTTGGCGCAGATGCTTATTCTTTCTGCAAGCAGTACATATGCCAGAATCGGCCAGATCGGACCACTATAACATATAGCTGCCATAGGAACGATCGGTTTTTGTTTGAAAATTTTTTTTTTGTTTTTCAAGATAACTCAACCAAACTCACTTTACCTATGTTTAAAAACAGTTTATACATGATGATCAAATTTCATAAAAATCGCCAGACTATATCTTGTAGCTGCCATGGGAACGATCGGTTAAAAATTAAGTTTTTGTATGAAAAACTTTTTTGTTCTTCAAAATAACTCAACCAAACTCACTTTACCTATGTTTAAGGACAGTTTATACATGTTGTCAAAATAAAACAAGTAAGAACGTTGCAGTCGGGCTCACCCGACTGCGATATACTCTGTTTTCTGTACGTAAACATTTTTTTCTCCAATCTATCGAAGAGTTCAAATGGAGTCATACTGCAAAATTTGGGGTTTCTAGCTATAAGGGTGTAGGAGATACAGGCTTAGCTCATTTGCGGGGGTGGTAGTGGGCGTGGCATATTTTTTTTTGGCAGGTCGGTCAAGTGTGTGGTCACTAGTCTTTATGTCAAATTTGGTTACTCTAGCTGTAAAATTGTGGAAGATATAGGTTTTTGCGGTTTGTGGGGGAAGGGGTGGGGGTGGGGGGGGAGATCTTGACACTTTGTCTGCCTATGGTATATACCAACATGTATACCAAGTTTGGTTGCTCTGGCTTCAAAATTGTGGAAAAAACCTGCGTTCATACAGACAGACGGACAGACAGACGGACAGACAGACGGACATTTCACAAACCCAATATACTCTTTTTTTCCATTTTGGAAAACAGAGTATAAAAATCAAAATCGGATCACTATAACTTATAACATAGGAACAATCGGTTTTAAAATAAGTTTCCTTATGCAAATCTTTTCTGCAAGGGTATTTATCTTTGCCACGCCGACGATAACATTTCTTTATTGTTACTAATTTAATTTGATTAAATTTTTATAAATTTGCTACTTGATAACAAATTATTAGGTATCTCCTAGGCGAACACTTTCCACTAGTGCATTCATACTTGTTATTAGTTGCTGTGGGCCTTTTTTTGTACCTATATTGATAAGAGCAACACAAGTGTGTATCAAAATGCTGCGCGTTGTACATGTACTCATGTATGAACGAGTTTTGCAAATTGATGCGAAACCGTTGCAATCGCTGATGTCGTCGGCGACTGGTGGCCCCGATGACTGTGGTCACGTTTTGCGACACACGCGATAAATACTGTTACAAAAAACCCAGCGCCAATGACAGAATGAGTCAAGACTGTATAGATAGACGACAATAAGTTCCGTTGAGTGATTAGTAAAAGACAAATCATGCTCGTACAGTGAGCAACAGTCATATGCAAATGAAACAGTATCCAATCTTTTTTTCAGATTGCAGCTTGAATTTCCGCTTTGCATCTTTCGATATTTCTTTATACTAGTACGAATCAATTTGAACCACTTGGTAATGGATTATTGTGGCTTATTGAGGTCACTAGATGGAAAGATTTAAACTAGATACCTTAATTAATCTACAATCTATTGGCCTTGTCTCAATCAACATATTTATTTTCGTTATATATTTATCATCCGACACTTTTTTGGAAGAGCGGTGTGCCGAAAACTAAGTAAAATTTTGCAAAAATATTATGTTGCATACTTACGGGCTGAAATGCAACTTTAGACAACATTGTACCACTGTGCATGTAACACGTGATTATTATTCTTATGCTGCTTCTTTTGTGTGCTTTTAATGGCTATAGCATTGACTTGATATTATCTTTATCTTTGGATTCGTTGCAGTTGCCAAAGGTTCAATGAACTCAGTGGGACGTCAGAAACGTCGTCGTAGACAGTCATCCAGATTGCCGCACGTTTTAAAGAAAGTCGTATCGACATCGTCAGCGGCTGTGGGTGCTCAAATGGAGCGGGAATCAAAGAAGGCAAACGAAATGGAGCGAATGGAGCTCGATGACTTGAGCCACGAGACAAGCACACAGATATTTCGAACACATTCCAGCAGCAACAACATCAAAACAGTATTACAACCCACAAGCGCCAACAACAATAGCAGCAAAATCAACAACAAGACAACTACAGCTAAATATTGTGATAATGTCTCGGGCATGGGCGATGACCTGGATGAGCAGGATGAAGAGGAGGATCAGGGCGATGGTGACAGTGGCTATGAGTTTGCAATCGAGCCAATTAATTTATCAGACAACCATCAATCAAAACAGCAACAACTTCAAACACATAACGAGGGACTACTCTCAATTGCCATTAAGACTATCAAATTGGTGCAGCGCAACAAGTTGCTGCAGAAGCGCTTGGCCCAATTGCAGCTGGAGACATCCGCGTTTATAGCCTCGGTTCTGGCCAATCCCGAGAATCGCCATTTTCGCGACAAAATAACTGCCAAGACGGACGCAGCCAACAAAGTGAGCAACGTGCTGCTGCGTCACTGAGCGTCTAACAATAATGCAAAATGCTGCATACTTTTCGGCGGCATCCAAAATTGCCGCATTCCGATGTGTCACCGAAATAATTTTTGTGGTGCGCGATTTTTCAATCACGGACGGGTTTTGGAAAATTGAAAATCGAAAATTGACCGCCCTACTTTTGATTTTTGTCAGAAAATCACATTTGCGATGTAGTCAATTTTCTGTTTTCTAAATTCTAGACTCAAGAACAACATATTTGTTTTAAATAAGAAATATTAAGGCCATCGCAGAAAATCAATAAGCACTTCCAACATTAAGTTTCCTAAATAAGATAACGTTTTCCCACATATTCCTTAAATTGTATTGCAATGCCAAAAAAAAGTTCTGCAAACTAAATTGAAATTGAAGTGAAAACGAGTTCTGTGACACACTGGATTAAGTTTTGAGCAACTCGAACTGATTACATTTACAAAATACAAAATGTACGCTTAATATTTTGATTATGCAAAAAAAAAAAAAAAAAAAAAACAATACATAAACATATACATAATAAACTATTTATAAAAGCAAAAAGTCAAGCGAGGAATCAAATGTAGCTTATCCTCTACAGTTTATTTATAAATATTTTTAAGGTCAAATGTTAGGTCTTTACAACAAACTGGCATAATCATTTTAAAACTACAATGTTTTTCGCTTTATACGGCAACTAGTTATTATTGTTAATGTAAACGTAAAAAATATATAAAGCAATTTCATCATTATTATAAGCCTGTCAAATCACTATACGTAAATAATTGGTCATCAGTATCCATTTGAAATTTATAAAAACTAATTATGATATCCAAATAAGATCAGAGCATACCAAACCAGCTTGCGAGTAATTTATTCGAATTCTGAAAATTAAATTCATATGCATGTATTTTTTTTTTTAATTATTACATTAGGTTAAAATTTTCTACTTACCTAAATGTTATAAATATAATTAATTAGCAAACACACAACAATCTTGAATTATTATGATAGAAATTTCAAATAAAATTCATTTGCTTAAAGTGACAAAATTTACTACACTTGTATTCTTTCTGCTAACTTGCAGATTGCCAATTTCAGAGGAACAATTTATAAAAAAAACAAGTAAGAACGTTGCAGTCGGATACCCGACTGCGATATACTTTTTTTTCGCCTCTTGGTGGAGTCAGAACTGAGCTCGGCAATTGTATTTTTGCTCGAATCTTTCAAGTTTAGCCATCAATTTAAGTTTGGTTGGGAGAGTTTTACAGGTTTGGGAGGAACAAACATTGCTTGATTGCAAGAGCGTGGGTGGGCGCGGCAAAGATATTTGTATCCAATCTTTTAAATAGGGCAATAGAATTCAACCTGCAAAATTTTGTGATTCTAGTTAAAGGGGTGGGGGAGATACAGACTTTGCTCATCTGTGGGGGCTGGGGTGGGCGTGTCCAGTTTTTTTTAGTCAGATCAATCAAGGATGTGAATAGTAGCCCTAGTATCAAATTTGGTTACTCTAGCTGTTAAACTGTGGAAGATATAGGTTTTAGCCGTTTGTGGGGTTGGGGGTTGGGCGGAGATCTTAACACTTTGTCTGCCTATGGTATATACCAACATATATACCAAGTTTACCAAGAAAAAACTAGCCATGTCCGTCTGTCTGTCTGTCTGTCCGTCTGTCCGTCTGGCCGTCTGTCCGTCTGTATGAACGCGTCGATCTCAGAGACTAAAAGAGCTAGAGACACCAAACTTGGCATGCACGTTCCTGTATACCATACGCAGATCAAGTTTATTTCAAATTTCGGATGCACCCCCCCCCCCCCCCCGCACCCCCGCACCCCCGCAAATCGCAAAAGACTCCCACAGCCACAATTTTAAAGATAAAGCTTTAATTTTTGGTACACATGTATGTTTAATCAATGTCTTTCGGATGTGTAAATTTCAACACGATCGGATAAATAGCACCAAAGTTATGGAAGAACTTATTTCCCCTGTCTCAGCAGGCAGAAACAACAGTTTGACAAGCACTGTGCAAGTTCAGTACGCTGCTTGCTTGTGTTGCCGCTAAACTGCTTGAAATGCAAGTTGGGAGCAGGGAGTCTCGTAGTCGGGCACACTCGACTAGAGTATTCTTACTTGTTTTTTTCAAAAAAATTAAAAAAAGGCAATAAATATGATGAGGCTGCCCACACATATTCATCGTGTCAATAACACCAATCAAAGCGTTCAAAGACCGTCTCATAAGCCTGACATTTAGCCTGTCAACTCAATCATGAATTATATGATTGTAGGGTCATTCCCAAGAACATTAGCTCGCATTATGAATATATTTAAAGATGTAAATACGATTACTTAGCTCCTGAATGAGAACAATTTTGGTAAGTAAGAATTCAGGGTTAACAAACTGTTTTGATATTTTTGTGAACATAATCTTGTCCCATTTTTGGAATGCCCCAAACAATTTTGAAATTGTTTGCCTCATGCAGACTTCGCATGTCTCGCAACTTATTGCCATTCAATATGAAATTACACTTCAATTGTTTCAAGTTCATTCAATTAAGCCGCTCCCCTGCGAGACGTCTGTTCATGTCCAAAAAGCCTTTCGAGTACCCATTCAGCGGTTTTCAGCTCTTTGATTATGATTATGAATCTTCAGCAATCATTTAAATCTTGTCACTTGTTTATTTTTGGCTATTTGCTCGGCGCTTAGTATAATAATAATTTGACATTTGAATTTGTTTTTTTTTACTGCTGGATTGTATTTTTTGGGTGTTATTGCAGCTCTTATTATTATAACTTTTAAAACCATTTTTGAATTTTATTGCAATTTGCTATTGTGGCGTTTTATGCTCACTGCTCACGTCTTAATTTTTAACAGCATTTCGTGTTAGACAAGTGATTTACGAGCATCAGACAAATAATAGTAACCAGAGCTATTCCGAGATTCCCAGACCACTTCAAACTGCGTGGGCGTTAATGTCGAACAACTCTGAGAACTGTTGCCACGTCTTGAAATTAAAGTTGAACTTGATTTGTGCTCATATTCATGCAGTTTGTGTTTTGTAATTGTTATACTCTTTCAGAGGGAATTGAAAGAGGCATTTACGACTGCATAAAGTAGCTTTAATATGTATGAACTCTGTATTTGTTATTGACACATAGTTCGAAAATAGATAGTACATGAGTTTAGTTTTACAGATATCTTAAACAACAGGAGCTTGCAGCGATTAAGAATGTAGTTTAAAAAGATTGATCGAATTTGATCAAAATGAGATTTGTATATAGCACCATAAATACAATCAGTCTAATAATGTGTTTTTATACAAAACTTTTTTGTTCAACACACAGTAAAAAATAAGGTTTAAAATTAAAACCACTGTGGTATAAATATTAATCTTTTATGGACCTAAATTCAAATTTCATTCCAAAATATTGTATTATTGAAGTCATTGGAATTGATTTAAAACCTTGCTGATATTCATTTTAAACCAAAATGGGAATGAAAATATATTACTCTCTCAATTTTAATATAATTTGGTTTAAAAATAAAACCAAACCACGGGAAATAGATTCTTCCATAACTTTGGTGCTATTTATCCGATCGTAATGAAATTTACGCATCCGAAAGACATTGATTAAACATACATGTGTACTAAAAATCAAAGCTTTATCTTTAAAATTGTAGCTGTGGGAGTTTTTTGCGATTTGCGGGCGTGCGGGGGGGTGCATCCGAAATTTAAAATAAACTTGATCTGCGTATGGTATACAGGAACCTACATGCCAAGTTTGGTGTCTCTAGCTCTTATAGTCTCTGAGATCTGTGTGTTCATACGGACAGACAGATAGACAGACAGACAGACAGACAGACAGACGGACAGACAGACAGACAGACAGACAGACGGACAGACGGACAGACAGACGGACATGGCTAGTTTGTCTCGGCTCTTGATACTGATCAAGAATATATATAGTTTATTTAGTCGGAAAAGTCTCCTTCTGCCTGTTACACACATTTGCAGTATTTATAACTCCCTTTTTCCCTTTTTTAATGGGAACAGGGAGTAAACAGTTCTCTTTTATTTGCTATATGTTTAGTTTAAAATCAAATTTAGATTGCATAGCCTAGTTGTAGAGTGCTAACTCCTGAAACAGGGTGCCCCGAGATTGAGTCCCAGTCCGGATGACATAAACATTATTAAATATTTGGGTTGGTGAGCAATAAAAATATAAAATACAAAATTGAGCATTTTTTTTGACTATCTGTTTTGCTCCCTCTCTCATTTTTTAATCCTGACTGGTTTAAACTTAATATATACAATCCAAAATAGTTTTAAATTAAAACTTTTATTTTGTACTGTGTAGGGTATTTAATCTACAGCACCTCAAACATATTTTATCTATCTTGTTTTGTATTTGTGTTCATAATATTTTTATGAAATCAGGTAGCGTGAGAATGTTGACTGGCGACCAAGTGTTAAATTGTTAACATCAAGAAATTTGAAGATCTTTTTAAACGGCCTTGGCAAGGTCGTTGGCTAGACGCTTGTTTGGATGTCCGATTATACGTAAAGTATAGCAATTAATTGTTACTTATTTTTGCGGCTCATTTTCAATGGCTGAACTCAGCTATAAATAAACATTTACGATCACTAAATCAACAATGCTCACGGGGAATTCCATTTCAATGGCAAATTTAGCATGGCAAATGCATTTGTGGTAAGTACAAATAATAATAACATGCTTGGACACCCAACATAGACTTTAATTTTATAATTAACGTGTGCAAAATGCATGTTTTATAGTGCTTGTAAAATATATTGAAGCAAACCCTGATAAATTCATAAATTCTAAAAATATTTGTATTTATATAACGTTTATTGTCGCTGACATCAATACATTAAACCAAAACAAGAAAGAAATGTTAGCTTTGGTATGCCCTTGCAGAAAAGATTTGCATAAGCAAACTGATTTTTCAACTGATAGTTCCTATGGCAGCTATAAGATGCATTGATCCTATTTTGATAAAATTTGATTAACATGTGTAGAACGTGCTTTAATTTAAATATAGCGAGTTTGGTCGAGATATTTTGAAAAACACAAAAGTTTGTCATACATAAACTTATGTTCAACAGATAATTCCTATGGCAGCTATAAGATATAGTCTACCGATTTCGATGAAATTTTGTCATCATGTATAAGCTGTCCTTAAACATAGGTAAAGTGAATTTGGCTGACATATCTTGAAAAACAAAAAAGTTTTTCATACAAAAACTTATTTTTCAACCGATCGTTCCTATGGCAGCTATATGTAACAGTGGTGTGGTCAGGCCAATTCAACTGTAGGTACTACCTGCAGAAAGAAGAAGAAGCATCTATGCCAAGTTTCATCAAGATAGCTCTAGAACAAAGTCTTGGAAAACGCATATAAACAGACAGACAGACGGACAGACATGACTCGGCTGATGCTGACCACGAATATACCCTCTGCAGGGGTATAAAAAAAGTGGTTTGTCAAGCTATCTTAAGGGGCAAGCAGTTGCTTTTTTTGCTACATATAAGTATTAACAATTTTTTCCAGTTGTTATTATTTTGGTCTATTTATAATTCGCAAATCAAAAATGCTAAGTCATTTTGCGCTTTAAGTAAATCGACAAGTATACTATCACTTTTTGGCACATAATCAGTAATCAGAGACATTCGTTTTTGATTGTTTAGCGTTTAAAATTTAATTAGCAACTTTTTGTTTCAACTTTTGATTATGTTTATCAATTAGGACTATGGAGTACTATAGGCTGAATACTTGAGTGTGTGTGTGTGTGCACTTCATTTTAAATTGAGCAGCAGCCAAATTGACAGTTGCCAAGTCATGCAAAATGAATATGCATAAAACTTCTGCAAATATCAACTTTGAACGTTTAAACAAAGGCGTGCGTGCTGGGCAAAATGCATTCAAAGCAATTTGTTTGCATTATGGCTATAAAGCTTATAGAAAAATAAAAACTAAAACTAAAATGTTGCTGTTGCTGTTTCTTTTGCCGGTATTGAAGGTCGTTGTCGATTCACAAATGCGCCAAAAATGTATTATGAAAGTGGCAACAGAAATTTGAAATCATTTGAATGAAGCTGAAACTGAAGCTGAAGACTATATGTTATATACATTTGTATGTTTGTTAATATGTATTTGGCCATTAATGAATAGGACTTAAATGTTTTGCGTATGCAAATTTCTACGAACCAGCTCCTATTTAGTAATCATTGTAACATGAAGTAATCAACTTGGTAGCGCTCAAGATACAACATATGAGATACATGTTACAACTTACAAGATAGATTATTCGCATCAGCGCTTGACATTGAACTTCAATAGTCAAAAAGATGGTTAAATAATTGTTCAATAGAGTAGCACGGAAGCATTTTGTTTGAACTTAAGATCATAGTTTTATTTATTCGCATATATTTGCTAATAAGACAACATTATACATTTGATTAACGCTTGCTTGAATCGTTGAGGATTACGAGCATAAGCTGCTGCTAACAAAACTTTTAGACAAATATATGCAAAATTTTGGACTATGACTAATACAAAACACACCGTTCACTGTCTGGAGAAACGATGCCGAAAGTAGTTTTAATCAAAATGTAAATAAGCTCGCATGAAATTCGCAAGTTCAAGCGATGAACTTGAAAATAACACGCCATATAACATAGACTGCATATAGACAACTGTATCGTAACTATGTTTATAGTATGGATTGATGTTTGGAGTAAAACTTGTTGAACTACTGTCCCGATCTGCGTGTTTGCCCAAACGTAGCACTCATCTGACCGACTTACCTAGCAGCTACCTGTCTTGACTCGTCCGGCATAGGCTTCATCGATGCATGCTCCGGCAGCGGCGATTCATTTAAACAGTGGACAGCAACGGGCGCGCATGAGCAGTAGCTGTCGAGCTTTAAAACTGACTGAGATACTCTACATCTATCGTATATAGTCTATTTTGTTCCAATTAAGGAGCAACAACACGCCCATTGCGTAAGTGCATTCCTTCTAAGTGGCTGCAGCATTGAACAAAACGTGTTTAGAATTTCAAAATTCATTGAGATAGTTATTTGTACAGCATACGATGCAATAGCTGGACATAAGTGTGTGTGTGTGTGTGTGTGTGTTTTAAGAGCCTGTGCAAGTATTAAATTATTTATGTGGATAAGTGTTAGTTATCTAGCAAAATTTGTTGCTTAAGAACTATGCATATTGCCACTTGGCATACTCGTTTGTAAAGTGTACTTATATCAGTGTAAAAAATATAAAACAAAGCGTTATTTTTCTCAAATATTTCAATATATTTTTTTTTTAATTTTCATATAAGGGTTGGCATGTTGTGAAAATCAACTATTCTTTTAAAAGTGTTTGTCTTTTTTAAATTTATAGTGCACAAAATAGAAACTGTTGAAAAATGTATGACAGAGGAGAAGATGAACTTGTTAATAAAACTAAACACATCATGCATGTTCTGCGTATTAAACAAAATTAATCAAGATAAGAATAATGTAATATATTCTTAATGAAATCAATTAAAGCGTTTCAACAAACGCCACCTTTCTTAAATCATGTGCCCACGATTAAGTCAGTTAATACGTTTCTTAATTATTCCATTTTTATACCCTTGCAGAGGGTATTATAATTTTGTCACGAAATATGTTACGCATTGAAGGAGACGTCTCAGAAAACCAAAATTTGTTTATTCGTGATCAGCATCAACAGCCGAGTCATGTCCGTCTGTCTGTCAGTTTATTTGCGAACTAGTCCCTCAGTTTTAGAGCTATCTTGATCAAATTTGGCACAGATGCTTCTTCTTATTGAATTGGCCATATCGAGCAACTATAACATATACTATACATAAACTGCCATAGGAACAATCGGTTAAAAAATTAGTTTCTCTATGGTAAACTTTTGTGTTTTTCAAAATATCTCGACCAAACTCTTTATTTCTAAATTAAAGCACGTTCTCCACATGTTGAGAAAATTTGATCGAAATCGGATCACTATATCTTATAGCTGCCATAGGAACAATCAGTTGAAAAATTTAACTAATTTAAAACAACTAACTCAATCTATGATTGCTTGAAACCCTTTAGAAATTCGTCTTGCCAGCTGCAGGTTGTAAAACTTTGCTAATTGGACACAGTTAATAAACTTAATGTGTGTAACATAAACTCAATTAAGACAAGAGGCAAGAGGCAATCGGTGACCTGCTATCGCTGATTGATAAATGAGTGCTATATATAATGTTAGTATTTTAAAAACATTTATTGTTTGACGAGGAACCACATCTAAATTGAGCTTAACCTTGCTACAAATAATAGATTGTTATAAACAAGACAAGAAGAACTTTAATGAGCACACTGCCCTTCATTTCTTAACAATTGAATTCAGTTGACGTAGGTCAGTTCTGTAAGGCAGATCGTTAACCGGTTATTGATGAACTCCACTTGAAAACAGCACAACAAATTGTAGCCACAAAAGAACTGGAAATATTCCAGACAATAAAGTAGTATATTTCTTTATATTGAACTATCATTTGTAATTTTATAAACCAGTTGGCTTTTGGTGCGTCAATTTGTAGCCGGCTTTCAAGCAACGTATTGGGGTTAATTGAAACACATATTTGCCTCCTATTTATGTTATATTACATAAATATGTATACAATATATATATTGTTACCTTTAATTTTTAGCTATTGCCAAAAAAACCCAAAATATTAAGCATTTAATTTGCATATAAAGTTTGTTTTTGGATTCGCAGCGCTCCCACTACTTTGAGTAATTTAATTTAGTTTGTAATGAATACTGAAAGGGTATAGCAATTTTATCATAAAGTTTGCTACAAATCTTATAAATTGACTTAAATTTGATATACTTAAAACTATAATTTCAGCTTAAAATCATTATCTTTAAATACGTAATGTAATTAACTTATTGATAGCTTTATATTTAAACAAAAAACAATTAAGAACGTTGCAGTCGGGTCCTCCCGACTGCGATATACTTGGTTTTCTGTACGTTTAATAAATTAAATTTTTGTAACTTATATACTTATAAAGTGTCCTTAAACTTAGGTTAAGTGAGTTTGGTTGAGTTGTTTTAAAAAACAAAATAGTTTTTCATACAAAAACTTATTTTTCAACCGATTGTTCCTATAGCAGCTATAAGATATGGTCGTCCGATTTTAATGACTTAACTATTATATTATGTATTAACTATTTTTAAGCTTAGGTAAAGTGAGTTTGGCTGAGTTATCTTGAAAAACAAAAATTTTTTAATACAAAAACTTTCGACTGATTGTTCCTATGGCAGCTATATGTTTTAGTGGTCCGATCTGGTTGATCTTAACACTTTGTCTGCCTATTGTATATACCAACATGTATACCAAGTTTGGTTGCTCTATCTTCAAAGGTGTGAAAAAAACCTGCTTTCATGACAGACGGACGAACATTTCACAATCCCAATATACTCTTTTTTTCCTTTTTGGAAAACAGAGTGTACATTCTTTATATTTAATTACTTAAAATGAATAAGATAGATTGTTGCAACATTTTTAGATATCATTAACTTAAATTTCAGTTTCGAAATTAGTATGCAAGAGTATTAAATAGTCTTTAATATTTTTTTTATTTTTATGAACATCCGCGTGCTATTTATGGGTCAACGTCAACATACAAATATTTTTGCTTGGAACGCGCTCGAATTGTTTTGTGAATTTTGCTTTGGTTACTTCTTCAGTTTTTCTGTTTTGATCGCGAACCGGTTACAATCTTTTGTATGCCATATGTTTGTTTGCACTTTATTTTTGTTGTTTTCCTTTTTTTCTGCAAACACATTATTTTTATTGGCAGATTTTTAAGTATCGATGTAATCTGAAACTTGTTGAACTTGAGCTAAAAAACGGCAACATATAATCACCTAGGGGGGAGTATCGCGATAGCCGCAAGGGTGTAAAATGCGTTTTGGTCAGAACCAAGTGCATTAATGTGAAATTGAAGGTCGTTGCAATTAACAACTGCCTCCTAATAGATATATATATATATATAGAACGTTTTACTAATTAGCATATGTTGTTATATCTTCCAGATATTGTAGATGAGAATGATGTGGCTATCCTATTTACTGATACTCTGCCTTGGCTTTGAGTGTAGCCGTTGCCAGCTGCTGGTCGATCTGTTTCGTGATTTTGAAACCTCGCTGCTAAACACACGCATTCCCGACACAACATCATTTTTGCCGGAGTATGACTTCATCATTGTGGGTGCCGGCTCGGCAGGCTGTGTGCTGGCCAATCGGCTGAGTGAGATTAGCACGGCTCGAGTGCTGCTCCTAGAGGCAGGCGATCAGGAGACATTCCTTAGCGATGTGCCGCTAACGGCGGCTCTCACACAAACAACACGCTACAATTGGGGCTATAAGGCGGATGCCACGCCCAATGCCTGCCAGGGCTTACGAAATGGCGTTTGCAACTGGCCCAAAGGACGCGGCATCGGCGGCACCAGTCTCATCAACTTTATGCTATATACGCGTGGTCATCGCAGGGACTATGATGGCTGGGCGGCTGACAATAACACGGGCTGGTCTTATGATGAGGTCTTGCCGTATTTTAAGAAATCCGAACGTATTGGCATACCCGATCTGTACAAGTCACCATTTCATGGACGCAATGGACCATTAGATGTGCAGTATACGGACTACCAGTCACGCCAGGTGAAGGCATTTCTCAAATCGGGTCACGAAATGGGCTACGACATAACCGATACCAATGGCGAGCAGCTGATGGGCTTTTCCAGAGCACAGGCCACCATACGCCATGGCAGACGTTGCAGCACCAGCAAAGCCTTTATACAGCCCGTGTTGCGGCGTCGCAATCTGCATATATCCATGAAGAGCTGGGTCACCAAACTACTCATTGATCCCAACACCAAAGAGGCTGTGGGCGTGGAGTTCACCAAGCAGCGTCAGCGTTTTGTGGTGCGTGCCAGCAAGGAGGTCATTCTATCCGCTGGTGCCATAGCTAGTCCACAGTTGCTGTTGCTATCCGGCGTGGGTCCACGTGCACATCTGCAGGAGCATAATATAACGGTGCTACAGGATCTGGCAGTTGGCTACAATCTGCAGGATCACGTTACACTAAATGGCCTGGTGTTCATGGTCAACGATTCTACAATAAATGATGCAAGACTGCTTAATCCTACAGACATCTTTAGCTATATCTTTGCGGGACAGGGGCCATATACCATTCCTGGCGGAGCTGAGGCATTTGCATTTGTACGCACACCCAGCTCTAGTTATGGTGAGAAGTTTGACCAGATTAACACTTAATTAGTTTCTAATCCTTTGTTCTTATGTGCTGCAGCCAAGGACTATGCGGACATGGAGCTTGTGCTGGGCGCAGGTTCTCTAAGCGGTGATGGCTTTGGCACACTGCGTGATTTGTTGGGCATTACAGATGAGTTCTTTGAGAAAATGTTTGGAGATTTGCAGCATAGAGAAACCTTTGGTCTGGTGCCAGTATTGCTGCGACCCAAGAGCAGTGGACGCATCTCGCTGCGCAGTCGCAATCCGTTTCACTGGCCACGCATGGAGCCGAACTATATGCAGCATCCGGATGATGTGCGTGCCATGATTGAAGGCATTGAAATGGTAGCTACTTAAACGTAAATTCTAAAGTATTCCCATTAATGTTAAAACCATTTGTTTTATGACAGATCCTTCAGCTGGCGCGCAGCAAGTCCATGCAGAAGCTGGGCACACGGTTCCATGCACGTCCTTTTCCTGGCTGTGAGCATCTGATCTTTGCCAGCCACGACTATTGGCGTTGTTGTCTTCGTCTATACGGTTCCAGTCTGCAACATCAGTCGGGCACCTGCAAAATGGGACCCGCCACAGATGCAACCGCCGTAGTCGATCCACAGCTCAGAGTGCATGGCATTCAGCATTTGCGTGTGGCGGATGCATCCATTATGCCACACATACCAGCTGGTCACACAAATGCAATTGTCATTATGATTGCCGAGAAGGCGGCGGATATGATCAAGAATGCCTGGCGGATGAGGACAGCGCCAGTGTCCACTTAGTCTTTCATTTAGTAATTGGTATTTATTGCTTATCTTTGGCACAAGTCATTAGCTTAAGAGGTTCTAAGTTGTTATATGTGATAGGTTGATAGGATATCTTGAAATTTGTCTAATGTGCCTTTAGTGGGGCAATTAATGTAGCCAAATATTTACTTATGTACTTTAATATTTTAAAAAATGATTAAGTCATTTACATATATTTATTTATTAAGCTAGCCCCAAAAAGTATTTTTCCCAAGCTATAATTTGTCTGTTGCGTTTAAGCTAATTGGCTTTATACAAACATTTACTGTATATTCTTGGATTTCTCTAATTTATTGAGTAAACAAACATCCTCATTTAAACATATTATTATTTTTGAACACTTTTCTCGATTTGAATTTTTTGTGTTTACCCGCCAACTTGGTTAAAACAACCCTGTAATGCGACTAATATATCTATCTCGCTCCCACTCGTTGGGCATGTGCAAAATTGCGCTCCGCGGTTCGTCAGGGAACTGGTTCCGTTAATCGTAGCAGTCAGCCTGAAGTTGTGTGTGCGCAGTAGTTCACATTGTATGCAAGAGATGGCGCTTTAAAATATTTCTGAAAATAAAATTAAACAGTTATTATTTTTTGTCGATTTGTATAAATTTCATAGTTTCATGGCCAATAAGAATTCGGAATAAGAATTTTCTAATTTTGATTTTGGACAAAAACTGAAAAGTTTTCTTTCTTGTGCCTTAATTTTGCTGTTTTGTGTTCTTAATTATTTTTAGTTTTTGACAATTTGTAACAAAACTAACAACTTTTTTGCACAAATTAAATTTTACACTTTTTTTGCAACATTTATTTAACAGAGGCTTAAAAGGCTATTAAAAGCCCGCACTTTTTGAAAAGCAATAAAATTTCTGTTAAATTTGCAGATTTGGCTTTTTTAAAATAGCCAAAATACATACAGCTGTTTTTTGTCAGGCGCGGTGCGACACACGAAATTCCCAATTCTTTTTTTCCACCCTGTGATTTTGCAGCTTCCGTTTTCCATCAAAAAGGAAAGTGAAATGGATAACGCCCCAAATGAAAAGAAACCCAAGATGTAAGCAAAATAAAACAGCTGTTAACAATTTTTAATGTTTTTTTCGATTTTATTTTCACCTAGTTTCAAATAAAGGTTTTCTGAATGAATATTGAAACGTCTGAAGAAATTTCGAATTTTGTTAGAAATTTAAAATCTGGCACTTTCGGGGGTGTCACGGAAATCTCAAGAGATTTTAGCTTTGGTTGGTTTGTAAATCTCTTGAAACTATAGAAGTTCGAGAGATTTAATTTTTTCGAACAAGTATGTTCGAAAGCAACAATGCTGCCTTAATTTTTTTCTTCGATTTTATTAATAGTTTTGTTAAATTAAATAAGAAAGTTTAAATGTTATAAAATTTGACATAAAATTATATTTTTGGAACTTAGGTTTACATTTCATTAGCATTTAAAAAATAATGCTTGTGAAAATTTTTTTCATTAGCATTTAAAAAGTAATGCTAGTGAACATGTTTTTAACTAGCTTTGGAAAACCTCAATTTTAACATTAGTATTTGAAAAAGTAATGCTAGTGGAAAAGTGTTTTAACTAGAATTGGAAAAACTAATGCTACTGAAAATATTTTTAAATAGCATTGAAAAAAAAATGTAATGAAAATTATAATAAAAATAAATGTAGATTACTTAGAAAAATTGTTTTCTAAGCATTAAAAAGATTGCTTTTATTTTTAAAATTTTTTTTTGTGTTTATTTATTTAGGAGCTATAATTTAAACAAAATGTTTAATATCTACAATTTAACTATTTACTCCCTGTTCCCATTAAAAATGGGAAAAAGGGAGTTATAGAGTACTGCAAATGTGTGTAACAGACAGAAGGAGGCATTTCCGACTATATAAACTATATATATTCTTGATCAGGATCAACAGCCGAGACGAACTAGCCATGTCCGTCTGTCTGTCTGTCCGTATGAACACACAGATCTCGGAGACTATAAGAGCTAGAGACAACAAACTTGGCATGTAGATTCCTGTATACCATACGCAGATCAAGTTTATTTCAAATTTCGGATGCACCCCCCCGCACCCGCGCAAATCGCAAAAGACTCCCACAGCCACAATTTTAAAGATAAAGCTTTAATTTTTGGTACACATATTTCTTTTGTTAATGTTTATCAGTTGCAAAAATTTCATTACGATCCAATAAATAAATTGAGTACTGGGTCCCTGGAAATGGTCTGTTTACAAAAAAATTTGTTAAAACTCGATTAAAGACTGCAACATTTTAAGTTTATACAACAACAAGTCATGCAATAAAAGGTCTAGTCTCTGGGCTCGCTTTATAAGCCTGTTCTTAAATATGCTTTAATTTTATTTTATTTATTTAGTTTTCTCTAATAGCAGTCGACAAATTGAAAAATTAAAATTTACAAAAATTAAAATTAAAGAACAATAATAAGATTTAAAATTAAAATTAACTGGTAGTGCATGTTTTTTTTTTTAATTTGTGCAAAACTTAATTGAAGTCCATATGAAATGTTTCTTATGTCTTTAACTTTATTCCAGAAATTTTTCTGTAAGATGCTTTTGAACATTTCGAGAACAAAATTGTTTTCCGACGCCTGCTTTGGTTTAGAGCAAGAAAGAAATGTTATCTTCGGCGTGCCGAAGATATATACCCTTGCAGAAAAGATTTGCAGAAGAAAACTTATTTTTCAACCGATCGTTCCTATAGCAGCTATAAGATATAGTGGTCCGATTTCGCTGAAATTTTGTCAACATATGTGAAAGCGCAAAAACTTAGACATACATAGTGAGTTTGGTGGAGTTGTTTTGAAAAGCAAAAAAGTTTTTCATACAAAAACTTATTTTTCAACCGGTGTTCCTATGGCAGCTATAAGATATAGTGAGCCGATTTTCATAAAATTTTGTCCAAATATGTGGATAATGTTAAAACTTTAACATAGTGCGTTTGGTTGAGCTATTTTGAAAAACAAAAAGTTTTTCATACAAAAACTTATATTTCAAACGATTGTTCCTATGGCAGCTATAAGATATAGTAAGCCGATTTTGATAAAATTAAGTTTATACAACAACTCCCTTTTTCCCATTTTTATTGGGAACAGGGAATAAAAAATTATATCACCCTCTGCAAGGGTATAAAAGCAAAGAAAGTGACTTCCGGAATCGATAAACGCATTTCTCTATATCCCACTTTAATTCTAAATTCAAGTTTAGACGTCTTAATGTGTCAGCTTAGCTGCCATTCTGTCTCCCTGCCACCAGTCATTCAGGTAGTTTTGTCCATTTGACAATTTCATTACGATCCAATAAATAACACAAAAGTTATGGAAGAATCTATTACCACCGTCTCAGCAGGCTGAAACAACAGTTTCACATGCACTGGACAAGTTAAGTGCGCTGCTTGCTTGTGTTGCCGCTGAACTGCTTGAAATGCAAGTTGGTAGCAGGGAGTCTCGTAGTCGGGCAAACTCGACTAGAGTATTCTTACTTGTTTAGCTTTAGTTTTAAGTGAACCAGCTAAGTGTTAAATTTGTTTTGATTTTCAGCTCGACTTCAAGCGCAGACGCAGCTTCTCTGCTTCTGCCAAAGCATTGCAACTCTTAACAGCCACTCTCAATAATACTACGATTAGCCTACTTCAGATTCTTGGCAATTTTTATTTACGGTGACACGTTGTGAAAACACTTAGTGCTAAATGAAATGAAGCAACCTATAAAATTGTTGCTTCAGTTGCTATCAACTGGCTGGCGCTTGAACAAAGTAAAAGTAAACGCAACTTTATTTCGTTCAGTATTTTTATGCTTTTATTTTAGTTTTTGTGAAATGAACTACTTTTATGAACACACACACAGTATCCATATACGAGTACAGACGCCTCTGCGCGCTTTGTTATGGAGTTTGCTGTAAGCCCTTGGCTTAATGATAATTGTTGCTCAGGATATGACCGGTTCAAGACCCCGGCCGTTATTAAGGAGTTTTTTTTTAACCCAGAATAACGTTGTATGTATACATTTTGTACATTTTGTTTACTTTGTTGTTGGTTTTTATATGTAAAGTATAGGAAACATACCATTAAATGCTGGGATTACTATGCTCAACTCAAAGAATAATGAACTTATTGTAGTTTCAAAATAAAAAGATTGATGTGTTTGTAATCTTAATCATAAACACTATCACATCAATTATATGATTAAATCTTTATCATACTATAACATCGAGTGGTAATGGCTTTTAGCTATTGATTTTATATTTGGTTGCAAAAGGCAAGAATAAATTGAGTACTGGGTCCCTGGAAATGGTCTGTTGACAAAAAAATTTGTTAAAACTCGATTAAAGACTGCAACATTTTAAGTTTATACAACAACAAGTCATGCAATAAAAGGTCTAGTCTCTGGGCTCGCTTTATAAGCCTGTTCTTAAATATGCTTTAATTTTATTTTATTTATTTAGTTTTCTCTAATAGCAGTCGACAAATTGAAAAATTAAAATTTACAAAAATTAAAATTAAAGAACAATAATAAGATTTAAAATTAAAATTAACTGGTAGTGCATTTTTTTTTTTTTAATTTGTGCAAAACTTAATTGAAGTCCATATGAAATGTTTCTTATGTCTTTAACTTTATTCCAGAAATTTTTCTGTAAGATGGTTTTGAACATTTCGAGAACAAAATTGTTTTTCGACGCCTGCTTTGGTTTAGAGCAAGAAAGAAATGTTATCTTCGGCGTGCCGAAGATATATACCCTTGCAGAAAAGATTTGCAGAAGAAAACTTATTTTTCAACCGATCGTTCCTATAGCAGCTATAAGATATAGTGGTCCGATTTTGCTGAAATTTTGTCAACATATGTGAAAGCGCAAAAACTTAGACATACATAGTGAGTTTGGTGGAGTTGTTTTGAAAAGCAAAAAAGTTTTTCATACAAAAACTTATTTTTCAACCGGTGTTCCTATGGCAGCTATAAGATATAGTGAGCCGATTTTCATAAAATTTTGTCCAAATATGTGGATAATGTTAAAACTTTAACATAGTGCGTTTGGTTGAGCTATTTTGAAAAACAAAAAGTTTTTCATACAAAAACTTATATTTCAAACGATTGTTCCTATGGCAGCTATAAGATATAGTAAGCCGATTTTGATAAAATTAAGTTTATACAACAACTCCCTTTTTCCCATTTTTATGGGGAACAGGGAATAAAAAATTATATCACCCTCTGCAAGGGTATAAAAGCAAAGAAAGTGACTTCCGGAATCGATAAACGCATTTCTCTATATCCCACTTTAATTCTAAATTCAAGTTTAGACGTCTTAATGTGTCAGCTTAGCTGCCATTCTGTCTCCCTGCCACCAGTCATTCAGGTAGTTTTGTCCATTTGACATATTAAATTATCTGCCAATTCATCAACATGTTTTGTCTACACCTTTTCTTCTCTGAGCAGATATAATGGCTCTCACATAGAAAAAGAAACAGAAACAACAAAGACATACAGTTGCGACTGAGAATGCTACTCGCACTTAGATGGAAAGACAATGAAAGCAAGCAGTTGTTGCCTTTCACATATATCCACACAACTCCACACACACGCGGCAATTCGTCTGCGCTCCCAAAAAAAAGACTTAGCCAACGATGCGGTTGCAAATGTGGGCACAAATATAATTTTCTCGCATTGCAACTAAAGTCCGTAGTGGCAGAGTTTTGGGCCAAGTGCCATTACGTATTTTGCCTCATATTATGTTAATCATCATGACCCATATTGCGTATACGCAATGTTGTCACAAATATATTACTAAAAGTCACGTAGCAAAGCAAATTCTGCCTTCCTGGTTTAGCATGTGTGCGCGACTTGTAGTGTGTTTGTGTGAGTATTTCTGTGGCTTATCAGTCAACATAATAATTGCTGAGGCAATTCCCTATTACAAAACTCTTGCTATCTGAGTATACACACTAGTATGTATAAACATAACCCGTTATCATGCAACCATTTGGTCAGCCAGTCACATTTATTGAAGCCAGTTGGAATATTGCTCAAGGCGCTCCGTTCTAGGAGAACATTTGTGCAGATGCTTATACATCAGTACAAAGAAAAGGAAAAATAAATGCTGGCTAATGAAAGTTAATTTAAAGCTCTAATGAATATAAGTAAGTTAATAATTTCAGAAGTACGCTTTAATACATAATGATTGATTCAATTTTTGACTTTCGTCAAATTCTCATTATGATAACCTACATTTATCAATCGGTTTTTACCAGGGCATTGAGGAGCTAAACTCGTTCGTTAGTCTAATCTGAAGCTGCGTCATCACCTGCTCACCTTTAACGTACCTCAACTGAGAAGATCGAGAAGTATATCCCATTCTGAACGCCATCTCTACAATTAGACTACACCACACACACACGAATTTTGCCATCAAAAGAAAATGTTGTATTATAAATAAATGTGGTAATAAATTAACTATTTGCTTAAATTGAAAAAAAAAAAAAAAATAAATGACTGTTGCTGCCGCAATACTTTTAATTTTGTAAGCGATTTAAAACTGCAGTCGAAATATTAGTATTTCCAGGATCGAGAGCTCGACATTCGAAAGTCTTTAAATGAAGAAAAATTAAAAATTATATTTTCAAAAATGTTTAATGCATTTTATCAACATTATTTTTATTATAAAATACAAGCCTTGAGGACTTGTCGTTTTGAAGCTATAGATAACGTCTTGACGTTAAATCATCGTCTAAATGCGGACTAAGTTTGTGCTTCTTGTTATTGAAAGCTTTTGAAAAAGCTTTCATCAAGTACTAGATCATTTGACAATGTAAATATTGTGACGCACGACGCCGGATCACATATTTTTACTAATATATTTCTTATGTTATTTCTTATTATTATTAGTTTCTTTTAGTTTTCTTAGTTGTATTATTATGCTTAATATTATTAGTGTTTAAGTTTGCCAATATTATATAAGTTGGAAATCTAAGCAACTTTGACTTATTAATGTTTAAGTAATATTTTTTATAAACGCTCACGACGAACACACTTAAGCTAAATCTAGCTTGGCTTGTTATTTGAAAGAGAGAAAGGTTAAGAGAACAGAAGAGAGCCAACAAACAACACAACAGCGATCTACAGATCAACGACGCAAATAGAAACTAACAACAACAATAACCCCAGCCACAAAATTGCGGTACTTGCGACCGACCAAATAGCTATTCGAATGTAGCTGGATAGCCCTGCGTCAATGCAAGCAACGGAGTAGCAGTGCCGGCGACCGAGAAATATCAACTTGAGCACAGGCTCACGGCCCAGCATAAGCGCAAGCGAAGGAGTTAACGGTTGTTGCGCCCGACCAAATAGCAACTCGAGCGCAGCACATAGCCCAGCATAGGCGCAGGCCAGGAGTTAACGGTAGTTGCTACCGAATAATAGGAACAGACGCGTGCCATAAAATGAAAAGATGATAGCACGACCTGGCACCTGTTGCTAATGAGAAAGAGAGGCACGAGAGAGTTTGAAAACTCATGCCCTGGACAGTCGTTCGAGGATCGCAGCGTGGCACAGTTACAGAACCCAACCAGGGAAAATCAAAATTGTTAAGTGTGTACAAATCAAATTGAAAAGCATTAAACAAGGTAAAAACACACATACATGTGGTCCCTGATATTCCACCAAAAAATAATCGGAGACGACGTTGCTTATTGTTTTAATAGTTTATAGTATGTTTAATCAATGTCTTTCGGATGTGTAAATTTCAACACGATCGGATAAATAGCTCCAAAGTTATAGAATAACTTATTTCCCCTGTCTCAGCAGGCAGAAACAGCAGTTTGACATGCACTGTGCAAGTTGAGTACGCTGCTTGCTTGTGTTGCCGCTGAGCTTCTTGAAATGCAAGTTGGGAGCAGGGAGTCTCGTAGTCGGGCACACTCGACTAGAGTATTCTTACTTGTTTAACATGTCTTTGTATACAATGTGTTTGTGTGGTTTACTTTAACGAGTAATTGGCGAATTATTATGCGTGTGTATCTTACGAGATTCTGGCACCGAATGTTTTGCACATTTGCAACTCTCTCTTATTTTGCGCTCCCCCTCTCGTGTTCTTTATCTATGTATCTTTTTATTTATCTGTGTCGTTCAATAACGACGAACACTCAGTGAATCCTAGTTCTGGTCACTGATCTCCCCTTATGGTTTTGAGTTATACCCTCTGATCCCATTTGGTCCCAGCACTTACAAATGTTCTGTAATTAGCCCTGGGAAGACTGAGAACTGTACCTTATCCAAAGAACCATCCTTACAATATTAAAGAGAAAACGGTAAAAAAATGGACAAAATTAGACCAAAAAGCCATTTTTGCAGACTGCAGTCGATTTGCTCATAGAAGTTATTGAACTGGATTGTAAATTGTTACTAATGATAAAGTTTTCGGTGCTGGTAGACCTTTTCTGGAAATGACCATATACAAACATATGTATGCATGCTACCTTCGGTAGAAGACATGCTAACAAGTTGGAATTATATCGCGGAGTTTACCTGTTTAGCTCCCCTGCCGCTCGATTGGCTTAACTTTGATTATATTTCCAAATTAGCCACTAAACAGACAAACGGGCAGCCTGACTAGGCTGTGTTGCCGGAAAGGGAAGTCAGCCATCTAACGTCCCCTTTCGTATATATAAACATATAAAATTCTGTCAATGTCTCTCGTATTCTGACAACTGCCTGGTTCCATCCATTGTTCTTGCCATCTGGTAACGAATCTCAATGTGCTTGTTTGGTATAGATCCAATGTATTCATGTTTCCAAACCAATTTAATTTTGTGGCTTCCTTTATAATCAGATAATGGCTGAGATAGCAAAAAGTTTGACTTATTTCCTGGCAAATCACGAAGTAGAGGACAACCTAATTAGATGTGTCATTCATATTTGGGGTTCTTGTATGACTCAATGTTGATGCTCTTTTCAGGTTTTTTTTACAAGGCTTAAACTTTTTCGTTAGAGAATGGATAATCTGGTTTATTAAGAAGACTTTTTAACACAGCACATTAAAAATTGAAGTCGAAAATGCTCTCATAAAATCCAAGTTCAGCTTAGTAAGCTCCTTTAAAATTTGCCCTAACAATACCCCAAGTCAACTGAACGCCATTAATTTCTTAATCTGCTTGTAAATGGTCGTAGGAATAAGTATAATTAAGACAACTTATGCTGGTTACATTTATATTTATACTCTGTTTTCCAAAATGGAAAAAAAGAGTATATTGGGTTTGTGAAATGTCCGTCCGTCCGTCCGTCCGTCTATCCGTCTGTCCGTCCGTCCGTATGAACGCAGTTTTTTTCCACAGTTTTGAAGCTAGAGCATCCAAACTTGGCATACATGTTGGTATATACCATAGTCAGACAAAGTGTCAAGATCACCCCCCCCACCCCCACCCCTTCCCCCACAAACCGCAAAAACCTATATCTTCCACAGTTTTATAGCTAGAATAACCAAATTTGACATAAAGGCTATTGACCACATCCTTGACCGACCTGCCAAAAAAAAATGACACGCCCACAACCGCCCCGCAAATGAGCTAAACCTGTATCTCCTACACCCTTATAGCTAGAAACCCCAAATTTTGCAGTATGACTCCATTTGAACTCTTCAATAGATTGGAGAAAAAAAATTTTGCCACGCCCACCCTCGCCCCAGTAAACGAGCGATCATTTTGACAAGTACGCGTCTCGCTCTGTTTTGGGCGCTTGCAGCGCTCTGCACTTAGTAGAAAGAAATTTATAGTTCGTAGCATATCTATATATGAGTAGTCTTTAAAAGAATTTAATTTAATATACGTACAGAAAACAGAGTATATCGCAGTCGGGCGAGCCCGACTGCAACGTTCTTACTTGTTTCTAATTGAGGATGGACTTTCGGTTCGAGTGAGTCTAAGAAAGAACTACCTGTAGAGAACACAAACCCTGGGTAGGGAGCAGCATAAAAAGTAAACGCAAGCTAGCACATAAACATATTAGCAAGTTTTGAGTGTTTGTTGGAAACTCTTCATAGCTGAAAAAGCGTTGGTCTTGTCTGCTTTTGCTAAATCCCAATGATTTATTACGATTTCAGATCTGACAATCAGTTACGGTTTGAATTCGTTTTGCTGGCCTGTAAGCGAAGGCTGTCCTCTGCCGAAGTCCAATGATTAAGCACAATGCAAACTTAATATTATCGATGTAGTCATCGCAAGACATCGTTAAGCTGACAAGGGTTCACAATGTCAGAGGCGACAAAAAATCCAATCCAAGGGAAAGTTTCGATAAAGGTCTCAAAACATTTTCTTCTTTGTATCTTGTTTATTAATGGCCTCAAAGTAAATGCCACAGAGCTTCCATAATACTGCTTGGTTTCAAATTTCTTCTTTTTTTTTCATTTTTAAAATGCCGCCCACGATTAAAGGCAGCAGAATATCAATTTGTGTCGAATTAAATTTAAATAAATTAAATTTAAACAAGCAAAAGCAAAACTTCCTGTGGAAATTGGCAATAAGTTAGTTAATCAGTAACTTTTACTTGTCAGGCACAATTGATAGCTGATTTTATTAGTTCTTATTAATATTTGCCGCACGTAGTAGTTTGACTAATTATATATACCTAATTAATTGTCCCTTCCATTTTTCGATTTCTGAAAATTAAAATTGTATATATACTGCTGTAGTATTACTACACAAGTAATGAAGGTAAAAGTTAATATTGTGATATTCAAATATAAATTATTTTCACTTAACATAGTTCTTTTGTATTATAAGTTAAGTGGAAAATACAAATATGTTATTAGGTGAAGCAAACGACTCATTTCTGGTAATCGTCCACCTCAAAAGGCATCACTGTCAGGGTCATTTAAAGAAGCATGTTTGTTTATGGGCTTATTGCCATCATTAGTTAAGCGCTTAAGCCGCTTTTTTCAATCAAATCATGCTCCAAAATTCCAGATTCCAATTTGAATTTGTTCCAATATGGTACATTGAGTCAACAACATACCAAATCGCAGTTCCTCTCTTAGTGTTAAATATTTCTGCGGCTGTCAAAATGAATGCAGCTACCTGCTGGTACATCGATGTAAAACCGGCAAAACCACAAATTCTAGTGCAACATAGATTCAATGTTATTGTGCGGCCGATTATACAATTGTCTATCTGTCTCCCCTAGGCATAAATCAAAAATTCGACATGTAAACAGTTAGCACGTCCAACCTCAAACCAATCTGAAACCAACCTTAAACCAACCTCAAACTAACCTCAAAACATTTCAATTCCAGAATGAAAACGCTGTAGATAATATTGCTGAGAAAAGGCTGAGTTCTTTTTTATGGTGTTCGATGATTCGGAAATTATAAACTCTGTTTTTTACTCCCTGTTCCCATTAAAAATGGGAAAAAGGGAGTTATAAAGTACTGCAAATGTGTGTAACAGACAGAAGGAGGCATTTCCGACTATATAAACTATATATATTCTTGATCAGGATCAACAGCCGAGACAAACTAGCCATGTCCGTCTGTCTGTCCGTCCGTCCGTATGAACACACAGATCTCGGAGACTACAAGAGCTAGAGACACCAAACTTGGCATGTAGATTCCTGTATACCATACGCAGATCAAGTTTATTTCAAATTTCGGATGCACCCCCCCGCACCCCCGCAAATCGCAAAAGACTCCCACAGCCACAATTTTAAAGATAAAGCTTTAATTTTTGGTACACATGTATGTTTAATCAATGTCTTTCGGATTTCAACACGATCGGATAAATAGCACAAAAGTTATAGAATAATCTATTACGCCCGTCTCAGTTGGCAGCAACAACAGTTTGACTCTGCTCTGGATTGCAAATGTATTGATCCTTTGCCACTTCAACGCTTATACAGGCCATTGCTCACTTGCACTTAAGGGGCACTTGAAACTCCTTCGCTTATCTTGGTCAGTAGCACTCAAAAGGAACAAGACAAGACCAAATAAAGGCAAAGACTTGAAGATACAGATGCATTTGAAAGAGGAGAAGCAATGGTTTAAGCAGCTTAAAGTACACACTTGAACTATATGCAAAACACTTTACCATTCCCTCTTTGAGCCAAAGTGCACTCAAAAATGACAGCTGCTGGCTGAGCTAATTATTAAGTTAATGATGTGGCAAACTAGCTGCAAATACCGCAAAATGAGTGAGCGTATCTTGCCCCATTAACACCAATTGCTTTGTGTGTGTGTCACTTGGCAGTTGTCCTATGTTCGATGATTGCGGTCGAGTATTGACCAACAGCGCGCAACAACAGCAAAACGACCTTCTGCCCGAGATCAAAGTTCAAAGTGTATTTGCAGCTCAATGGTACTCGGTTACATCTGCACAATCCTCCGTTGCCTACTTCTTCTTCTCTCTCTGTTGCTTACATGGCTCATTGGCGAGACCACAATGAATTATCATAGGTAAACTCAATCTAATGATGTCAATGGGATGAGAGGTAGCCCAAAGGTAGCCCAATCCTCAATTTGAAGTAATTGTTGGACTCTCTTGCAGCTCACAATTTATCTAATTGTGTGGTTTTACTGTTGATTCAGTTCGTTGACCAGCTTAATCAATGAATTGACTACTCTTTCTAGTTTCATCGCGTTTCTAACATTAAAAGTGGGCATAACTTTTTCATAAAGTAGGATGAGTTACTCGCTTATAGAGCTGGCTTATGGAGTTGATTAAAAAACTAACTGATAGTGAATCTTAAGAAATGGTTGTTGATGCAATTGTTGTTTGTAATGTGTATTTTATATTATATTATTATATTTTATAGGTTTAAAATTTAAATGGACAAAAGCTCCGTAATACCAGGATTACGATTTAATTTAATATGCCACGATCGACTTAAGGTATGTATGTGGGAGTATGTGTGAATCCACAAGGGTCAACGAAAGGATAGGAGCCAGCCATGGAGAGGTGTGGTCCCACATTTCCCCAAGGCAGCTAAAAGTTCCAAGACAAATAAAAATAAAAAGTTTTCGAAGGTAAGGGAAATGAAAAGAAGTCCAAGAAAACAAAATGCATGCACATACACTCATCCATTAAAGAAGAGTCTAACCAACAAAGAAATTAATTTGATGTAGTCAATCAGGAAACACACAAGGACTCAGGGGAAATGCAAAACGGCGACGTAAAAACTTAAGTTAATTAAAGCGCTTGTCAAAAATGCCGTTGTGTGTATGAAAATTCAAACTTCATACAGAATATACGGATATTATGTTAAAGCACTTAAGTGTGTGTTAAAGGCACAATAAAGTAATCCCGAGACTGGAACATATCTTGCGGCTGTTTGTCTTTTTACGAATGCGGTCGTTACTTTGTGTGCGTCCTTGTTTGGGTTTTTCCTCGTGTGTTTCCCCTTTTTTTTTTTTTGGAAATATTTAAACATTATGTAAATCTTCCCATCACTCTTTGCTTGAATCTGTCTGCTTATCTGCCAGGTTGTCATGGGGCTCTGTCTTTAATATATCAAGTGTTGAATTTTCACATGTATTTATGTTAATCTCCATACTAACATAATTGTTGTTCTGATCCGATCCGGGTTTCAGATGATTTATAAGAAAAACGAGGTAAAAAACAAAAACAACCAATGTAAGTTTGGACTCATGGTTTTCTATTTAATAAGTTAATAATACAATATACAAATGATGGTATGAAAAAATAAGATGCAAAAGTTAAGATCAACTTAACTGTGTTCACATTTGAAACCAAACAGAAATATTTTTTTATCCACATTAATTCCATCTCTGTCATTTGTACTTTAAAGCAACAGTGCCGTTATTTAAAAGCTTTTGTTCGTTTTTAAAAGGCACAAAAATGTACTTTAATCTACCAGCACTCATCAACTATTGAATGATGTTTCGGACTAATGACACACTGTATGGAATAATGCGTCACTTTTTCGTCTTCAGAAAATTTAGGTCAAAAGGTTTTTGGCAAAAGGAAACAAAAGCTGTTATTTGGTACAATTACTGCCAATATCCTCGTAAGTGTGTTGTATTAAGTTTGGCATATCTCCGTTATTGCATACTTTAGTCATTGCCAAAGTTGGCCAAGGGACTGCTAGTCTAATTTTTCATTCCTTAACTTTACTTACTATATTTCCAACACTGCATTTTTCTATTTTTCCACAATACTTCTTTTAATTTCAAACAGCAAAAATAATTCTATCTTATTTTTACTTATTTTACAAAGTTTGCAGAACGCCGCAAAGTATGCAATATGAAATTCAACTATTATGAAATTTAAAGGCATCTCTGAACTTTAAATACTCCATGCAGTTAACTTAAAAACGTTTTTAAGTATTTAGTGCACACAGACTTATCTCGAGAATTTATCCAACTTCGGAAAGAAAGTTTTTGTTCCACTTTACAAATGTTTGGCACAGAAATGGTATTTGCGGCGCTTTTACCAGCAATTCAAACGGCTGCAACAAAAGCAACAACGATGATGACTATGGCTAGATAATTTAAACTGAGCTACTAGTAGAAAGTTGTGTAATAGAGAGACGGGTGTAATGTGGCAAGTTAAATGTGGAAAGTGCAACGGAGAACTGTACCACATTGCAATGAATTAATAATGAGAAAAAAGTAAGAGACGAGGTGGAAGAAAACATAGTAAGCTTCGGAGGAACTCACTTATTTGTGTGGAGTCTGATAACTTTATTTCTTTATAAAAGAATAGAGATCTTGACACTTTGTCTGACTATGGTATATACCAACATGTATACCAAGTTTGGTTGCTCAAGTTCAAAACTTTGGAAAAAAACTGCGTTCACACAGACGGGCAGACGGACGTTTCACAAACCCAATATACTATTTTTTCATTTTTTTTTTTCAAAAAAATTAACAACAAGAGTATAAACACTTTAGTTGCATTATATCCACAATGCTTGGAACGGAATGCAATCAATTCAAGTTTTACTTGCGTATAAAATATGCAAAAAGCGAAAAAGTAAATGCCATGAATTTACATAATGCTGCAGGAATGGGAAGTTGTAAGCACTGAACTCAAAGTTTTCATCACGAAGGCAAAGCGATCCAAGGTTTTTCAATAAGCAGCAATGCCAAAAACAAGGCTCAACATATGTTTAAGAGTCAGCCAGGACGAAAAAAGGAGAGGATGAAGAGACGAAGAAGAAAACACATTCAAAACTGTGAAAATGTTATAAAACAAGTGAAAGTTTAGTGAAATTTTAAAAGGTGGCATTCCAAAATGTCTGCAACCCAGAGCCAGGAGGCATTATAAATTATAATAAGCCAATCAAAATAATTGAAATATATTAAAGGGAGCCGGAATTCAATGGCAGACGCACATCACAGTTGATGAAAGAAACTCCAACGTCTCCTGATTTAAGAAAAAGAAAAGAGAAAAATCCAACAGGTGTTTCGAGAATATTTCTAAAGAATCAACACTGAAAATTTAATTCAAGACGCAGGGAAACTTAATTCTATTCAACATTTTCATCATTTTCACTTACTGACTGGTTGCTAATCATAAATACACAAGGAATGTACCTACCATAAAAGCCTCACCTTCTTTGCTTCCAAAAGTTTGAAGTGTTGAATTTCACAACCTTGGGTTTGGCTTTCGCTTTGAAGTTCTGTGCGTACTTTGGAAAATATTGGCGAATCGCTGGCAGTTAGCTCCGCTTGAAAACGCAGCATTGTAAAATTGAACATGCCTTTTAACTTCATTCCAATTTCAAATATTTAATATAGAATTTGCAACAAGAGATTGAGTTTACTAAAATAACAAAATTAACCACTATGTGCTCAACTTGAATATTTTTCACATCATCAAGTATGCAGCAAATTAATAAATTTCATTCAATATCAATTTGCGTCTCTTTTGTGGGCTTCAGTTGGCAAGTTATTTTTATTATGTGTCTGCTTTACACAAAAGTGCCAGGGAAAACAACAAAGGGACAGCATCACAATATTTTCATTTCATTATGTGAGGCATAAAGCAACAAAGGAGAAAAACCTTTGTCCACGCACAGGAAACTGTGACAACAACAACGAGGAACAACAATGTCGCGTAGATATAAGCGAAGTAGAAGAAGCCACGGGGCGTTTAATTGACATTTTAACATACTGGTTTGTTCTCTGCACGTGTATAATGTGATTTACATACATGACCAAGACCACAATTTTGATGGTTCTTTCAATGTGTGCTGTCACGTACTGCTGCTTCAACCGACCGACCGACTGACAGCTGTTAAAAGTTTTCGTTGCTGAGCAGTCACATAGCCAGCATAAGCAATATAAACAGAAGAATCAAAAACCAATTGGGTCAGGAGCTGCAATGAAATCTTGTCATTTTTAGCTAACTATGCGCTTTGGAGTGCGTATTATGGTCATCGTATGCAGAGAACTAAGAGAGGAGTAGCGACTTTATTTGTCAGCCAAACAGAAATTTCAAAATGTCCAAGGAATTGGAAGGGTAAACGAAGGAAACGAGGGAAAAATTGGCAGAGTGTGTCGTGTGTTAAAAAGTTTGTTCCCACAACCACAACAAAGTGCGGTGTTTGGAACCGAGCCGAGTCATATTAAAAGGCTACGGTGACATTTTGGAGACTTAAGTATTTGAGTCAAACACAAAAAACGATAAAAGTCACTTATGTTGCCAGGAGATGGAACCATGACATCGGATGGATTAGCAAGCTGAGTGCAGCTGCCCTCCTGAATCGAAGGGATTGTTGATTACATTCTGTTTAAGTTTTGACAATGAAAGGTTGAAAATTGAAAGCACGATTGTGGTGATAAATATCTCTCATAGGTATTCTTTACTAAGGAATCTTACTTCAATTCGTTATTCTGCTTAACTTTGTAACAGCAAAATTGCACCCATTTCAGAGTTTTCTAATAATTATACTCTTTTTTAATTGTTTTGAAAAAAAAAGAAAAAAGAGAATATTGGGTTTGTGAAATGTTCGTCTGTCTGTCCGTATGAATGCAGGTTTTTTAAACATTTTTGAATCTAGAGCAACCAAACTTGATATGCATGCTGGTATATACCATAGGCAGACAAAGTGTAAAAATTTTTTTTGTTGATTCAGAAAGAATTGAAGTTTTTACAAAAGCTCTTAGTAAACAAAATTCTAACCCAACGAGCTGCAATTTGCTAATTAAAAGCATAAAGGGAAAAGCTAAATTCTAAAAAAATTGTGGTTAATTTATTTATTAAATGCAAAATAAACCATATATTTTGAGCTTTGTTTTTTGTCCATATGGCAAACCCACAAAATTGGCTTCTCAAATATCACATATACGCACCACATGCTGATGGCGGCCTTTGGAACTGCCATATAAATCAAAACGCATGGATTTCATAATCATTTTTATGGGCAGAAAGAGGCAAACGAACTCTCCAACTGGGCGAGACATTATCCCTTTAAAAGGATGAGTACATACGCATACTGGAAATGCTTTTAAAAGTTCATCTTATTAGCTCTGTTAAACAATGTGATAGGGTTACATGTCCGGAATATGCCTGGAGGCATTTTAAATTATTAACATGAGCTGGGATGCTAAATACCTGAAACAAGTGGCGAATTATGTAAATATTAACAAAAGATAAGGATTATTATAGTTGTGGAATAGAAAATTACATAATACATTACATTGAGTGAACTCTTCATGCAAGAACAGCAACCAAGTAACCAATTCAATGAATTGATAACCAAGTTCTTGCACAGAGAAAAGCTGCATGAAACATGCCCAGACAGCCTCTGCGGACATGCAACCTTTTTGGAGGGAGGCAGGGGAAATATTTCGGCTGCTGATGCTTGTTTTTGGTTTGTCTATCCGTTTTCTGCTGATGGTGTAAATTTAATGCAATTTCAATGAAAATGTTCGGCTTTAATTTATTGAATACGCATTGCTGCCCATAGAAAAATTGAAAGCTGGGAAATTTCATAGCTGACTTACTAATTGGACAAAGATTTTGTCTATCTGCAGCAGTTGTATATGCTACACATTTGTTAAAATGGTGAATTTAAATAATGTGCGGCCCTGGGTCTACATATGTTTACTAGGTTTAGAAAGGATGTGGACAGTTTACAATCTCTAGAGTAAACGAACAAAAGATTATATCATTTACTATTCTTGACTCTTTGCTGTGGACAGCATATACACACACATAAGACCTCAAGTACCTTTTCACATAAGTAAAAAACATTATATAATTCATTCGACTTCTCTGTTTGCTGGTAATGTAACAGTAACAAAATACATAAACAATAACTTGTTGCATAGTTAAAATACGTTTGCATGTTACATTCCTTTCTCAGAAAATTATCTTTTGTTAACTCTTTTTTATTAAAGTTGTGCGTTTCTCAATGGCTTGAAACCAGAAACCAAATATTCGTCATGATTAGAAACTTTTCACTTTCTTTTGTGTCGCCTTTTGCTAAAATTGTGTTTTATTTGGGGTCTGCAGCTGCATATTTTGCGGCTGAATAAATATTTATTAATTATTCATTACGATCGGATAAATAGCACCAAAATTATGGAAGAATCTATTTCCCCCGTCTCAGTAGGCAGCAACAACAGTTTGACATGCACTGGCCAAGATAACTGCGCTACTTGCTTGTGTTGCCGCTGAACTGCTTGAAGTGCAAGTTGGGAGCAGGGAGTCTCGTAGTCGGACACACTCAACTAGAGCATTCTTACTTGTTTTTAATTGTAACGGCTTACAAGTGCACAAAATAAAGAACAACGAAGAACAAAACGTTTTAAAAACCTGTGCTGAATTAGAAAATGAGGTTAACGAAGCAGCAACCGAATATGATAAGCAAGAAGTGCGTGAACTAACTTCGAAATTTGAACCGGTCAAAACAGAAACAACAAATGTAGAGATGCGCATTGTGTTAAAAGATGAGTCGCTTTTTTTTCAGGTCCATACAAATTGCCTGTTACAGAAACTAGTATTGTTGGTGAACAAAGCAAAGAGAAGCTTGAGAATGACATTGTTGACGAACCGACGTATGAGCTTACAAGCCCTATGGTACTTGATGAACAATGTGACGGTTCCGCAAGTCTCTGTGTAAATTTTCACAAAAAAAACAAGTAAGAATACTCTAGTCGAGTTTGCCCGACTACGAGACTCCCTGCTCCCAACTTGCATTTCAAGCAGTTCAGCGGCAACACAAGCAAGCAGCGTACTCAACTTGCACAGTGCATATCAAACTGTTGTTTCTGCCTGCTGAGACAGGGGAAATAAGTTTTTCCATAACTTTGGTGCTATTTATCCGATCGTGTTGAAATTTACACATCCGAAATACATTGATTATACATACATGTGTACCAAAAATTAAAGCTCTATCTTTAAAATTGTGGCTGTGGGAGTCTTTTGCGATTTGCGTGGGTGCGGGGGTGGTGCATCCGAAATTTGAAATAAACTTGATCTGCGTATGGTATACAGGAACCTGCATGCCAAGTTTGGTGTCTATAGCTCCTATAGTCTCTGAGATCGACGTGTTCATACAGACAGACAGACATGGCTAGATCGTCACGGCTGTTGATGCTGATCAAGAATACATATAGTTTATATAGTCGGAAATGCTTCCTTCTGCCTGTTACACACATTTGCAGTACTTTATAACTCCCTTTTTCCCATTTTTAATGGGAACAGGGAGTAAAAAACAAGGATCGTAAGAGAGGCAAGCAGAAAGAAGACGTCCCGTGGTTTGCTGACCATATTGACTTTTTGGGTCCGCTCGAGTCGACATACAAGGACTACAAACACATTTTGGCTGTAGTCGATTCGATGACTAAATTTTGTGGCCTCTATCCAACGAAGTCGACCACTGCAAACGAGGTGATTATGAAGCTCAGCAGCCAAAGTATTCCATTTGGCCATACAGCTTACATAATTTCGGATAGAGGATCGGCTTTTACATCGCAGGACTTTGTAAAATATTGCGACGACGAGGGAATAAAGCTAGTGAAGACGACTACTGGCTTACCAAGGGTAAATGGACAGGTTGAGCGACTAAATTCTATTATCATTTCAGTGCTCTCAAAGCTAAGTGTCGATGACCCCACAAAATGGTATCGCCATGTCAACAGTGTGCAGCAGCTGATCAACTCCACGTTTACCCGAAGCATTGACACGACGCCTTTTGAGCTACTGGTTGGTGTCAAAATTAGAACCAGAGAAGAGATTTGATAAACGAAGAAGCGGTGGCAGTTTTCAACAATGGACGCAGCGAGTTACGAGCAAAGGCGAAGACGCAGATACTAAAGCTGCAGAACGAGAACAAGAAGGCGTACAATCTTGGACGCAAACAACCGAGGCGATATGATGTTGGCGACCTAATCGCCATTAAACGCACCCAGTTTGGTAGTGGCCTAAAGCTGAAACCTAAGTTTTTGGGGCCCTACAAAGTTGTAAAGGTGAAATACAACAACGCCTATGTTTTTCAAAAAGTAGGCAACAGCGATGGACCGAAGAATTCTGCAACGTGCGCAGAATATATGAAGCCATGGTCGGTTTGCAACGATGACAGCGATGTCGAAGAAGCATTCGGGCCGAATGCTTAGTCAGAATGGCCGAATGTGGGTTTGGTTTTTGGCTGTTTACTCAAATCCCACTAGTTTGAAACAACTGATCCCTAGACAACGATAACCATGACTAACGACGATAACGACGATAAAAAGGATGGCGAATTCGCAAGGCGGCGAATTCGCAAAGACGACGATCAACGAGAGCGAATAGTTGTGTGTTCTGCCTGTGTGGCTGAGAGAGCGACAACAAGACGACGGTGAAGACAACCGTGAAGACAACCATGAAGGCAATCGTGAAAACAACGGTGAAAACAACAACGTTGAAAATAAAATATCCTAAACATTAAACATTACCTATTTGTTCTTAAATACAAATAAACCTCATTATATTATATAAATACCCCCCATAGATATAGAAATAAGAAAATATAGACCCCAAAAGGCTTCAGTGGGGCACTACACCAAGTTTTTTCATTAACTCTGTGTCCCATAGTCGCACTTAAAACACAAAGAACACACGCATCTATTAAACGACGAGAACGAATGAGACTTTTGTCTAACCCCTTTCCTTGCATTTTTTCACTGTCATAAGATTAACTTTGTTGTCACCACTGACATTGGTAACCTTTATCAACTGTTCAAAATTATAAAAAAGAGGGGTTGCACCATTACTACGCCGATAATTATACTCTGTTTTCCAAAATGGAAAAAAAGAGTATATTGGGTTTGTGAAATGTCCGTCTGTCCGTCCGTCTGTCCGTCTGTCCGTATGAACGCAGGTTTTTTCCACAGTTTTGAAGCTAGAGCAACCAAACTTGGTGTACATGTTGGTATATACCATAGGCAGACAAAGTGTCAAGATTTCCCCCCCACCCCCACCCCTTCCCCCACAAACCGCAAAAATCTATATCTTCTGCAGTTTTGCAGCTAGAGTCACCAAATTTGGCATGAAGACTACTGATGACATTCTCGACCGATCTGTAAAAAAAAAAAATGCCACGCCCACTACCGCCCCTGCAAATGAGCAAAATCTGTATCTCCTACACCCTTATAGCTAGAAACCCCAAATTTTGCAGTATGAATACTTTTGATCTCATCGATAGTTTGGAGAACAAAATTTTGACACCACCCCCGCCCCAGTAAACAGAAAACAGAGTATATCGCAGTCGGGTGAGCCCGACTGCAACGTTCTTACTTGTTTTGAGTTTTATTTGTGCTAAATCAAAGGACTCGAACACAGGACAGCTTTCGCTTACAGAATAGTCAGAGCAGCTTAACTTATGAGCACCCACAATTCTAAGCTGAATATAACTAATATGTCCGGCATAAGCTCCAATGTCTTCATCACTCTCCACTTATCATATGTTTCCAATTGTTTACAGTTGCAATTCGAATCGTTCAATTATTAAGTTTTATCTTAAGCGTTGATTATTTTAAAGAGTTTTATCATCAACCCAAAAAGTCATCTGTAGTTTTATTATATTAAGAATGGTTACTACTCGATAATTGGTTTCGAGTGCTAACCAACTTGCTTCTCTTATTTCTATGAACACTTTTTATAAAATTTTAATTTCGATTTGTCTATTTTTATCGGTGTTTGCATGTGTTTTAGTTCCTAACGAACTTCATCACTATATTTCTTTGATAAATTGAGCTGCTTTTCTATTTCCTGGTGTGTGTTTTCTTTTACATTCCCGGGTGGACTAACGAACTAACAAACAGCAACAACATTTCCAGAGGTGTCTTTTTGTTACATTCTGACTGTTGCTTAAAAGGTCAGAAAGGTCAAATGTAAAATTACTCACATGCAAGTATACGTCCGAATCTGAGAGCTGAGAGAAAATTATAATTATATTTATCTAAATATTACAACAAGTTCTAAGACACTTATTTTTAGCTTTTGTCTTACATGCAATTTTTTGAGTTTGAAAACTCATACGTAAGTGTATTGAAATAGATAAAATAGAGAAATGCGGTCATGTTACTGTACCAAGTAAATGTTTGAAAATTGTTTGTGGGTCAAGCAAACTAAAATCGAAACGGCGTCGTTTAACCCAATCAACACGTATCAAATTGAAACTGAACGCGAGAGGACAATGTCTTAGAATGATGTTGAAGAATATAAGCAACAACGAAGTCAGAAACTATGCACAAAGCAAACAAACAAAAACAAGTATCAAAAATGAATCCACAGAATGTGTAGCATACAAACAAAATCAGATATGTTGGGCTGCTGGTAGAGGAAATGTGCAAGGACCAAACGTCAAACGAATTAGCAGGCAAATGGTTCAAACAACTCAAACGCCTAAGCAAATCTCAACAAATTTTGAAACCAATATAATATACATATCTAACATTGCTTCATTCCGATTTAAAGAAGGAAGGCACAAAATACTTTTATTTCAATCTGTTGAATTTACAATAAGTGCACAACAAAACTGAAAAAAGCTATAATCAAAGCAGCAGCAGGCTGTAAAATTGTATTGCATATCTATGGCAAACAAATGAAGCGTTCATTCACCTTATCCTCTTCGCTCCGACAACAATTGTCCTTTTAGCAGCCAATAAGCCACAACCCAAAATCTTTGTAAGAAATTGTGCTCAAAGAAACTGATGTTTCACTAGAATGAGAGGACAGACTGCCTCAGACTTTGATTGCAACATCAGCCGGTAAGCAACACCACAATGAGCTCGCAATTAGAACGGAAATAGTTGAAACGGAATCAAGAAATGGGATTGCAGCTGGCGCTCTTCCAAATGAGCCCCTCAGTTGGCGCATTGTAATAGTTGTAGTTGTGACTGTAATTGAGGTTCATGCCCACATTTGAGCTCCAATCAACATTAGCATCGAACCATTTTAAATATTTCAAATATTATTCAGAAAGCGAAAATAGCCTGAAGTATCTAAACATTCTTATCAATATTTAAAATAAGGCACCTTGAGATTAAAATTTACTTTGTCGGCATTATAACCATTTGTTGAATATGACTTTCGCCAACTGTCAGGATAAGCTCACAGATATACCCCGTCCTCTTGAGCCTTTGCGCAAGTTGGTTCTGATGGCCTGCGAGCTTGGCCAAGTATGCAGTAGCTTGACGGTTGATAATATCTCTGATCTTTGGTATCTGGAGCTCATTTTCAATGTCTCTATTGCGTATGTACCATGCTGCACCAGACATTCTTCCCAAAATTTGTTACTCTCTGTTTCAGTTACTTTAAGGTGTCTGTCAAATGTTAAAAATGTTTTCTTTGATGCTGCTTGGTGGGGCTATGGAAATAATATATTTATGAGCCATTTTTATTGTGTTATTGAAGAAGGGGCTGACAAATTATTACATTATTTAAAGTATACAACAATTTGTCACTTGATATTAATTCCCTAATGTCCGGTTAATAAGCTGATAAAAACTTGTATTCAGTGTTTCTGGTTTTGAAAGGTATTTTGTTCTGCAACCGTGATTTTAATGGTTTTATTGAATTTCATGTGGATGCGGGTGGAAATCAGAAAAATTGTGATCTTTGGTATTCATTACTTTTAAATTGATTTAAGTTATTCAAGCTTTAATATTGCAAAAGTTTATTCGAAAACATTAACAAGATAGAAGAGCCATTTTGTAATTCTACAAGAATATGTATTAGTTTGAAAATGCATTCCTCAATTTTTACTGCAAATTGTCATTTTAATCACTTTTCAATTGTATGATAATTTGCGTTGTCAGCAGCAACAAAATGAAATTCAAAATGTCAGTCGTTTAAATGTTTGTTATTAAATGCTGTCGGCTGTTAATACTTAAGTTTGCTTGTTTGTTGAACTTTGCCAAAAACAGAAACTTTTGCCTAATTGATGTGTGTTCTTGTGCGGCTTTAATGCAACTGAAGCTGTGCAAGTTCAAGAAAAAGATAAACATTTTAATTTTATATTTAAGCCATGGCATGCACAACGGCATAGCCTAGATTGTAAGGAGTCGCCCATATAGAATGCCACTGACTCACCGACTGAAAATTTCCCCATCCCAATGCTCCATTGCAATTCTTACACTGAGCAATGTGCGTCAGTCGCAACATGGCTCGTCCTGTGTCCTCCATCCTTTGCGTAAGGTGATTTCTGCCTCCTATCTTCTTAAGTAAATAACATCATTATTAAAACACTTGGGTTGGGAGCAGTATTTTAAGAGCCCGCAGCAAGAGCAGCTGTGATTGAGGTTAGCCTATTTGTTCATTTAATTTTTTTTGGAGGGAACGATTGATCCAAAAAATCAGGTTCTTTGTTGGGCAGCTATTTAGCCAAATTGCAGTTAACGATGATCACAGCAAGAGGTGTTTGCTCTTTGCCAAACTTGCCACTTTTATCGGAAGAGTGTTGCCACATCAAAGATGTTATATGTCACTCTGTATAAAGTTGTCGTCACATGTGGAGATGGACAATTGCAGGAGAAGACACCATGAATTCAGCAGAATATAATTATGTAATATGTATGTGTATGTACTGTACATATTATCACAGGTACTTGGGATTATCTTGGTGTGAGGCATCTCAGTGGACATACAATGCAAAATATAGTGAAAAAGATTAATAGTCCAGAAAGTCTAAACAAATTTTAATATACTTACTATTATATAATACAAATTTAACTTAACGATTAACATCAATTTAATTCAAGAACGATGTAAGTGGGGACACCTTAAAAATTAAATAACACACAGTTTAACTTGTGCTGACTTTGCAATTTATATGATTTCAAATGAATTTATTTTATAGGCACACAAATAGTTTTATTGCATTTTTTTTGGTCAACGTACAGCGAATTATTTCTGTTTAAGCACCACAGCAAATAATAACTTTCTTATATTTGCCTCCACAGAACGCTTGAACCATGTAAAATTGAAAGCAATTTTGTTTTATTCAATATTGCTATGTTTATTGTTTTTGTCATTGTTTTCATAAAGCTTACTCTTTTTGTTTATGTGCGTGTTGGTTCGTTACAAGTAAGCTAAAGTGGAGCAGCTAACAGTTAACAATATAACCAGAAAACACTCGGATTTTCCTTTTGAAAAATGTGTTATGTGCTATTTCCTTTTCTTTTGCATGTTTGCAAATTCTTTGACAGTCAGCTATCTGTCCGGAATTCTTTGAATATTTGAACAGACAACGAGTCCCCTGGCACCGAAACAGTAACAATTGAAATAATTGTAGTTGAAGAACAAACTGGCCTGAATGCTCTACTGATCTTTTAACTTGGATACAATTTAAAGAAACGTTTCACCATTTCAAACGGAACAACGACTGTTGTATATCCAGTTTTTCGAGTGTTTTCTGTTGCGTATTTGCAGTGGTATTTTTGTTATTGCATCATAGTTAATAAGCAATTCCATTCAAAGAAGTTGACAGTAAAATATATACATCTAACATACGTCTAAATACATTTTTGATGGAGCTCTGAAAACAAACGACGGATTAACATTTGCAAAATGTAAAGTGAAATATGAACAAGTAAGAACGTTGCAGTCGGGCTCACCCGACTGCGATATACTCTGTTTTCTGTGCGTATATTAAATTAAAGTCTTTTAAAGACTACTTATATATATATATATATATATATATATATATATGCTGCGAACTATAAAATTCTTTCTACTAAGTGCAGAGCGCTGCAAGCGCCCAAAGCAGAGCGAGATGCGTACTTGTCAAAATGATCGCTCGTTTACTGGGGCGGGGGTGGGCGTGGCAAAATGTTTTTCGCCAATCTATCGAAGAGTTCAAATGGAGTCATAGTGCAAAATTTGGGGTTTCTAGCTATAAGGGTGCAGGAGATACAGGTCGGTCAATGATGTGGTCAGTAGTCTTTATGTCAAATTTGGTTACTCTAGCTGTAAAACTGTGGAAGATATAGGTTTTTGCGGTTTGTGTGGGAAGGGGTGGGGGGGGAAAGATCTTGACACTTTATCTTACTATGGTGTATACCAACATGTATACCGAGTTTGGTTGCTCTAGCTTCAAAACTGTGGAAAAAAACTGCGTTCATACAGACGGACGGACAGACAGACGGACAGACGGTTTCACAAACCCAATATACTCTTTTTCTCCATTTTGGAAAACAGAGTATAAAAAGGATGACCTGTTACGCCCAAATCACTTCAAAATACATATTTTCAAAATGCATATTTTCAATTTGTTTAGCAGCGATTGAGATAAATTGAACGGATTTCAACATTGCAGCCCATAATAAAATATGACTAGTAAAAATCTGTAACCAAAACAAACTAAATCTTATCGTTTATTAAATTTATTTATTTTTATATTCGTTATTCAAGCTTTACAATTTGTGATCCGTGGGACGTATGCTTGTTTGCCTCATTTGCCGACCACACAGAAAGCAACTTAGTGGTTTGTTTAATGTTTTCCAGGTAATTTAAAATGAACTTTTTTAGGTAATGTGTTTTTGATGGGCTGCCCCGTGGCATTCATTAAAAATGACAAAGCATCGAAAAGCAAGAAGTCATCCACACGAATCCCATCCAAAAATGCCGCCCTTTAAATGGTAGGTCATTAATTTCCTAACCTGCTTGTAAATGGCCCCAGGTATAAGTGGAGAGTTATGAAGACATTGGAGCTTATGCCGGACATATTAGTTATATTCCGTTCAGAATTGTGGGTGCTCATAAGTTTACTTTCAAAAGTAGTATCGAGTTTAATTAATTAAAACTCGAAATTATAGGCGTAGTAATGGTGGTACCCCTCTTCTTTATCATCTTGAACTGTTGATAAAGGTTCTCAATGTCAAAAAGTTAATCTAAGGACAGTGAAAAAAATCCAGGGAAATGGGTTAGACAGAAGTCTCCATCGTTCTCGTCGTTTAATAGATGTGGTGTTCTTTGTTTTTTAAGTGCGACTATGAAATACACTGCACTATACGCTGAAAATTTCAACAATATATTTGTATTCAATTACACACGCAAATACACAGAAACTCATAAAACATGTGACTAGATCGACTCGGCTGAATTATGATGTGAGAATTCATAAATATGGATTCTCGCAACAGGCATACTGAACACGATCAGCAAATTATGCCAACGATAATTACGGTAAAGCGCAATAACCGTAATTATCAAACACTACCGATGCACCATAAAAGGTGACAGCAGCGAGAGACCAAGGCAATTACCGCGGAGACGTCAAACAAACAACATTAATCATAAATCACAGCATCTGTTCGAAAGGATCGAACAGGACGAACAAGGAAGTAGTACAGTGCAATCCTTGAACACCCAAAAATAAGCCCTAGCGAGTCTGAGTGCTGTCATGAGTGCTTCAGTGCGAGTCTTTGTGTAGGTCGGAGAGTCTGGCGATTCCTTGTGAATGACAGGAGTGCAATTGACGAATTCTGACGATAACAAGAGTGCCTGAAGCGAGTCCTTGCGTATACCAGAGTGCTAGGCATACCAAAAAGGTGTAGAAAGTTGCTTGTATAAATTATCTTGTCGATCTTACGACAAAGGACACGTACTCTGATGGAGTCCTTGCATCGATCGGAGAGTCTGGCGAGTCCTTGTGAAAGACAGGAGTGCCATAGACGAGTCCTGATGAAAGCAAGGAGTACCTAAGAGGTGTTCGCGTCTCAGGGATTCCTCGAAGGACATCCTAGCAAGGAGCAACATAACCTTTAATAGTTCATTAACGGCGAGTGTGCCGGATAAGTAGGGTTCTTAAGTAAATAAACGATTGAAACTTAAACTGAAACGTTTTCTTATTTATCGTCAGTAGACCGCCTGAGCTTAGCCCACCTTAAGCTCGGGTCAACCGAAGGTTCGTTACAATGATATCCTTTGCAAAAAAGTCAAATTTTTTTTTATTTTCGCTTATGATTCTCAAACAGTTAACTCAATCATTTGTTGTAGTGCTCGACTGATACCGTTTAGGGCTTATATTTTCTTATTTCTATATCTATCTTATTTGATTTTTATTTATTTATTTCTACGTTCAAGTCGAGTTTTCCGGTGCTCTCGTTTCGTAACCGTTAGAGCAACAACGCTTTTTCCAATTTGTTGCGTTATTTTGTACGGAAACAATGCAGCATACCGCCACAAAATATATATTTAGAGATTATTTTAATCAGGCCTGCAAAGTGACGACTATGCAATAGTTTGCATAGCAGACGACTCATCTGTTGATTTTGCTCAAGAATATATCTTCTTTATAGGCTACAAAAACCGAAATGTACTGCAGCACTATGACCACCAACAACACCCTAAAACCGTAAGAAGGTTCTAAATTGTTTTAGGTTATATTTGTTTTTAATCAACAATTATTTTGTAATTGTAAATATTTCTATAAATTTTAAAATTTTACTGACCACTTTTTGAATTGAAAAAGCACGTGAAATTTATTCCAACTTTGGGGTTTGTAAACTTTTAATTGTGGGACCAGCGAAAAACAGAAAATTTGGAAAATATTTGTCAAGATATGTAAAATTAACTGTTAACTCGGATTTTTAAATAGTTGTGTTTTTTGACCATTATGTTGTTGATGTATACTTTTAGGTCCTAACCAAGAAATGTAGATGTGGTTCTGTGGAATATTATTTTTGTTGATCATTCTGAATCAGCAAGATTAAAGTTTAATGTTTTAAACAAATTCATATAGATTTAAATAGTCTTAATGCTTTTTGCCATTTTTCTATAAAAAGTATATGTTGCATTTTTCACACAAAATATTTATTTTCGATCGACAGCTATCGGATATAGTAGCAAGATTTTTATGAAATTTGCCAAACCTATATAATGTTTAATGTAACCTACAATGGCTAAGTTTAATTAATATATTTGTTAAAACAAAACAATTTTTCATGCAACAACTGATTTTTCCTACAAAAAGTCATGTATAATAATCTTCTTCCAAATGCTTCTCTACCTCTGCTTCTTACGCAATGGGCAATCGAGGTTTTTCAATTTTTTTGCCTTATTTCATGATACCAATTCCAAAAGGTAAGCCATCCGAATATGAAAATAAGGTTTGTGTATTTCTCAGTTCACAATTCATTTAATTGTTTAATTGTTTCTCTGTTGCTTTAGCTCGTTGTCCAGTTAATTTAAAAATTGTATCGTGCTGCTAACACTCAAAGTGAGTAGTGATTGAGAAAGTGAGTAAGGTCAACTTCAGAGCACGTTAAAGAACTTTGCAGTACCAGCCTTTATTAAAGCGACCTCATCGACTTCAAACTACAAAATTAAAAAAATAAATAAAAAATATCATAGGAATGTGGATGGGAAATGATTTGAGGTAGATTTGTTTTCTGTAATAATTTCACTTAATGTTACCACAATGTTTAGCCTACAATACTTAAGTCACACGAGATGATAAAAAAGCTTTAACTTTGCGCTTTAGTTGAAAATTTCAACCATAATTTTGTGAAAGCAGAATCGTATGTTAACTTTCTGTGTAGTTAATAATTGACAAACTATGCAAATTTGTTGCTATTTATAAGGTTTTATTTAGAGGAGGGAGTATACATAGTCATCTGCAACGCAACCCTCGACAGAAATCGACGATTTGCTATTGATATCCTGTGATGAGTAGGAACATTGAGAGATTCAGAAAAAAAGTGGGCCAGCAGGAAAGAAATATTCATACATTATATTCTTAGTTTTAAAGAATAATAACATTAGCTGAAGTGTACTCTCATTTGAATATCTTAAAAAATTTGTCACTAAATTACTAAATTATCGAAAACCAGTATCAGTAAGCATTGCGCCAATAATTTTTGACTATTTTTTCAGGAAGCTGATGTGCGAAATTCGAAATAGCAGACAAGAAGAAAGGCAACAAAAGCTGTCCGTTGACATTATCGTTGCCTGTTGAATTCTTTAAAGTTGGGGCTATGACTGCCCAGGTTGATATATATATACATGTCTTTAATTACCAAATGCCAGACATGGCCAAAAGTGGCCATTTGAAAAATGTCTCTTGCAGTTGCTCATCAAACAAAGTGCAATTTGTCGTCATACACCAGAAAAGTAAACCACTATTGGGAAAACAACAACAATTCTGGTTTCTTTTGTAAGTTCATTATTTCCACAGCATATTCCTTTTATTTTAACCAACAAGGCGGCAAATAACAAATTCCTTCTACTTTTAATACTCTTTTTTAATTTTTTTGATAAAAAAGAAAAAAGAGTATATTGGGTTTGTGAAATGCCCGTCCGTCCGTCTGTCCGTCCGTCCGTATGAACGCAGGTTTTTTCCACAGATTTGAAGCTAGAGCAACCAAACTTGGTATAATGTTGGTATATACCATAGGCAGACAAAGTGTCAAGATCTCCCCCCCACCCCCACGACTTCCCCCACAAACCGCAAAAACCTATATCTCCCACAGTTTTATAGCTATAGTAACCAAATTTTGTACAAAGCCTACTAATCACATCCTTGATTGATCTGAAAAAAAAATCGGCCCCGTCCACCACCGCCCCCATAAATAAGCAAAGTCTGTATCTCCCCCACCCCTTTAGCTAGAGTCCCCAAATTTTGCAGTTCAGCGGCAACACAAGAAAGAAGTGCACTTAACTCGTAAGCTGCTTGTCAAACTGTTGTTGCTGCCAGCTGAGACGGGCGTAATAGATTCTTCTATAACTTTGGTGCTATTTATCCGATCGTGTTGTACCAAAAATTAAAGCTCTATCTTTAAAATTGTGGCTGTGGGAGTCTTTTGCGATTTGCGGGGGTGCGGGGGGTGCATCCGAAATTTGAAATAAACTTGACCTGCGTATGGTATACAGGAACCTGCATGCCAAGTTTGGTGTCTCTAGCTCTTATAGTCTCTGAGATCGACGCGTTCATACAGACGGACAGACAGACAGACATGGTTAGTTTGTCTCGGCTGTTGATCCTGATCAAGAATATATATAGTTTATATAGTCGGAAATGCTTCCTTCGGCCTGTTACACACATTTGCAGTACTTTATAACTCCCGTTTTCCCATTTTTATTGGGAACAGGGAGTAAAAACGTTAATCTCTTTTTTACTGTTCTCAAAAATTGAATGAAAAATAAACAATTTATTTGAAACTTCCATTTATTGTCCAAATGGCTTTGCACCTATGTTCGGTTCAAGTCCTTTATCGTTAAATAAGTCCGCATTTACACGATGATTCAATCTCATAAAGTTTTTTACATTCTTGTTTGAAAAGCCTGCGTAACATCAGTTGTATTTAAACGCAGATTTTTGCATCACACACAGCAATAATGATTTTCTGATATTTAATCCAAAGACACAAAGTAAAATGTACTTTTCATTACAAGCACCAACCTCATAAGATAACGTCATGACGGTAATCTTCATATAAATGTGGACTAAAAGAACAAGAAGAAATTATCCTTAAAAGTAAAAGTGCTATAAAGAAAAGTTAGTTTAAAATTGTTCTGTAATTTAAGATTCGCGCATTTAAGCTTCCTGTAATAAAAGGATATGGTTTTTTACAAAATATATGGACTGTGCTAAATTTATTTAGTCAGTTTCCGCAGCCTTTTAATGTGCCTTGATGGCAAGCTTTAAATTGGCTACAAATATCACGTATACGTATGCAAGCAAGTCCCCAGACGACATCCAAATTGTGGAATGAGTATATATGCATACTCAAAATGCTTTTAACGACGCATTTAACTAACAAATAATGTGACAAGTCAGAATATATTTGGAGGAAGGGAAGGAGGGAATATAAATGCCATAAGCAAGTGACAAACTAAATGAATATCAACAAATGATAGAAATTATTTTGGTTGAATTTATTTGAGTAGATACATACGAATTCTCTCACCTATTTTTCAGACAATTATCAGAAACAGCAGCTAAGCGACAAATTCATTAAATTGATAGCCTCTTTTCCTATTGGAACTGCATTAAACATGCATTGCGTCTTTTTCTGCTTGTTTTCGGTTTTCCTGTCTACCGTTGACAGTTTTTTGCTGATACAGAAAATTTAATGCAATTCAAGTGAATTATCAGACTATTATTTATTGAACAAGCATTGCTGCACACCCACAAAGGCAGACTACAGCTGGAAAAAACAACATATGCCTCATCATTCGAAAAAGGACTGTGACTGACTGAAACAGAAGGACACGCGTTCAATTCGTATTATTTAAATTGAACGTTTTGTGGCACTGAGTATAAAGTGTCCTGCAGCGCTTAAAATTATGCATACCTAATGCTGTCGGGCTAACATACATATAGTATAAAAGAAGCTTTTTTTTAAGATATGTCATAGTTCAGTTTCTCTTTAAGATCTCCATTTGCGTTTTTAAAGAGCTTGTTCCGATGTATAGGGTGATTTTTTAAGAGCTTTAGGAAAGTTTTTCAAAGAAAAGCACATAAAATTCAGAAAAATGCATGAAATCTTTATTTGAATCGATAGTACGCTCAATATAATTTAATGTTTAAAGATTATTTCATGGAAATGTTGACCGTGACTCCGCCTCCAATGGTCCAACATTTCCAACATTTCGGCCGTATCTCACGAATAAATGCTTCAATGTTGTCTTCCAATGCGTCAATTGAAGCGGGCTTGTGTGTATAGACATTTTATTTATTTAATTTAATTTAATTTAATGCCGATTAATAACAGTCAACACAGTTAAAAATTACAACAATGAATTAAAATTATTATTAAAATTTAAAAAATTTAAAATTAAAAGAAGTAAAAAAAAATATAGCTGGGTAATAAACCTCAAAAAAATTGATCCAACATTTAGTTGCCTGGATTGGGGAAAACCCAAAAAAAACCCAATCAGATCAAGAAGTTAGTATGTTAGAAATACACTAAAGTTACAAACAAATTAATACATGCAAAAAAATACAAAAATATGAAACACAAAACCTATCTAAGTGTAGGAATAGATGTAGCATTACTTATAACATGAAAAAGATTGTTATAATCAGAACATAAAATACGAAAAGGGTTATGAATAGCGTAGTTAGTACTGCAGGTTTGAAGAGAAAGAGGGAGAAAGTTTCTTGTACTTCTAATAGAAATAGCAAAACTAATTTGGCTGAATAATTCAGAAGAATCAATTACGCCATTAATTAGTTTATGTAAAAATATTATACCAAGCATGGTTCTACGATTAGATAGAGATGGAAGATTTATTAGTAAGAGTCTACTACGGTAAGGAGGCATGCGAATGTAAGGATTCCAATTAAAGCCCCGGAGGGCCAAAAGAGAAGAAATTGCTTTTGTATAGACTCTATTCTGTCCGGATGAACCTTGTTCTGGGGACACCATATACAAGATCCATATTCCAGAATTGGTCGAACAAGTGAGGTATAAAGAGTTTTAGTAACGTAGGGATCGTCAAATTCCTTTGACCAACGCTTTATGAAACCAAGGACTCCATAGGCACGATTAGTCATCGATAAGATATGCTTGTCAAACTTAAGCTTGGGATCTAAAAGAATACCCAAATCAACAACCGACTCAATACGTTCAAGTGGTTTACCATTAAGAATATAGTTATTAAAATATGGCATTCGCCTATAAAAGGACATTACGTTACACTTACTGCAATTAAGATTTAATAAATTTACTCGACACCAAGTTTGAAAACTATCAAGATCAGTTTGCAAATTCTGACCAGATTGAGAGTTATTAGCAGGCAAACAGAGCTTTACATCGTCGGCGTACATCAGTACCCGAGAGTGATTTATTACAGAAGGCAGGTAATTAATAAAAAGAGTAAATAATAAAAAGCCGAGATGACTTCCTTGTGGTACTCCAGAAGTAACTTGAACAGACTTAGAAGCTAAGCCTTTAAAATTAACTTTTTTGGTTCTTAAATTTAGATAACTAGAGATCCAAAGAATTAAATTATTTGGTAATCCTAAAAGATTAAGTTTATGAAGTAAAAGGGAATGATTAACTGAGTCAAAAGCTTTACTGAAATCAGTGTAAATGACATCTGTTTGCATTTTATTTTGAAAGCCCTTTATAACAGAAGAGGTGAATTCCAATAAGTAAGTGGTAGTAGATCTATATTTCACAAACCCATGCTGGCTGGGTGAAACAATAGATCTACAAAAATTTTGTAGTTGAGAAATTATTAATTTCTCAAAAATTTTAGGGATGGCGGAAAACTAAGAGATACCTCTATAGTTTTGGACATTAGACTTGTTTCGTTTTTTGAGGAGAAGAATTATGAATGCTTCTTTACAAATCATTGGAAAAGTGCACAGCTCCACGGAAAGTTAAATAAGCTATAAAGGGGTCTCAAAAGACCTTCAGCACAGTACTTAAGTATACAGCCTGGTATTCCATCAGGCCCCGGTGAAAATACGGGTTTAATGGCTTTTAGATCGCTCAGTAGCGAACCTTCAGTGATCAAAGGTTCACAAATGCAATTAGAGACATTTACATGATAAGGATAAGGCAAATCTAATTGGTTAGTATAAGAACTATAAGTCGTTTGAAAAAAATCATCAAACAAATCGGCAGACAAGAATATCAGGCCTTAGACAAGTTTCGGAAAAGGCAATGACATTAAAATTAAAGGAAAGACTATTTAAATAAAGTTTAGTAAGTTTAGTACAAATACCTCTTACATTCTGATAGCCTAGAGAGAGGGATGATTTTAGTTTTTTATGCTATCAGAGACTACCTGAGGTTGATTGTTAGTTCTACTACTTCTACAACTACTACCAAGTAATGAAGGAAGTGCAACCGGGATCCGATTTTTCTTTTTTGCAGTATATTCTTTTATTACTAAGTGGTCAGGCCAAAACTCTTTGCAACAAATTTTATTGAAATGTTCGGCAGGAACACTTATTTTAAATGAAGAAATTTCCCGAATATATGAAAATTTGAATTTTTCCACCGTAATATTGGCTTGATGTTTGGCCTGAATAAAGGCCTTGACATCATCAGATGAGGTACCAGGGGCAAGCCTAGAAACAAAAATTTGTTTTTTTTGGTGGAACACCTACAAGAGTCTTATTATCAACCGCAGCGGTAACTTCAGGTGAAGATACAGCCTCGATTGATGGCCTATTTGATCCCGCAGATATGTTAGCAGTCATACTACTACACCCCGGATCAGAAATCTCTTCGGTTTCAGTATGAACAACATCCATGGGTCTTCGTTATAGTTCATACTGACAGTGGAGTGAGGTGATGGGGATGATAAATGTATTAATGATGGAGCGGATGGTATGGACAAGTGTATTGGGACAGAAAGTTCATTAGGGCCAATTGACAACCTAAGATTGGCCTTTTTACGTTTTGGAGACTCATTCAAAAGATTCATACCTTTGAATTCTTTGTCCAAAGCCGAGAAACCATCGAACAGTTTTTTAAACCTCCCGAAAATATCTCCAAAACCCATTTACTCTGCCTCATGAATCCCATCATATCCCTTTTAGTATCCCTACAAGATTCACATGTCCATTTTAAGCCTGATTTGGACTCAATCAGGTCAATAATACGGCCATTAAAGCCAGCACATTTTTCGTGTGAGACATGATCACACAGCCAGCAACAAACAAAGCCCATCTTCACGTTTGTGAAGACCTGGCAATTTTTATTGTAGCAGACATACATTTTTACTCCCTGTTCCCATTAAAAATGGGAAAAAGGGAGTTATAAAGAACTGCAAATGTGTGTAACAGGCAGAAGGAGGCATTTCCGACTACATAAACTATATATATTCTTGATCAGGATCAACAGCCGAGACGAACTAGCCATGTCCGTCTGTCCGTCTGTATGAACGCGTCGATCTCAGAGACTATAAGAGCTAGAGACACCAAACTTGGCATGTAGGTTCCTGTATACCATACGCAGATCAAGTTTATTTCAAATTTCGGATGCACCCCCTCGCACCCCCGCAAATCGCAAAAGACTCCTACAGCCACAATTTTAAAGATAAAGCTTTAATTTTTGGTACACATGTATGTTTAATCAATGTCAATGTCACGATCGGATAAATAGCACCAAAGTTATGGAAGAATCTATTACGCCCGTCTCAGCTAGCAGCAACAACAGTTTGACAAGCAGTTTACGAGTTAAGTGCACTGCTTGCTTGTGTTACGCCCGTATCAGCTGGCAGCAACAACAGTTTGACAAGCAGTTTACGAGTTAAGTGCACTGCTTGCTTGTGTTTCCGCTGAACTGCTTGAAATGCAAGTTGGGAGCAGGGAGTCTCGTAGTCGGGCACACTCGACTAGAGTATTTTTACTTGTTAAAAAAGCAAAGTTACTTAAATTGATTATAAAAGAATAAACGTAAAAAAAAAAATAAATAGGCACACTAGGGTTAATCGCAAGTACTGCTGTACACGCAACAACAACAACACTAGAACAAAACACTTAACACAAAAAACAAAAACTACGCGAGCGTGACGATCGAAAGCACAACGGAGAGAGGGAAAAGAGCAAACTAAACCAAAGCCACCACCAAATTTAATGAAAGCGCGGCAGAGAGAGATTATAGATAGAGCGCGTTGAGCGAGACTTAGCGAGAGTAAAAAAACAAAAACAAAACAGTGCAATTGCACAAACATTTGTTGTTGTGTGTAAACACAAATTAAGAATTTATTTAAGAAAATAGTCTGTTAAAGACTATAAAGACTGTGTTTCACACAACCGACATTTAACACAATTTTTGTGCAAAAAAAGTTGGATATCATCTCACGGTATCATCTCATGCTTCTGGCTGATATTCACTCCAAATTCTGCTTATTTACGTGCCCATTGAGCCAAAAATGAGATTCCTCGCTGAACACAATTTTTCGGTAAAAAAGTGGATCTTCGGCCAACTTTGCAAGAGCCCATTCATCAAAAATTCGACGTTGCGGTAGGTCGTTCGGCTTCAATTCTTGCACCAGCTGTATTTTGAAAGACTTCACACCTAAATCCTTTCGCAAAATTGTCCACGTTGTTGAGTAACAGAGACCCAATTGCTGCGAACGGCGACGAATCGATAATTGATGGTCATCATTAACACTTGCCGATAAAGCTGCTATATTTTCTTTAGTTCGCACTCTACGTAAGCGTGTTGGTGGCTTAATGTCCAACAATGTAAATTTGGTGCGAAATTTAGTCACAATAGCCCGAATAGCTGCTTCATTGGGTCGATTAAACTGACCATAAAATGGAAGAAGCGCGCAATGAACTTTCTTAACAGAGCACGCATTTTGATAATAAGATTCAATAATTTGCTAGCGTTGTTCGTTTGTAAGACGATTCATGGTTAAATTATAGACCAAACTTAAGATGTTTGACAGTGAAACAAAACACGTTGGGGGGGGCATCTCTGAGATCAACGCGTTCATACAAAAAATCGAATACCTGCAATCCAAAATGGAAAAAAAGAGTATATTGGGCTTGTGAAATGTCCGTCCGTCCAAATGAACGCAGTATTTTTCCACAGTTTTGAAGCTAGAGCAACCAAATTTGACATAAAGACTAGTAACCACATCCTTGACTGACCTACCAACGACGTTTTTAATTTTTATAGTTCGTAGCATATATATATAAGTAGTCTTTTAAAGAATTTAATTTAATATACGTACAGAAAACAGAGTATATCGCAGTCGGGTGAGCCCGAATGCAACGTTCTTACTCGTTTTTTTTTGGAAAAAGTAGCATACTCGGACTACTTTTTAAGACCTATTGTAAAAGTAGTATTAGGAGTAGGTACACTAAACAGGTAATATCTCAAAGATGAATTATTGCATATCAAAAGTTGCGGAGTTTCAATGGCTACAACATTTATAAATTTGACTAAAATTGGTTTTTGAGCAATTTCTTTTAAATTGCCAAAATGTACAAAAAACGTTATTTCACCTGTAGCTCTTAAAAATACCTTTCCAATGAAATGAATAACGTGTCTGCAGCTCCTTTGGTTTTGAAACTATGGGCGGGGCGCAAAGTTAACATTTCTTGTTGTGGAATTATTGCAACAACTCAGACATTATTGCAATTTACAAAAAAATTTACAATGTTGTTGTAATTGAAAGAGTTTTGTAATTAATCATTTGCAGAAGTCAAGCTTTAAAGTGGAACTGGAATGTTCTTTCGACTGAGAATTTCACTCATATTCCGTGTCTTATTTTTTTAATTTTTGGTTAAGAAAGATTTGCTCAACTCAGTTTGTGCATTATAAATATATTATACACATAAAGCAAATATTATCATATAGAAGTATAAAATTGCAGACTTTTCCTGGCCTAGACGGAGAAGGTTTTTGGGTAAAGCAATCAAAACTAATATAAGGACGGGGTCGATTCACCCAAGCAACACTAACTAAATTTTTATTGAATTGGTCGTATGAGCTTGAACGGAGAAAGGACCAAAGCATCAAAAAACACAGAAACTGTACACAAAACAAGCAACGCAAACATCACAGACAATATGTCCACGGAAACGCCATAAAGACACACAGAGACAATTACTGATATTTTTAAAAGAGATAAAACGAAGCAGCCAGCAACAGATGAGAAAATTTATCTAAGCGAAACTACGAATTATAATTATTGATACAATAGGAATTTAAAACTTCTACTTATTTGCTGTGTCCTTTAAATTGACTAGTCAGTCCTAGAATTTATTCCTATTATCAACTGAAATGCACTCCATCACAGAGTATTGTCGAATAGTGTTTATTTGTATATGTTGTATGTTGCGTGTATCTCTGGTAGCCTGAATGTAATGAGGTGTTTTCGCGTAGAGGTGTTTTTATTTCATATCAGACATTTTTGGAGTGCAAAATAAAGAGAGAGAGAGATGGAGATAGAGAAGGAGAGAGCATTTTGGCATTCAAATTTTGTCTGGATTTGCTAAAAAAACAACTATAAAAGCAAAAAAGAGGCCTATTGCAGTAGTAGTAGTAGTAGGAGTTGGTACACTAAACAGCCTATATCTTGCGAAGACGAATTATGTCAGATATGTATTACATATCAAAAGTTGCGGAATTGTAATGCCTACAACATTTATGGATTTTATTAAAATCGGTTAGGCCAATTTCTTTGAAATTACCAAAAAAAAAAAAAAAAAAAAAAAAAAAAAAAAAAAAAAAAAAAAAAAAAAAAAAAAAATATATATATATATATATATATATATATATAGATTATTTAACCAGTAGTTTTTCACCTGAGTCCTTTAAGAAAAAACTGATAAGGTAAAGGTAAAGGTAAAGGTAAAGGTAAAGGTAAAGGTAAAGGTAAAGCTCTTAAAAATATATTTCCAATGAAATTTAGAACGTGTCTGTAGCTTCTTTGGTTTGGAAACTGTGGGCGTGTCAATTTTAGCGGTTTTTACCGTTTTCCCGCTATACTAGCGGTTTTTCAGAAAAGTGGTAGAACAAACGTTTCTTGGGTTATGTGGGGAGTAAGTCCACAAAATTCTAGACAGATAACAACGAGTTGATACAATCAAATAAACAAACTGACAACCTTTTCATCTGAATTTGGGAAGACCGCTCTAAATTTAAATCGTTTGCTTGCATGAATTTCCGAAGAACAGTTTTTATCTAAGCAATCTTCTTCATCATAATCAAAATTAGCAAGTGAAGCTGAAGTTATTTTTTTCATTATCGATTGTAATTCTCAACCAGTTCAAGCAGAGACTTGATGTAGTGTCTTGGACAAACCTCTTGTGAAGCTGTAAGCATCTTATTTTTACTTTGTTCTTTTTTTATTCCTATTTTTTACTTATTGTGAATTTTGGAATAAATTTTACGCATTAGCGTAGACTTGGGTGCGCCCTTGGGCTTAGACATCGTCTTGGCGGTAGAGTTGGGGTTGGATATCACCTTGGCATCCCAAGTTGATTTCAAAATATCGAAATATTTCGTGACCATATGTAGGTTGTAGAGGATTTTGAGAGTACTATTTCTGCATTTTTGAAATCTTTTTATGGATCGCCCCAAAAATGTGAGAATAAAGTCCAAAAACTTTTTACTCCCTGTTATCATTAAAAATGGGGAAAAAGGGAGTTATAAAGTACTGCAAATGTGTGTAACAGGCAGAAGGAAGCATTTCCGACTATATAAACTATATATATTCTTGATCAGCATCAACAGCCGTGACGATCTAGCCATGTCCGTCTGTCTGTCTGTCCGTCTGTCCGTATGAACACACAGATCTCAGAGACTATAAGAGCTAAAGACACCAAACTTGGCATGTAGGTTCCTGTATACCATACGCAGATCAAGTTTATTTCAAATTTCGGATGCACCCCCCCGCACCCCCGCAAATCGCAAAAGACTCCCACAGCCACAATTTTCAAGATAGAGCTTTACACATGTATGTTTAATCAATGTCTTTCGGATGTGTAAATTTCAACACGATGGGATAAATAGCACCAACGTTATGGAAAAACTTATTTTCCCTGTCTCAGCAGGCAGAAACAACAGTTTGGCATGCACTGTGCAAGTTGAGTACGCTGCTTGCTTGTGTTGCCGCTGAACTGCTTGAAATGCAAGTTGGGAGCAGGGAGTCTCGTAGTCGGGCAAACTCGACTAGAGTATTCTTACTTGTTTCGTACTGCTCTTTACTGTTTTCTATAAAAACAAGAAAGAAATGATATGTATATTTGTCAAGCCACAAAGTATCATCAGTTTTTCTATAGCTCCCACAATTTTTAAAAGTCACAAGATTCATAATTTATTTGAAAGGCTGTGGATGAATTGTTTGAAATATGAAAGCAATAAAAGAGTAACACACTAGATAAGGGCTTTTATGTTGCAGTCAAAATCTTCCAACTTGTTTTGACAAGATTTTATGGTAAATCAAATAACTATATTATAAAGCTGTCACATTTGTAATTTATTAGTTCAACGTGTCATTAATCAATTCGTTGTCTTTTTTAAATTCCGCACATTGCGCAAAAAGATTCAGCTTCTTTTTATTGTACCTAAGTTACTTTTGCCGAGAAACTATTCACAAACCAAACCAAACAAACACATCAAACAAACGCTTCACAGAAAATGTAGTAACTGTTGCATTGTCCGTATTCCAGCCGGCCTCAGTTACCTAGCAGAAAATCACGTCGAAGAAGAGAAGGCAACCAGGGTCACCCAAAAATAAAAGACCCGTTCTTATAACAGAAAATCCATTTTCTGTTCTTGCTGCGCAAGAAGATTACCAAGATGGCGATAACATTGGCATGGATATTATTCAGGTCGAAATCGACAATGAAGAGACGCGGCAGTCTCAAATTCCAGTGGCAAAGAAGCCGCCAAAGCCTAGCCAAATCACAGTATTGGCTGTCACCGATGTACCAGCCTTGGAGAGAAACCTTGACTCAGCGGTAGACCCTGACTCATATGAACTCAAAGCTGCTCGTAATGGCAACCTGCGCACTTACGCTCGCGGCTCTGGTGCCCACAGAGCCATCACAAAAAAGCTTTCCGAAGAAAATATTGTATATACGGACTTTTGCCTCCCAGAAGACAGACCCTTTCGACTGGTAGTTTGCAACTTGGCTGCCTCTACCCCCATCGAGCAAATTTTAACAGCATTCAACTCTCAACGTCACACTGTGGTGAACACTTATAATCCAAAGTCCAAGACACAGCTGGAGGGCTCTTCTGAAATTAATCCATGTGAAGTTTGTGGCCAGAACGTTTGGTTTATAGATCTCAAAAAGGCCACTAACAACCGGGAAGCACTAAAGGTCAACAAAGTCGGCCGACAAAGGGTTTGTGTGGAGATGCCGAGGAAGAATATTGACACGCGCCAATGTTACCGATGCTTTGGCTTTGATCACACAAAAAATTACTGCACCAAGGAGCCCAGATGTGGTAGATGCTGTAAGTCGCACTGGACTGGTTCCAGTCAGTGTCAGGCAAAGAATTATGATGACCTGGAGTGTGCCAATTGTCATGGGAAATACGAGGCAACTCATAAGGGCTGCAAAATATACGCCCAACGGCTCAAAAGCCGTAAAAGTGGAATCAACACTGGTCCCATAGCCCGCGAAGGAGTTTTTCAACACCCACGCACCAACAAACAGCAGGTAATTCCAACCGCAGTCGTGCGGCAAGGCCTGTCTTATGCCGACGTGTCAAGAACTGGGCAACATTTGAAAGGAATGGCTCGCACCAGCAGCGGGGATGTACCTCTAGTACAAGCTACCAGTCACCTCAGTGTGCTGACCAAGTACATCAGCGTGTGGCGAATCCAAATCAACCACAGCATCATGAGTTAACGACAATTGATGACTCTCTAGCGCAAACCATTATTTCAATTCAGCAGACCATAGCAGGTCTCCAGAAAACCATCGCTGAGCTTCTCCAGGAGATCAAGGAGGTCAGAGGATTAAAACCGTGGAACCAGCGCAAATAATGGCTTCTGTGCTGCGCCTCGTTACCTGGAACGCTCATAGTATTATCCCAAATACTAATGAGCTTAAAGTGTTTCTGAGCAGGCATGAGATTGACATAATGCTTATCTCAGAGACCTTCTTACACGCTGGCTCCTACTTTAATATGGTAGGTTACACCTGCTATCGAGCAGATCACCCTGGAGGCCGCCCGAGAGGAGGAGCATGTTTGCTAGTCAGGCAGGGATTAGTACACTTTCACCTTCAACCGATCACAACTAACCACGTACAGTTGGCAACTGTAATGGTATCCACCAATTTGGGCGAAATCGCGGTGGCTGAAGCGTACCTTCCACCAGGCTTGCCTTGGAGTACTCCAGAGTTTGGCAGACTACTGGATCAGCTTGGTCAAAAATTTATAGTTGGAGGTGACTTCAACGCAAAGCATCCGCTCTAGGGTAGCATGATAGCCAACGCTAGAGGCTCTGCGCTTCATGATGCAATTTCCTATAGTGCTACTCAAATACTAGCCACCGGCAGGCCCACTTACTACCCCTATAACAGGAGGGATACACCCACGTGCATCGACTTTTACATGTACAAGGGAATAGCGAACAGTCTGCTTACAGTGCGTGAAGAGCATGAATTAACATCAGACATTGCTTCGCTATCAATGTCGCCTCAGCGCACTACTCCAATGACGCGACTTGTTCCCCCTGGTACCAATATTAGACTTTTCCAAGAGGAGCTGAACAATGTTTTTAATCTCAATACGGAGTTAAACACGGCGGAGGAGGTTGATAAAGCCGTTGAAACCTTTGTAACAAAGGCCAAAGAATCAGCCCAAACTGCGGCTCCAGCAGGTGCAACTCCCGGTAACAACGCGCTCAACAGCTTCACCCTCTCTCCGGAAGCTGTCGGTCTTCTAACGCTTAAGAAACGCCTCAGACGCGAGTTCATTAGGACCAATGACCCGGCGATTGAGAGGCTGTACCGCAGGATCTCCAACAGGGTGAGAAAAGTACTCGCCATATTAAAAAGAAAAGCCACAGACGCCATGCTGGAAAAAGCTTCTCCCGATGAAAGCTCGAAGTTTGCGCTCTGGAAGCTTACGAGGAGATTCAAGAGGCAAGTTGCACCGAAGTTTCCAGTAAGAAACCCTGATGGCTCTTGGGCAAGATCTCCCCAGGACAGAGCCGAAGCGTTTGTTAAAAATCTGGAGGAAAGATTTCAGACGTTCGAGACAGCGTCGACAAGAAGAGTGCAGCTAGTGGCTGAATCTCTAGAAGCGCCTCTGCAGATGGCCCTTCCCGTAGCCCCAATCAGCCTTACTGAAGTGGAAAATGTAATCAAAGTTCGCAAGGCTCCAGGCGACGAACAGTTTGATAATCGCTCCATCAAGCTGCTCCCTCGCCGAGCTTTGCTATTCCTCGTGCTGATTTTCAACGCTGCTCTTCGACTCGGGCACTTCCCAGGCGCCTCGAAGAAGGCTAACATTATCATGTAACACAAAAGTGGGAAGCCAGCAGATGAACTGGACTCTTATCGTCCGATAAGTCTTCTGCCAGCATTTGGCAAAATATTGGAAAGATGTATTCTTAGAAGAATTCTTGACACCAGGGAGGTCAAAAGGGCAATCTTGGAATATCAGTTTGGCTTCAGGCTCAGGCAGGGCACGCCCGAGCAACTCCACCGAGTTATAGACTTTGTTCTGGATGGATTCCATGGAAAGGAGTATGTTTTTGGAGCTTATTTGGATATTCAACAGGCTTTTGACAGAGTGTGGCATGCAGGACTTCTGCATAAGCTTAAAGGATTACTCAACCCACAGCTCTACCTTATCGTCAAAAGTTTCCTTTACGAGCGCTCATTTAAAGTTGTTCAGGACGGGCTGTCCTCACAATCAAAGAGAGTCAGAGCTGGCGTACCCCAGGGTAGTGTGTTGGGGCCAACTCTTTATAGCCTGTATACGCATGACATGCCGTCTTTGGACAACATGCCGATATCGGACCCCAACAACTTACTTGTTGCCACCTTTGCAGATGACACTGCAGTTCTGGCCAGAGACAAATGCGTCTATACTGCAACAGACCACCTCCAGATCTATTTAAAAAAGTTTGAAAACTGGGCATGCCGATGGAACATCGCTATAAACGCCAATAAGTGTGTTTCAGTAATGTATACCCTTAGAAAAGGCACCTCTCCTGGTGTGTTCATAAATGGAGAGCTCTTAGAGCAGAAGAATGCCCACAGGTATCTTGGTGTCACACTGGACAAGCGGCTAACAGTCCGGAGCCACATAACTGACGTAGCTGAGCGCGACAAGGCAAAGGCAAGAAACATGTGCTGGCTCCTTAATGCGAGGAATAAGCTATCGCTTAAAAACAAGGCGAACATCTACGAGGTTATTTTGCAGATATGGTATCCAGGTTTACGGCATTGCATCAAAGACGAACATCGACAAAATACGAGTGGCACAGTCCCAAATCTTACGAAGAATGGCTGGTGCAGCATGGTATGTTAGTAATAGAAACATTGAAAATGAGCTGCAGATACCAAAAATCGGAGATGTCATTAACCGTCAAGCTACTGCATACTTGGCCAAGCTCGCAGGCCATCCGAACCAACTGGCACAAAGGCTCCTGAGAGCGCGACGGATTAACGGAGTGATGGCGAGAAGGAGACTCCGCAGAGTTCACCCAACTGATTTGCCAAACCGAATTTTACAATAATCTTATTTAAATTAATCACCCTATTATCTAGGCTGAAACATGTACCTATGTATATATTTGGATGAAACTTTTTGTTCACTATAGAATAAGTTACTAATAACAGTAACTAACAGCAATCTATAAAATAACAAAAAAAAAAAAAAAATTGTAAAAATACTTTTCAAAGTCATAGCAATTGGCACTGTCCCAATGAAGGAAATTGTCTTTCCCTGCTCCATCTTATTTATGTTTCAAATGCATATGCCTTGTTCGCATATTTGCTGCTTTAAATTTCACAAACAGCTTCAGACTACAAAGTTAATAAGTAGCGTCTAAATTTAGACCGTGCCTGCGACCCCATCGCAACATTGTCCTTCTAGCAGACAAAATCATTGCGAGAAAATGAGCACCAAGAAACTGCCACTGACTTTTATTGCGGCGTGAGATTGCCACACCAGCCGGTGAGGCTCCATACAATGGGCAATGTAACGGAAATGGTTGGACTGGAATCTAGAAATGGAATGGTAGTTGGCGCTCATTCAAATGAGCCTTACAGCTGGCACATGGTTATAGTTTTAGTTTAAGTTGAGACTCAGATCTACTTTCTAGCTTTAGTCCACGGTAACGTCGAACCATTTTAAATATTTAAAGTATCATTAAGAATAAGAAAATAGAGCAAACCCAGAATTTTACGATGCTAATGAATAATTTATAAAGCGACAATTATAATACAACTATTATACATAATTGTATAATATGGCTATGTCTTGTTGCTCCCCGTTGCCTGAAGTATTTTGCATGTGAACATTTTTTTAAGACAAACACATTCGATTGGGAGAAGTCGAGTTGAAGTGAGTCACAAAACATTCACACATAAGCCTTGCCTGCATTTTAATAAAGTATAGTTAGGAATGTGGAATCACCGAAGATGGTATTAAATATGCAAATTAAAGTGCAGCCAAGTGAACATTTTTAAACGAACTCACATGCAGCGACCCCTGTGTGAGGCACCCTGAAAAATGCAAGTATTATTATTAAGCCAAAAAGTTAACTCACGAATGTTGTGCATACGTCACGTGCTCCCAAGCACAACTTAAGCTGGATAAATACTGCTGGCTGAGGAATGTATGTCGAAATTTAAATTTATGTATGACTTTCGCCAGCTGTTGTTGCAAAGGATAAACTTTTAGGAAAGACCACAAACAATTTCATGCGGTTGTTGCTAGTTATGTTTGCATTCGTTTTACCGAAATGCAAATTTATGGGCAGAAAACTCGAATTGAGCTGCAGACGAAATAAAACTAACAAAAACATAACAATAAATACAGAACTGCATAAAATGCGGAAAAAATATAAATTTATATGCATGACATTTTGCTCAGAAAGCCTAAATCTAACTTTATTTGGTTTTAATTTGGTTTTAAGTTGAAATGAGTAATAAAGGAAACTATAGATTATTCAAGCATTAGTTTTCAACCGATTATTCACACTTAATTCAATTATTTAATAAGTTTGGAAAAATATTTTCAATTTGCCATTTTCAACTAGAACCATCGATTCTCGATTCAGAGTTTCTTGAATTTAAGGCTCAGATAATTTCAAATGGATTGCATCTTTATTTAGTGAAGCAATAATGTGTTTTATAGTCAAACGATACAGTATATTCTTTTTGAAAATGGATCTTTTAATTCTGCATGAATTGTCTCTCATTGCTTGCATCAAATAAGTGATAGTTGAAAAGTAAGTCAATGAAAAGTCTTGTCATCAATTGCTTATGCTTAATTGTAGATTTTTTTTGGCCAACAACAGCAACCAATGGCTAATTGATGTTTTCTTTTGTGTGGCTGCAATGCCAATGAATCTATTTAAGTGAGTTAAATTTTGAGTGAAAGATTAGATACATTTTAAATTGTATACCAAAATAATAAAATACATAGGATTCAAAAGACTGACCGAATGACAAATGCCAGCAGCACAAGATAGGGCTAAATCTATAAAAATGAATTTGCGCCAGTGACTGGCCAAGATTTCTCGATCCACGTATTCTGGGGTATGCAATGTTTCCCCGCTCCTATCTTCTTGGTTGAGCGACAACATCATCATTCCGCAGCAGACTTAGACACTTGGTATGCAGTCAGGATTGCAAGGACCCGTAGCAACAGCAGCTGTGATTGAAACTCCCACATTTGTACACTTTTTGTCTGATGGATGCGATTGAACCACAAAATGGCGAAGCATATTTCACTGTAAGCTTTCAGCTAAATCAGGCTCGTTGTATGGGACACACTTAGCCAGGCTGTTGTTAATGATGTTGACGACAGCAAAAGGTGCCATCTACTTGGCCAACTTGTCATTTTCAGCGCAGTTCTGTGGCCATGTCAATGCTGACATATGTCACGGCGAGTAGCACTTATCCTCTTTCTGTGAAGTTGGTGCAACATGTGGAGATAGACAACCGCAGAAGTCGACACGTGTTTGCCAGCATGTCAAAGAGTCGAATGCACAGCAGGATTGCAAAATATAAGGGGAATGTAGCGACGACGCCCCTTAAATCAAATATGTTAACAAATTGTCACAAATTCATTCGTGTGCGTGTTTGGATGTCTTAATGTTGCTTGGATCTCATCTTATATGATACACAATGTACCAAGTGGCTAGTAAGAGATTTATTACTGTAGATAGTTGTTTTAGATAAGCTGCATGGAAATATATAATTGCATTAAAGACTAACAAATTTTTGCTTTACATTCTTTGGTTGCACTTTCCAGCTGCTTGAAACACCAATGTTTGCCTCTTCATTTGACATGAATTCCCCTGAGATAAATTATGTAAGTTCGTTTAATGGTTAAGTCTATTTTCTTGGCTATAAATAATAAAATAGTTTTTCAAAATGAAAACTTGCCATAGAATAAAATGTTGCGACACAGTAGAAATTTTAATCTTAACAAATAAATACATAGGCTAAATTAAATGAATCTTATATTTTTTAACTTGCTTTCCTAGCGGTGGAAATTAGAATGCCTGACTAAATCAGCACTGAGTTCATACCTGATTTCTCAAAATTGCATTGAAAATTTTCAGGCCTGAGAAATCTCTGAATATAGAAGCGAAACCGGAAGCGAAACCGGAAGCGAAACCGAAAGATAGTTCTAATATAGTCGCAAGCTCAGTGTGTAATACTGAGTGTTGTTTGCAAGGTCAGGAGGCCTAGCGTTCGATTTCCGCTTGCCAACGAACATTACGAAATAAGTCCTTCTGTAAGTAGGACACCCCAAACAAACACAAGTAAGAACCATGCAGTCGGGCTCACTCGACTGCGATATACTCTGTTTTCTGTACGTATATTAAATTAAATTCTTTTAAAGACTACTTATATATATATATATGTATATGCTACGAACTATAAAATTCTTTCTACTAAGTGCAGAATGCTGCAAACGCCAAAAGCAGAGCAAGACGCGTACTTGTCAAAATGATCGCTCGTTTACTGGAGCGGGGGTGGGCGTGTCAAATTTTTTTTTCTCCAAACTATCAATGAGTTCAAAAGTATTCATACTGCAAAATTTGGGGTTTCTAGATATAAGGGTGTAGGAGATACAGATTTTGCTCATTTGCAATGGCGGTAGTGGGCGTGGCAGTTTTTTTTTTTACAGATCGGTCGAGGGTGTGGTCTCTAGTCTTATTGCCAATGTGACTCTAGCTGCAAAACTGCAGAAGATATAGGTTTTTGTGGTATGTGGGGGAAGGGGTGGGGGTGGGGGGGAAATCTTGACACTTTGTCTGCCTATGGTATATACCAAGTTTGCTTGCTCTAGCTTCAAAACTGTGGAAAAAACCTGCGTTCATACAGACGGACGGACGGACAGACAGACGGACAGACAGGCAGACGGACATTTCACAAACCCAATATACTCTTTTTTTCCATTTTGGAAAACGGAGTATAAAAATAGAATAAATCGAAGTGGGCGAATAAATAATTAGGTATCGAACTGTCTGTTTGTGTGTGGGTGTGTGTGTGTATGTTGTGATCAAGGACCGCAAATAACTGTTATCGTAAAATTTTTAACCAAAAAAAGCATAGATAAGGAGACGTGTTAGGATACTTTTGAAAACACTAAATGACGTGTATTTACTCCCCGTCTATGATTCTGCAATAAACCTATATTTTTCAATTTTTACTATAAAAATAATTGTTAATGGTTATTTTTTAATTTTAAGTATACAAATATTTAAATACCAATTATCTACTACTTGTTCGCTCCATAAAAACAGTTATTTTTTGATTTTTTTAATTAAAATCACAATTAAAAGTAATTTTATGATTTTTATTTTTTGTTCACAAAAATAATTGTTATTGTTGATTTTTATTAAAAAAATCAAAAAATAACTGTTATGAAAAAGTCTTTTAAATAAAAATCAGTCATTGACTTGTGATGTGTTTTGTTGTGATGAGTGTGAGTTCAAAAACAATAGTAATAGAAATAATCCCTTTTAAATGTTGTAAACAGTATATATAAAACGTGCGCCAAGTTAGCATCGGTGATTTTTTGGACTTAGCGTCGATTTGTTCCCGTGATTTTTTCACTGTTTGTAAATAATAATAAAAATTAATGCAAACACAAAATGAAAAAATTTTAAATGCATTACTGTAGGGATCTGCAAAAAAAAAAAATAATAATCATTCCATTTTATGCTCTTTTATTTACTAAATGGACATTTGAAAATTGGTGTTTCAGCATTTTCAGAAATATCTCCAACTAATAAAATGGGTGCACCTATTTCAAAAATACCAATAGATAGCCCCAAACATTAGCTAAACTATGCCAAAAATTTCGAAAATATTTAATGATCAGCTTTCGAGAAATTCAATATTATGTGGTCCGACCTCGGTCTGAGGTCCATACAAAATTGACCAAAATCATAACCACTCATTTTATTACATATTATTGACAATTAAAAATATGGACATATATGGCCTATATTTTGAGAAAATTGTCTTAGAAAGTTAGCGTCGATCGAGGGCTGTAGCGTCGGTACCAGGGCTGTTTGCAGTTCAAATACTACACGTGTCTTCCAACACTATGTACATACAAAAATGCAACTCTGTATCTGCGCCATTTTTGTACTCTTTTTTTAACTTTTTTGAAAAAAAAGGAAAAAAGAGTATATTGGGTTTGTGAAATGTCCGTCTGTCCGTCTGTCCGTCCGTCCGTCTGTATGAACGCAGGTTTTTTCCACAGTTTTGAAGCTAGAGCAACCAAACTTGGTATACATGTTGGTATATACCATAGGCAGACAAAGTGTCAAGATCTCCCCCCCCACCCCAACCCCTTCCACTAAACCGCAAAAATCTATATCTTCCACAGTTTTATAGCTAGAGTAACCAAATTTTGCACAAGGGCTACTAATCACTTGCTTGATTGATCTGACAAAAAAAATTTGGACACGCCCACCCCCGCCCCCAAAAATTAGCAAATTCTGTATCTCCCCCACCCCAGTAGCTAGAGTCCCCAAATTTTGCAGGTTGAATTCTATTGCCCTATTTAATAGATTGGATAAAAATAATTTTGCCACGCCCACCTCCGCCCTTGCAATCGAGCAATATTTGTTTCTCCCAAACCTGTAGAACGGGTCAAACTAAACTTAAATTGATGGCAAAACTTGAAAGATTTGAGCAAAAATATAATTGCCACGCCCACTTCTGACTCCGCAAAGAGGCGAAAAAAAGAGTATATCGCAGTCGGGTCCATCCGACTGCAACGTTCGTACTTGTTTATACTCTTTTATTAATTTTTTTGAAAAAAAAAATATAGTATATTGGGTTTGTGAAATGTCCGTCCGTATACATGATGGTATATACCATAGTCAGACAAAGTGTCAAGAATTCCCCCCAGCTTCACCACTTCCCCAACAAACCGCAAAAACCTATATCTCCCACAGTTTTATAGCTAGAGTAAACAAATTTAGCACAAGAGCTACTTATCACATCCTTGATTGATCTGAATAAAAAAATGTTGGTCACGCCCACCCCCGCCCACACAAATAAGCAAAGTCTGTATCTCGCACACCCCTTTAGCTAGAGTCCCCAAATTTTGCAGGTTGAATTTAATAGATTGGATAAAAATAATTTTGCCACGCCCACCCCCAACCTTTCAATCGAGCAATGTCTGTTTCTCCTAAACCTGTAGAACGGTCCCAACCAAACTTAAATTGATGGCAAAACTTATAAAAACTTAAAGAGTATATCGCAGTCGGATGCATCCGACTGCAACGTTCTTACTTGTTTTTGTTTTAGTTTGTTCCCAGAATTCGCGGCATTTTTACTCCCTGTTCCCATTAAAAATGGGAAAGAGGGAGTTATAAAGTACTGCAAATGTGGCAGAAGGAAGCATTTCCGACTATATAAACTATATATATTCTTGATCAGCATCAACAGCCGTGACGATCTAGCCATGTCCGTCTGTCTGTCTGTCTGTCTGTCTGTCTGTCTGTCCGTCTGTCCGTCTGTCTGTCTGTCCGTCTGTCCGTATGAACACACAGATCTCGGAGACTACAAAAGCTACAGACACCAAACTTGGCATGTAGGTTCCTGTATACCATACGCAGATCAAGTTTATTTCAAATTTCGGATGCACCCCCCCGCACCCTGGCAAATCGCCAAAGACTCCCACAGCCACAATTTTAAAGATAAAGCTTTAATTTTTGGTACACATGTATGTTTAATCAATGTCTTTCGGATGTGTAAATTTCAACACGATCGGATAAATAGCACCAAAGTTATGGAAGAATCTATTTCCCTGTCTCAGCAGGCAGAAACAGCAGTTTGACATGCACTGTGCAAGTTGAGTACGCTGCTTGCTTGTGTTGCCGCTGAACTGCTTGAATTGCAAGTTGGGAGCAGGGAGTCTCGTAGTCGGGCAAACTCGACTAGAGTATTCTTACTTGTTTTTTAAATATTAAACAATTAATCTGCAAATTGAAATTGATCATCAACAACTAGAATTTAGAATCTACATTTAATAATATTTTGACAACAATTCATTAAGGTTTTTGGTTACGATCCCGGTTTTACGCGCTGCGCCGGCGCCCGTTGCCACCGTTGTATCATTACCAGTGGCATCGAGATTAGCAGGAGCAGCAAGAGCTGCGGTGGCGCCACGTCGTATTTGTGGCTGTTTATCTGGCACAATGTAGTTCTTCGCATGAAAAGTGTGCAACAGGAGAAACTCATTGCTTTCGGAGCGACCACCTTGAAGTGTGCGCGTCATAGTGTTGCCACAGATATGGTTCAACCAAAAAACACACAAATTTAATGTAAGAAATGTTTAATCAACAAACTTATTTAATTTTAATTTATTAAGCGCATTCTTATTGATTATAAAAAAAATTATTTCTTCCATGGCTTCTTGCTTTTTCCCTTTCATGGTCAAATTTGTTAACCACGATTGTCCGTCCAGCGAAAGCAAATCTTTCATTTGTAGATGGTAACCAAATTGCCCAGAATCAGTCCCATGACCTAATTCGAACAAGCATTTTAAATCCATAATATAAATTTTCAAATTTTTATAAAATTTGCTATTTAATTTCATATTTTCTAGGAATGCTAGGAAATGTTCTTTTAGAGTTTTTATTACATCTTGTACATCTTTTTGGAACATACCAACTTTTAGTCTCTTAGGACCAGATTTTTTCCAACTTTCTTTGTGTTTTGAAAGTTTTTGTTTGTTTGACATTTCATCCAATATTCGAACTTTGTTCGCAATAAGTCTATTTTTATTTTTTGGAATTTTTGATCTAAAAATAGACTTTTTTGATTTAATGACTGGGTACGCAAGTTTAGTCAGTTGCACTGCTGATCTTGAGTAATCATATATTTTTCTAACAAATCTTCCTAGGTTAAGACCTTTTTTAAAGCTATGTTTGAGAATATTAAAGAAAGACTCAACTGGCCCGTTACTTGGCCTTTTTTTTAAATTACAAATATAAGAATTTAATATATTGGTCCAAAATGGAGCATATACAATATACTTAGTTTGTGTAACTCCAACATTTTTGGACAGTAAAATTTGTTGTCGATTTCATAATTATTTTTAGTGCTTTTGATTTGTGGCAAAATGAATTCGAGAGCTTTTGTAAAATGAATTCGAAATGGACTGCGTTTACAAATACTCACAAGGGTGTCTTCTTTTAAATTTCTTTTTGAAGATGTTATTAAATTTTCAGGAAAGACAAAACTATCAGGGTTTTTTATGTTCTTAGTGAAATAACGCATTGCTGCGTCGGTGATTTCAATGAATTGAGAGATAGAAGAATGATGGCCAGATTTCTAAACCATTCTTCTAAATTTTGAACATTTTCAAAATTTAAGGCTAGGCCAAAACCTTTTCTTAAATATATTCTCAATTTTTTCCAAGCCAACAGTGTCATCAATGTTCCGACACATTATCTCGGCGTAGTGGCTTGTGCAAAATTGAACTACGACCTTCGGAAATTTGGTACTTTACTTGTACACGAATTCAAAACACATGGCATTATAGCCACTAACATCAACATTGTTAAAAACTTTTAAAATTGCTCCAATTATTGCAAAACTTACATCAGTAACAATTTTTTGGCAAATGGGCCATTTAAATTTAATTAAAAACGATGCGATTGGATAGAATGGCATGTGATAATGGAAAAATAATTTTGTGCTCAGGAACATGTGCAACTAATGAATATATTAAATTTCGTTTTTTAACAAATTCCATTGGTTGCATTACGCTTCCTGTGGCATCCATATGGAAAGTGTCAATTTTCAGATGGTCCAAGAACATAATAATATGCTCCTTATCCCAAAAGAAAACTTCTAAATCGGTGGAAAGACTATAAATATAATGAGCAAATTCCCCGGAAAACATTTTAAATATGTCAACAAACGCATTTTTATCGTAATCTAATTTCGCATTTTCTTCGGAAAATAAATTTCGATAAAAGGGAAGTTTTTTATTGGTCATCTCGTCATTTCCAGCTTGATCTAATGACAAATCAAGCTTATTTAGTTTTTTGACTCTATACTCAAACGCAGCGTAGTTTCTTATTAAAAATTTTTCCATAAACCTATTTATGGCTCTGCACTGCTTTTGTTGTTTAAAATTGCTGACATGCAATATTTTTTGGCTACTACTTGCAAATACTTTTACAGCACCATTATAAGTTCCATTAAGTTATTTGCGTTTAATCGGATACTTTTAAAATTAATAACACATGCATTATTATGAGTTTTATACTTCTCACGTAGCATGTGATATATAATTTTTTTATTGTCAAACATTGTTTTTAAACGCAACAATGTTTCATCGGGCGGTAGTGGGCGTGGGCAAATTTTTGTAGCCAAATATATCAAGGAGGTAATCAGTAGGCTTATGTTTAATTTGGTTACTCTAGCTTTAAGCCTGTGAAATATATATATATATATATATATATATATATATATATATATATATATATATATAACTGCACTTTGAGTGTTACATGGTGCTATTAGCAACCTAAACGACTTTTTGTCTGCTACTGCCACTGTCGATTTTAGGGATAATTTAAACAGGCTATAAACGAGTTTTTGTGCTGCTACTGCCACTGTCGATTATAGGGATAATGTTAAAAGGCTATTAATTTTTATTTTTTCGTTGCCAAGTTTGTTGTTTTATAACTCTAACTTATTTTGTCTTCAAATTTAATATTTATCTTTGCATACTTCTACTTCTTAACTTATTATTAATTTAACACTAATATTTTACTTAATTAATTTGATAAATTCAATCTAAAGACAAAATACGACGTTCTTGGCGTGGGTTTTCTTCGAAACAGTTATTATACTCTTTTTTTTATTTTTTTTGAAAAAAAAAGAAAAAAGAGTATGTTGGGTTCGTGAAATGTCCGTCCGTCCGTCCGTCTGTATGAACGCAGTTTTTTTTTCCACTTTTTTAAAGATAGAGCAACCAAACTTGGTATACATGTTGGTATATACCACAGGCAGACAAAGTGTCAAGATCTCCCCTGCATCCGACTGCAACGTTCTTACTTGTTTTTGTTTTGCTTTTACCGATATACAAATTTGTATGCGTACATGTCTTTTACCACACTTGTATCGGCGTTATCGAGCTTAATATAATAGGTTCATACAATTAATGGTCAATTTTTAGTTTATTTTATACAATCAGAAAATATATGGTACAGAGTTTTCGGTGGGAGTATGTATAAATATTTTAAGCTCACAATTGTGTTGGAAAAACTATCGGCGGTGCCAGTTTGGTACAACATACAAAGTTTGATGGAAATATGCTACTTGTACAGCACTGAAATAAATTAAAAATGCAACCTTGCTTAAATATAAATTAATAACTGTTAATTTAACACAGCAAACAAAAAACCGCATCATTAAGCAAAATAAAGTTCTGGAAAAATAAGGTATAAAATATTTTTTTAATTTTGTGTTTATTATCCGATCGCAATTAAATTTACGCAACTGATCAGCATTGATAAAAGATATAAGTGTATCAAAAATCAAATCTGTTTCCATAAAATTGTGGCTGTGGAAGTTTTTTTACTCCCTGTTCCCATTAAAAATGGGAAAACGGGAGTTATAAAGTACTGCAAATGTGTGTAACAGGCAGAAGGAGGCATTTCCGACTATATAAACTATATATATTCTTGATCAGGATCAACAGCCGAGACAAACTAGCCATGTCCGTCTGTCTGTCCGTCCGTCCGTATGAACACACAGATCTCGGAGACTACAAGAGCTAGAGACACCAAACTTGGCATGCAGGTTCCTGTATACCATACGCAGATCAAGTTTATTTCAAATTTCGGATGCACCCCCCCGCACCCCCGCAAATCGCAAAAGACTCCCACAGCCACAATTTTAAAGATACAGCTTTAATTTTTGGTACACATGTATGTTTAATTAATGTCTTTCGGATGTGTAAATTTCAACACGATCGGATAAATAGCACAAAAGTTATAGAAGCAGTTTACGAGTTAAGTGCACTGCTTGCTTGTGTTACACCCGTATCAGATGGCAGCAACAGCAGTTTGACAAGCAGTGCACGAGTTTAGTGCACTGCTTGCTTGTGTTGTCGCTGAACTGCTTGAAATGCAAGTTGGGAGCAGGGAGTCTCGTAGTCGGGCACACTCGACTAGAATATTCTTACTTGTTTATATTTGCGGGGGTGTGATGGTATACAGGAACCTATGTACAGGCCAAGTTTGGTGTCTTAGTATTCTTGTTATGTATGTACATATGTACAGTGTATACACACACATATTTTGTATACATACAGTTGCAGTCAAAACAAGTCAGAACGTTGCAGTCGGATGCACCCGACTGCGATATACTCTTTTTATAGCCTTGTATAGCGGAGTCAGAAGTGGGCGTGGCAATTGTATTTTTGCTCAAATCTTTCAGTTTTGCCATCAATTTAAGTTTGGTTGGACCCGTTCTACAGGTTTGGGAGAAACAAATATTGCTCGATTGCAAGGGCGGGGGTGGTCGTGGCAAAATTATTTTTATCCAATCTATCAATTAGGGCAATCGAATTCAACCTGCAAAATTTGGGGACTCTAGCTAACGGGGTGGAGGAGATACAGACTTTGCTTATTTTTGGGGGCGGGGGTGGGTGTGGCCAAATTTTTTTTAATCAGATCAATCAAGGAAGTGATTAGTAGCCTTTGTGCAAAATTTGGTTACTCTAGCTATAAAACTGTGGGAGATATAGGTTTTTGCGGTTTGTGGTGGAAAGGGTGGGGGTGGGGGGAGGTCTTGACACTTTGTCTGCCTATGGTATATACCAACATGTACACCAAGTTTGGTTGCTTTAGCTTCAAAAATGTGGAAAAAAACTGCGTTCATACAGACGGACGGACGGACAGACGGATGGACGGATATTTCACAAGCCCAATATACTCTTTTTTTCTTTTTTTTTCAAAAAAGTTTAAAAAAAAGTATAAAAACGAATGGTTTTAAAGGCTTTCCTCAACGGAAAGTGTAAGTGTACATCTATTTTCGGTCTTATTGTATCAAAACATAATTTTAAATGCGAAAAATAAAAAAAAAACAGAAAGACAAGTAGCTGCTGATGATTGTTGTGTTTGTTATGATGATTATACATCTCGGCGTAGTTGTTATGCGAGGTGGAAAGTAGCGATTGTGCGGCCGCTGCCGTTTCACTCCAACCTTCGATTCCTTCTGGCTTAACACAGCGTGGGTTGGTCCATTCACCGTCGGATACATCACCGCCAGCGCAAGCAGCATCAACTGTAGACACACTGCCCTCGGGCCCAACGGGCAAATGCATCCATACATTCTGCTTGTTGTTCACCATACCCTTCATAATCATGCCGTTCTCATCCTTTCCAGACAGCGCCTAAAGGAAACCGTAAAGTGTAATCAAAGTTCGGTAATCTCTGGCACACGCAATGATGTGTGCTCGTGCTCATGCTCACAAACTATGCTATAATTCATTATATTGACCTAGTAGGCCAGTTGGCATTTGATCGGTGATTGTTGTTGTTTCACTGGATGGACTGCAATTTACCATTTTGCCATTTACTAAACGTGCCTTATTACAAGCCAGTATAACGAAATCTGAAAGCAAAACAAAAACAAACAAAAAAATGCCGCGAATTCTGAGAACAAAACAAAACAAAATAAAAATGGCGCTGATACAGAGTTGCATATTTGTATGTACATAGTGCTGGAAGTTTTGTATTGTATTTGAACTGCAAACAGCCCTGGTACCGACGCTACAGTCCTCGATCGACGCTTACTTTCTAGGTCAATTTTCTCAAAATGTAATTCATGTTTGTACATAATTTGAATTGTCAATAATTTTTTTTCATTTGCTCAATTTGAAAATAAACCGTGAAATACAGCAGACTAAAATTCAAAGCCACATTTGGTTCATATGTGGTTCAGTGATGAACTAACAATCTTCATTGGAGCTATTAGAAGGGGGTAGATTCATTGGCTTATTTCTCGAAAACGAATCCATAAATCTTGATAAACTTTTGTTTTAATAGCTTCCTTAAAGATCAATCTTTAATTTGGTATACCGTGCATTTTCGCACCTGGTCGGTGAAAAGAGGTATCAGCAAAGAAAATGAGTGGTTATGATTTTGGTCAATTTTGTATGGACCTCAGACCGAGGTCGGACCTCACAACAATGAATTTCTCGAAAACTGATCATTAAATTTTTGGGGCTATCTATTGGTATTTTTGAAATAGGTGCACCCATTTTATTAGTCGGAAATATTTCTGAAAATGCAGAAATTTTCATATGCCCATTTAGTAAATAAAAAAGCATAAAATTGAATGATTTTTTTGGTAGATCTCTTCATTCTCTACAATACTGAATTTAAAATTTTTTCATATTGTGTTTGCATTAATTTGTATTATTATTTACAAACAGTGCAAAAATCACGGGAACAAATCAACGCTAAGTCCAAAAAATCACCGATGCTAACTTGGCGCACGTATATATAAAGTATACCAAAAGAGATCGTTATTGTTGTGTCGAAGATTCAATGCACTTGGTAACTTACCAACTAAAATTCATTATTTTATTTTAAACATAAAAATAACAAAAGGAAAATAATAAATAAACGGAAGGAGGATGAAAAAAACTACAACAGTTTTTATAAAGAACTTGCAGGTTGGTTTGTATTAAGCCTTTGTATATTTAACAAATTAGAAATTATGAAAAAAATCATAGGTTAATAACTCAAAATAAAACATTATAAAGAATTAAAGTTTATAACACACATTTCATAGTCTACACGTGGATTCTTCGTCTAGTTATGTTGGTTTTGAGGGTTGTTGTTTGCGGGTTGTTGTTAACGTGTGGCATAAAATAGAGCAACACAAAGTACAAAGTTTATTACATTTGCCACCACAGGGCCCATAATGCAACTAAAAGTAAATGCAATTTATTTTTATTCAGGAATGTTTTACTGTTTTTGTTGTAATGAAAATAACTGTTTTTGGAATCACACACATAATCACACATACATAGGGCCATTGCGTGCTTTATTATGGATTTTCATTTATGACCTTTGCTTATTTCGTAAGCCTCGTCTGGCCGCAGTCACATTTTCAGATGTTATTCACCCAGAATAACATATATATATATACATAGTTTGCCGATTTTGCATGTCGCGTTTGTGGAGTACTTCAATTAAATGTATAAATAAATTGCAAGGCTTTCAATTCCTAGTATTTGTGCTCAACTTATGCTTATGCTCCATTGTCAGTAGAAATACTCGTATCTGAGCGTCAAAGAGCTCTTCAAACGCACAAGAAAGCGACGTTAAGTGCCTAAAAAGATTAATTATATGATTTAATTGCTACAAATGACAGATAAGTGAGTATTTGTGTTCTTGAGTACTGTTCAATTTATTATCTTATGGCAGTTGAGACATTGTCATTGAATTTTCGTTAGAAATTATTCAAAAAACCTCTTCTTCTGCTTAAATTTCAATCAGTGCATGAGCCTTTCTGTGTAATCAATTTATTTTCAAGCAATTGGCATTTAAAATATAAAAAAAAATATACATCGATTTTCGAGTTGCGCTTGCCAGTTGAACTGTCATCCTGATACATGTTTGTCTTGCTTCCTGTTCTTCAAAAAGGCATGTCTATTTGGCACATATAATTATCTGTGAATTCAACTGCGAGAATTTTGTATGCTTTGTTCTTAATAAATATCTCGCGAAAATTAAATAACGACTGTCATATAAAGACAGAAAAGCGTACAATTGCAGAAATGTAAGGTAATAAACAATATAAAGTAGCTTGAAAAGCATGAAACATTACCAAGTGAGTTAGTCATAATCACATAAATAAAATGAAAATGAAACCAAACACAGTTGTTGTTGTCTATGTAAGGTGTATAACACAGCTCTGACACACACAAAGACAGAAAAGGATCTGCATACCGAAAAGGACCCTAAAAAGGCCAAGGCAAACCAGTCGGCCACAAATGTGAACACAATTGTCGTATGCAAGTCATTTCAGTAGGGGTTGAGTTTTGAAGCACGTGCCATTACGTATACGCCTCACATTGTGTTAACCCCATGCCTTATATTACGTATACGCAATGTTGCCACAAGAATATTACCAACAGTCACGTAGCAAAGCAAATGCTGGTGTTATAGTGTGTGTGCGTGACTTGCCGTGTATACTGCGTGTGTGGACGTGTGTGCGTGTGTATATATGTATGTCACTTATCAGCCATCATTATAATTGTTGGGGCAATTCCCTGGTTCTACGCTCAACCCACAAGAATGTATATACATGTTCATAAGTAAATGGCCGTCAACACGCAACCATTTGGTCAGTCAGTCCCATTTATTTTGGTCAGTCTTGGGCAATTATGCCACTTTCATTTTGTGGTCATAAAAAGAACATTTGTGCAAAACACAAAAAAATTGATTTAAGGAACGCGGGCTAATGAAAGTCGAAGAGTGTAATTGGGTCATTCGGTGTCAACAGAAGAATTTTGATACAATTTTTATCATATAACTTGTCTCAAAAAGTTTTCCACTTTAATTCAATCTTTTTAATTAAGAATTGTCTAAAACGAAAAATGAATTTAAGTCACAAATGTATTTTGATTATACTTTTATCAACGCACAACATGCAAAAGCTTAATCATAAGCTGAACTTTAAATATCATTGAGCTCAGTTTTTATACTCTTTTTTTAACTTTTTTGAAAAAAAAAGGGTTTGTGAAATGTCCGTCTGTCCGTCCGTCCGTCCGTCCGTCTGTATGAACGCAGTTTTTTTCCACATTTTTGAAGCTAGAGCAACCAAACTCGGTATACATGTTGGTATATACCATAGGCAGACAAAGTGTCAAAATCTCCCCGCCACCCCCACCATTTCCCACACAAACCGCAAAAACCTATATCTTCCACAGTTTTCAAGCTAGAGTGACCAAATTTAGCACAAGGACTACTAATCAGTTGCTTGGTTGATCTGCCAAAAATTTGACCACGCCCACCTCCGCCCCCACATATAAGCAAAGTCTGTATCTCCCCCACCCCTTAAGCTAGAATCACCAAATTTTGCAGTTTGAATTCTGTTGCCCTATTAAATAGATTGGATGAAAATAATTTTGCCACGCCCACCCCCGCCCTTGCAATCGAGCAATGTTTGTTTCTCCCAAATATGTAGAACGGGCCCAACTAAACTTAAATTGATGGAAGATTTGAGCAAAAATACAATTGTCACACCTACTTCTGACTCCGCAAAGGGTCGAAAAAAAGAGTATATCGCAGTCGGGTGCATTCGACTGCAACGTTCTTACTTGTTTACAGTTGAGATTGTAAAAAAATAAGAAGAAGAGCAAAATGAGTGAGCAAAAAATACGAAGGCAGCGGCTGCTTGCCTTTTCAAATGAAGAGGTTAAACAATTAATAAAATAAAGTAATTATGATATTAATTAAATAAATTTCACTATATTGATCATGCATTCATATCTATGAACTTCCGTGCATTAAGATAAGTACTTGAATATCTATTTATGTACTTACTGCGTATCTATTCTAAATATAATTTCACTTTCGTTTTGTTTAATATATATATTTTCTTTATTATCGCTTCTGTAAACAGCTGATATATTTTTAAACAGCACAACAGCAGCGTAAGGTTGCCAAAATGTTCGGTTTTCTTTTAATTAACGCAACTTAGCTGAATGTTATTTTTTAGAAGAAATTCCGTGCCGTAATTACACGTCGGGTGAACATTTTTAAAGTTAAATATAAAACAGAGTATTTTAATTTTTCAGACTATTAATTGTTATTGCTTGGATAAAATATTCTTCTAATGTTTATACCTTTACCAGCAGGCAAAGTACCAAGTTGTAATTGAATTGCACAGTTGGTCATCATCACTTTTCTTTCTCTCTTTGGAATGTCTCAATTTTAATTCTATTTGCAAATTAGCCACTTAGCAAACTAACGAAATGCCTACCTTTTAAATTGACAGGCACAACTACCTTCACAGAGTTTGGCATTCGGCGACAGTGTTGACGGAAACGGAAGTCAGTTAACCTTAAAAACTTTCCTATTATTCAAACGAACTTCTTTATAAAAACTTACAATTCCAAACTTAATAGAAGGCCTTTAATTTATTTATCTGCTTTATAACGGTGGCGGAAATCAATGGACAGGGTAGAAACTTTGAAATTTATGCCGGACATATTCTTGCGAATTATAAATATTACTGTTTATTATCCTCCCTGTGAACTTTGAAGAAACTGTATGTACTATCTGTATAAACAAATTTGTTGTTTATTAGGATATTAACTTAAATTGGTTAAGTTTTCAGTGCTTTTTAGAAATGCTTAATTCGATCGCTTTATTGTAAGTTTGAAATTGAAAACTTGCAAATATGAATGTTTCGGCTTGTAAATCATTTTGTGTGACCTGAAAGCAATGGCTGTCCTCTGCATAAGGTATATGATTAAATACAATGTAAGCTCAATATTATCATCGTAATCATCCCTACCCCTTGAACAACTGAAACGCTTAAGCCTTAATAGTCTGGACACAATTCTGCGGAATGACCATTTCAGTTCAGTTTCAAATTTCTATCAAAGTTAAAAAGTTTAAAGCTTTAATTAGCTTTAAATAAATGAAACTTTAATAAGCAATAGGAGCGCATAATACAAATAATATGTATTACTAATTTCCCTTATTCATTTCCTTTCTCTCACAAACTTTCAGCTAAAAGTCAAATTTTTTCATTTTGTTTAACAGACAATATTGTAATAACTTTATGCCAGTTGAATTTTGTAATTGACTTTGTCAGGTACCATTATGATAGGAGCTTCTATGTACTGCCACCAACTAGATCAACACATTGTTTCAAACTTTGTTAGATAATTTCCATTATTTTCAGTTGACAATATTCGTAGCACCTTCTGAACGTGAATTAAACACTTAAAAGCATAAAGCACGTACACTTTATTTGCTGTGCATGTTACCCATGCATACACATACACAGTGTGTATTACACACACTCATACATATACACAAAAAGTCTAATAGATTTGCATATTTACAGCGTTAAGGGCAATATTTGTTGTCGCTGGGGAATGTGGAAAAGTGAAAATTTCAATTGAAATTTATATAGCTAATTTGCAGTTATGAGCTACTCTCGTTGAGTGTGTGTGTGTGAGTTTTTGTTGTGATTTTCATAAGTTCAGTTGAGTTTATAAATAACGCAGCTACAGCATTAACTACAACAGCCTGAATTTTAAATCAGTTAATGAGTGTATGTTGTCAATATGCTAAAAAAAATTTAATTATTCTCATTTTTAACAAAGCAAACAAACAAATACTAAAAATGTAAATGAAAATACTAGAAATTGTTTTTCAATTAACATATATGTATATTGCAACTTTAATGAATAAAAATAAATATATAAATGTCATTAAAGAAAGTAAGTGGACAATCTGATATGGGATGAAGCTTTCAAAAGGTTTTATTAGCATCAGCTGATTTCTAGTTCACTTAATAATCTTCTGTTGATTGTAACTAACCACTCCCTTTCTTACTATTTGTCCTTTTGTATCACGCTTTGACTGCCACTTAACTGTATCCAGTTTACTACTTTTTATTACTTACCCACATTTGGTATTTTTTTATATTTATATTTATTTATGGGTACTGGGCTTATTGCCATGTTTATCATTAGTTCAGCCCTCAAGCCGAATTTTTCAATCCTTTGTAATGTTGAATGGTCGATGCGCAATGAAAAGACGTCTTATGGGCTTTAGGCCTTGATCGAGAGTGTTCTCCCAGTTTTATTCAGTTTTATATTTGGCTTATTACTCACAATATTCTAAGTGAGCTCTGCCGCTAAGAGCGTCGGCAGAGAGAGAGAGTTGCAGTACATATATGCCAATGTAGTTATGTATATATACATATATATATACTGATGGTACATACTCAAGAAGTGCTTACACTAGCGGTCTCACGCTGCGGCCAGTCCGCATAAGTGACGGATCCTATTACTGCACTTATGGATATTTATGATTGTATAAACATAGCAACAAAGTGTCGTTATGTTATGAGTTGTTACTCTTACTTTTAAGTTGGGCATATGACCACTCGTTATACTGTATACTCTACAATACTGTGGGCATATGCTCATTTGGCATACAACATACTACACCTCCCTTTTTTAAAAATAACGTAATATATTGTAGTTATTTAATATAAAAATTATTATTAGTATTATTTTTATATTTTTTTTTATATACTATGTTGTATCAAAAAAATTTTTTTTTTTGTTTATATACATAATAAGTAAGATAATATAAAATGAAAATGTATTGGCATTAATAAAAATTTTTGTATACAATTAAAAATTTTGTTTTTCTTTTTTTCTTTTTTTTTTTTTTATTTATTTATTTATATTATTATTTTTTTTTTTGTTGAATTATATTGTGGCTGATCAGGCCTAAAAATTGCAATATTATTTTTTTTTTTCAAGCTTATCTAACTTTTGAATAGTTTTAATCTGTTCTTATTTATTATCTGTGGTTTCTTTTTTCATACATCTATTTGAATGTTGTTTCTATCTTCTATACTTATAACTTTATACGGTCCTAAATATTTACTTTCCAACTTATGTGCTGTATCGTTCTTTTGAAGTACTAGAGTTCCTACTTCGAGTTCTATGTCATTTAATTTTTTGTCGTATTATAGTTTTCGTTTTTGTTTTTCTAAGTCTATTAAATTTTTTGGTCTTTTATAAGCTGTTTCTAATCTAAACTTAAATTCTTTAGCATAATCATCTATGTTGTATATAGGATCTATTATAGTTATACTATTAAATTCTGTGAACTGTCTTGGTAATCTGCCATAAACATGTTCGTAAGGACAGTATTCGTGTGGTGTTGATGGAGTAGTATTGAAACAATAGGTGAAATAGTTTAACCATATGTCCCAATCGTCTTTGTCAATCGAAATTTATGAACGGACAAATTCGTTAAATGTTCGATGACTCCTTTCAATTGTCCCTAAAGTTTCGTGATGATGTGCTGTTGAGTGTATATTACTTATATTCATATACTTGCACAAGTCATTAATAAGTGAATTTTTATATTTAGTACCCATGTCCGTTATGAACGTCTTCATAGGACCGTACTTTAATAAAAAAATTCAAATATTCCTTTAGCAACTGTTTTTGCACTTTTGTCTGTTACTGGTATTGTAACTAGATATTTGGTTAGGTCGCATATTATAGTTATTGCGTACTCATTGCCATTCTCTGTTCGAGGTACTGGTCCAATTGTATCTATTAAAACAGTGTCAAATGCAGTGTTTGGAGAATTTGTTAATATCGTAGGAGCTTTAGTATGCGTAGTGGTTTTTGCCTGTTGGCATTTCACACAAGTTTTCACATATCTTGTAATTGTCTTAGTCATTTGGGGCCAATAATAGTATTTCTTAATTTTTAACAGGGTACGCGTAATTCCTGTATGGCCTCCTTCTATAGGATCATCATGGTATTTCGACAGTATTGCTTTAATTTGACTTTCGTCGTTTTTGTCTATGTGTGTCACTTTAGTTAGTAGCGCTACCTTTAATGTACTTAAATATTTATTGCCCATATTTTTAAATTCATTTAGTGATACAGATTCGAAAATTTGTTCACTTGGTGACAACTGTAAATTAACGATTTTATGTAAACCGGCTTCTGAATAAAGCCTTTGAAAGAATTGTCCTAAATCGAATTTTTCATTGGAGTACAATTCATTAACTGAAAATTGTGAAATAATTCTTTTTCCTTGTTTAAATAAACATTTGGATTTATCGAATTTTATTTTTACAAATTTCTTTACGTCATTATTACTAATGACTTCATAGACATTGGGCTCTTTTTGTTCTTTTTGCAATTTTGTTTTATTATCTGCGCAGATATTTTGCTGTCGTTTGGATGATCTCGTTTGGACCATCATTATGTTCCTATTCATTTCTATCAGTGATTCTATTTTAATTCTAGATAATGCATCTGCTACGTGATTATCTTTCCCCTTGAGATATTCTACCGTAAATTGGTATTCTTCTAAATCTAGTCTCATTCTTGTTAACTTTGATGTTGGGTTTTTCATTGAAAATAAAAATGTTAGAGGTCTATGATCTGTTTTAACTAAGAAATGCCTGCCATAGACGTATGGTCGGAAGTGATTTTTGCCCGTGGATTGCAGTTAATTCCTGCTCTGTAGTTGATTTATTGCTTTCTCCCTGTGTGAATGATCGTGACGCAAATGCAATTGGTAGTTGCATATTGTTGTACTCTTGGGATAGTACCGCACCACATGCATGTTTACTTGCATCTGTGGTTATGCAAAATTCTTTGCTGAATTCATGATATTGCAGTAATGTTGGTTTCATTAGTGCCTTTTTTAAATAATTAAATGCGACATTGCATTCTTTTGTCCATTCGAATTGAACGTTCTTTCTACACAATCTAGTCAAGTGACATGAATATTGTGCGAAATTGTGAATAAATCGTCTGTAATAATTACAGAACGCGACGAATCGTCGTGCACTATCCGCATCAGTAGGGATTGGATAGGTTTTTATAACATCGTATTTTTTATCATCCGGGAGGATGCCATGGTCTGTGTATTTATGGCCTAAGAATGTAGCCTCATGCATAAAAAATGAACATTTCTCTGGGTTTAATTTTAAATTGTGTTTTCTACACGAGTCAAAAATATTTGACAAATTTTTAAACATGTGCTGTTCAGAACAGCCAACGACTATGAAGTCATCCATATACAGAGATCCTTGCGATGGTTCAAGACCGGTAAATGCGAGTGTCATCATTCGCATAAACGAATTTGGGACTACTTTTAAACCATAAGGTAATCGCGTGAAGCGATAGGAACCGGAGTTCGTGGAAAATGATGTTATATTTCTAGATTTCTCATCTAGTTCTATTTGATGAAATCCAGACATAAGATCGAGACATGAAAAGTATTTTGCTCGTCCTAGACCAACTCTAGGCTTTCTTCTATCCTTGGCAGTGGGTATTTGTCTGCTAAAAGTTTCTTATTTATCTGGCGTTAATCAACTACTAAACGCCATTTTTTTTCTTTAGAATTCGGAAGAGATTTCTTGGGTACCAAGAGAAGTGGGCTATTATATTCGGATACAGATGGTTCAACTATACCGTTTTTAATAAGATTTTCGACCTGTCTGTTTATTTCTGGCTTCTCAGATTCAGCATTTCTATAATTCTTGATATATACTGGTGTTTTGTCTGTAAGTCTTAATTTTTGCTTATAAAAATTATAACTTGAAATTGGTTCTGTTTCTAGACCAAATATGTCACTGTATTTGGTACATAGATCAGTAAGCTTGTCTTGGAATTGCTTAGGGAATTTTAGTTTTTCAAGACTTCATTGCTTCTATTACTTTGATTTATAAGTTGTTTTTTAATTTCGTAATCTTTTATTGATTCGAATTTTACTTTTGGATTTTGAATTTTAATATTGTCGTTATTTGTATTTAAAATATGAACTATTGCACTATTACTTGCCACCAAAGTGTTAGCTTTTAATACCCCAGGGTGAATTTCCTGGTTTGGTATCAATACTGTTTCTTCATTTGTCAGAAGCGTAATTTTTCTCATTACTTCTGATCTGGCTGGTAATAGTAATGAATTGTCCACATCATTATGTAATAGTGGTACATGTATTTGATAATTTAGTGATTTCGGTTTCATGATGAACTCATCATTTTGATAATCTAGTATGCAATTAAATTTTTGAATGAAGTCTAGTCCAAGAATTCCATCGCATGGAATGGGAAATTCATTGTAGACTATTTGAAAGTCGTGACTGATTACAAAGTAATCGAAAAGTGAATCAATTGTAGATTGTCCAATTGATTGTATTGTTCCCTGTCCAATTCCTGTTATATTTGTTTTATAATTTTGATTAATAGTTGAATTTACGTTAATATTTTTTAGGATTGAGACATTTGCTCCAGTATCTACAAGTAATGTTAATGGAATATTATTTTTTCTATTCTGTATCTTAATTATACTACTGAGACTTAGATTTATGTTTAGTATTTTTACTATGGGTTGCTCAAGGGGGTTTGCTGGTTTTCCGAGTTACCTTTTGTAATTCGAACCTGATTCTGCTGTCCGCGTCCTCTGTTTGGTGCCCCTCTGTACGAGTTGCCTCGGGGGTTGCCTCTGCTATTGTTGTATCTATTGCCGTTATTGTTATTATAGCGAAAGCCTCCCCTGTTGAATGGTCGGCTTCTGAAATTACCCCTGCCGCGGTTTCCGCCATGGTGAGAGTGATTTTGGCAATATAGGACAGTGTTAGGCTGTCCTGTTGCTTCTGTGCAACTATCTACAAATTTGGATATGGCATCATTCATGGTATTGAATGTGCCTGCCTGCATGATAAGTTTTACCTTATCAATAGCGCAGTTTTTGGTCATGGCCTTTACAGCTTGAGCTGTGCTGTATTTGATGGCTAAGTCAGAACTTAAACCATCATTAATGTAAGCACCTTGTAGGGCTTTTGTCAATTGCTCAACTTCTTGTGCGTAAGTGTTGGCAGTTTTGCTTTTTTGTTGTAAATTCAAGAGTTTAGCTGATAGTACTTCAACTGATTCTCCTTTTACGGTTCTTGACAGTTTTGCAATAATTTCAGCGATTGTTTTTTCATCACTTATTAAATTTTTGCATGACCCTTTAGTTTTTTCTTTATCAAGCTGATTGCGGTTGCTTCATGATCGCCTTTAAGTGAATCTACTAGATTCAACGCGTCTTTGAAACTTTGCAAATTTTCAGATTTGCCATCATACTCCGAAAGTATGGACGAGGCTGTTTTAATAAACTCAATTGTTGTTTGAGCCATTGTGATCGGTTTGTGTTCTGAATTTGTTTCTGAATCAGAATCAACATCTGACGATTCAGTCAACGTTATTATTGCTGGGATTGTTAAATTATTTATATCACTGTCTTGTAATTCAGTATCTTAAGTTTCTTCAGATTCTGAATTATTTTCCAGTTTTTCTGATTCGTTTTTCAATGATATCTCTGTGTTTAGAACAGTAGGTATTATTATATTCAAATTGTGTTTGGATTTGATGCTCAACAAGTTTTCCCTAAATTTACTTAGTACTTTACACACTTGTGACCAATGGTTACTTTTTAATTTGTTCCTATAGTCAAATATTAAGTGACGAGCTTCATTAAAGCTTTCTACTAATATATTTGCGTGTTTATTTACTGTATTTTTTGAATATCCCTATTTTGTGCTAAACATTTGTATGATTTATCAAATGTTACTTTGATTTCTATTATTCTGTCTCTGATCGCTTCCTATTCCATACTAATCCATTACTGATCATTATCTATGGGTGTTTTACTTGTTTTACTTATTTTTTTTTTTATACTCTGTTTTCCAAAATGGAAAAAAAGAGTATATTGGGTTTGTGAAATGTCCGTCCGTCCGTCCGTCCGTCTGTCTGTCCGTCTGTCCGTCTGTATGAACGCAGGTTTTTTTCACAGTTTTGAAGCTAGAGCAACCACACTTGGTATATATGTTGGTATATACCATAGGCAGACAAAGTGTCAAGATCTCCCCCCCACCCCCACCCCTTCCCCCACAAACCTCAAAAACCTATATCTTCCACAGTTTTACAGCTAGAGTAACCAAATTTGACATACAGACTACTGACCACATCCTTGACCGACCTGCCAAAAAAAAATATGCCACGCCCACAACCGCCCCCGCAAATGAGCTAAGCCTGTATCTCCTACACCCTTATAGCTAGAAACCCCAAATTTTGCAGTATGACTCCATTTGAACTCTTCGATAGATTGCAGAAAAAAAAATTTTGTCACGCCCACCCCCGCCCCAGTAAACGAGCGATCATCTTGACAAGTACGCGTCTCGCTCTGCTTTGGGCGTTTGCAGCGTTCTGCACTTAGTAGAAAGAATTTTATAGTTTGTAGCATATATATACAAGTAGTCTTTAAAAGAATTTAATTTAATATACGAACAGAAAACAGAGTATATCGCAGTTGGGTGAGCCCGACTGCAACGTTCTTACTTGTTTTTTTTGTGTATATAATTATATACAAACAAATTCATTTTATACAATTTTTTTTTCGTTTTGAAATTTTTAGACTTTATCTAAATTGTTTGCCCTGCTCATATATTTCTTTTTACTCCCTGTTCCCATTAAAAATGGGAAAAAGGGAGTTATAAAGTACTGCAAATGTGTGTAACAGACAGAAGGAGGCATTTCCGACTATATAAACCATATATATTCTTGATCAGGATCAACAGCCGAGACGAACTAGCCATGTCCGTCTGTCTGTCCGTCTGTCCGTATGAACACACAGATCTCAGAGACTATAAGAGCTAGAGACACCAAACTTGGCATGAAGGTTCCTGTATACCATACGCAGATCAAGTTTATTTCAAATTTCGGATGCACCCCCCCGCACCCCCGCAAATCGCAAAAGACTCCCACAGCCACAATTTTAAAGATAGAGCTTAATTTTTGGTACACATGTATGTTTAGTCAATGTCTTTCGGATGTGTAAATTTCAACACGATCGGATAAATAGAACCAAAGTTATGGAAGAACTTATTTCCCCTGTCTCAGCAGGCAGAAACAACAGTTTGACATGCACTGTGCAAGTTGAGTACGCTGCTTGCTTGTGCAAGTTGCAAGTTGGGAGCAGGGAGTCTCGCAGTCGGGCACACTCGACTAGAGTATTCTTACTTGTTTCTTTCCGTGTTCCCTCGTTGGCGCAGCGGCGGTATGCCTCTCGCACTTGTTGACTGCTGCTGCTGTCCTAAGCCTATGAGCTCTGGCGGGGCTGGTGCCGGTCATCGCACAGGTCGTTGTATGTGGGCAAGTTCCTTTGCAGAATATGCTGTAGAATGATCCACGGCAGTCTCCTGGGCATTCGTCAGGTCTTCTTGGAAGTGGCTTGGGGGATTTAGGCTTTGTTATTTTTCGATCATTAATCACTTGAATATATGAGGAGTGAGATACGGTGTTGGGAACGGTGCTTTTGAGCTTTGACTTTAAAAAGTCTAACTCAGCTTGTAATATGTTGGTAGTTGTCCACGCTGGTGGCGGTGAGCTTGAGTAAATTAGCCACTTTAAGTGAGCTATTCTTTTAGTAATTTTTGTTTTAACACCACCGCGTTTTCCCATTTCACTCGCAACTCACTCAGTGATTATTTCTGTTGTTGTTGTCCTCCATCCAGCGATTTGTCCTTTAGTCTTCCTTCCTTCCTTAGTTTTCTTCGCCTCCTGTTGCTCGGTTATTCGGACCGAGTCACGGTCGCCATGTAATGTTGAATGGTCGATGCGCAATGAAAAGACGTCTTATGGGCTTTAGGCCTTGATCGAGAGTGTTCTCCCAGTTTTATTCAGTTTTATATTTGGCTTATTACTCACAATATTCTAAGTGAGCTCTGCCGCTAAGAGCGTCGGCAGAGAGAGAGAGTTGCAGTACATATATGCCAATGTAGTTATGTATATATACATATATATATACTGATGGTACATACTCAAGAAGTGCTTACACTAGCGGTCTCACGCTGCGGCCAGTCCGCATAAGTGACGGATCCTATTACTGCACTTATGGATATTTATGATTGTATAAACATAGCAACAAAGTGTCGTTATGTTATGAGTTGTTACTCTTACTTTTAAGTTGGGCATATGACCACTTGTTATACTGTATACTCTACAATACTGTGAGCATATGCTCATTTGGCATACAACATACTACACCTTAGAGCCCTCTGAATTGGGTATAAAATGCCAGATGTCAATTTAAATTCGCCCCTGAGCAATTCGGAGCCCTTAAATTAGCATTATTCCCAAAGGCAGTGAGTGAAATATTTCTTAACCTTATACAATAAAAACCACCACAATTACCACTGCAACATAGATATGCTGCAATTGCGGTTTTCCGAAGCACGCACTCTCTTGTATGTCTGCCGAACTGTCTCCTGTTCGCCTGTAGCCATATAGCAACAATGTGACATTTGGGCAGATGTAAATTCCTCGATAAAACCTCTTAACATTCCAATTAAAGAATGAACATGCCTACTGCAATAATCAAATATTACTAGGTGAAGCACTAAGTCCTGTAGAAACTGTAGATGAGAAAAAGACGTCGGCTCATTTATGGTACGGGATTACGAAAAAAGTTTTTATACCTTTGCAGAGGGTGTTATAATTTTGTCACGAAATGTGTAACGCAATGAAGGATACGTCTCAGAAAAAAAATTTGTATATTCTTGATCAGCATCAACGCCGAGTCATGTCCGTCATGGCCGTCTGTTTATATGAGTTTTTCAAGACTTTGTTCTAGAGCTATCTTGATGAAACTTGGCACAGACGCTTCTTCTTATTGTACATATAGTTGAATTTCCCAGATCGGAGCACTTTAACATATAGCTGCCAAAGGAAAGATGAGTTGAAAATAAGTTTTCTTGTGAAAATCTTTGTTGCAAGGGTGTATATCTTCGGCCCGCCGATGATAACATTTCTTTCTTGTTGTTTGCTTAATATTGGTCTTATGGTATATGAAGATTACAATGAGAACTTGAAATAAATTTTGAAATTCAGTTAATGAAAGGCTTTTGATGCTTTTCGTTGACTTAAACTTGCAAATCTAGATATTTTTCTATATTTTCTCCAATAAGATGATTTTTAAATGAATTGAACTATTTTTATTTTGGGGTTTATTTTTAAGCAAGGCACAATCCATATGCACTCAAGGGGCGCTTAAGACTTCACCGTTTGTCTTATTCGGCATCGCTCTATTGAAGCACGACAAGATAGAAGAAAGTGTAAGAATGCACTTAGTGGTTGATTTGGAAAGGAAACAAAATGCACTCAGAAATGACTTCTACTCGCGGAGATAATTACCATTATTGATGTGGAAAATTGGCTGCAAAGGCCCCACGATGGGGCATCTAATCTTGCATCACTGAGACCAAGAACTTTATGTGTGTGTCAGTTGTCACTTGTTCTATGTTCGATGATACTCGACCATACTTGGCAAACCGAGAGAAACAACCACAAATTGGCCCTTTTCCTGAAACCTGAGCTCTGAGTCTTCTTGCCGCTGAATGGCACTCGGTGATTGCCTTTAATTGAATCCTGTTCCTCTGTATTCTTCTCTGATTGTGATGCTTACACAGCTCACTGGCCAAACGAGGTAGCTCATTATACTCTTTTTTTAATTTTTTTGAAGCTAGAGCAATCAAACTTGGTGTCCATGTTGGTATAAACCATTGTCAGACAAATGTCAAGATCTCCCCCCACTCCCACCCCTTATCACATCCTTGATTGATCTGACTATAAAAAATTTGGCCACGCCCACCTCCGCCCCCACAAATAAGCAAAGTCTGTATCTCCTCCACCCCTTTAGCTAGAATTCCCAAATTATTTTTTCTCCGTGTTCCCATTAAAAATGGGAAAAAGGGAGTTATAAAGTACTGCAAATGTGTTTAACAGACAGAAGGAGGCATGTCCGACTATATAAACCATATATATTCTTGATCAGGATCAACAGCCGATACGAACTAGCCATGTCCGTCTGTCTGTCTGTCTGTCCGTCTGTCTGTCTGTCTGTCTGTCTGTCTGTCCGTATGAACACACAGATCTCAGAGACTATAAGAGCTAGAGACACCAAACTTGGCATGCAGGTTCCTGTATACCATACGCAGATCAAGTTTATTTCAAATTTCGGATGGACCCCCCCGCACCCCCGCAAATCGCAAAAGACTCCCACAGCCACAATTTTAAAGATAAAGCTTTAATTTTTGGTACACATGTATGTATAATCAATTTCTTTCGGATGTGTAAATTTAAACACGATCGGATAAATAACACCAAAGTTATGGAAGAACTTATTTCCCCTGTCTCAGCAGGCAGAAACAACAGTTTGACATGCACTGTGCAAGTTGAGTACGCTGCTTGCTTGTGTTGCCGCTGAACTGCTTGAAATGCAAGTTGGGAGCAGGGAGTCTCGTAGTCGGGCACACTCGACTAGAGTATTCTTACTTGTTTATATATGGCGCACACGTAATGTTCACTGTCGGCTGCATTTTTTCCATACCCTGAACAATTTCATTCGACGATAGTTTGTACAAGCTTTGTAAATTGATATGCCCGAACCTATTATGCCATTTAATTACGTTTTCGGCACCCGATACATAAATAGATTCACTTAAGTTTTGAAAAAAGGACAATCCGTTGTCTATATTTGCAAAAGCGATCACTTCATTAGCGTCTTTTATTTTAATAACTGCGCCTTGGCTGTTGAAATTTATTTGAAGACCGTTTTGCGTGCCTTTACCAACTGAGAAAAGATTTGCTTGTATATTCGGTACATGCAAAACGTCTTTTAATTGAAACTCGGATCTAATTGTTATAACGCGCACTTTGCCAATACCAATTGTATTTTTTGATTGGTTGCCCGCCACTAACACTTTTTGTTGTGTTACTTCATATTGACTTAATAACGCACGATTATTACACATATGAGAGGTGGCACCACTATCAACGCACCATATGTCGCGACTAATGAGCCCCTTAGACGCTGCATCTAAGTTGTACAACCCTTGTGTTTTACTGTTTTCCCAGCGTTCGTACGCCTTCTACAGAAATGTAGAACGGACCCAACCAAACTTAAATTGAAGAAAAAACTTGAAAGATTTGAGCAAAAATACAATTTCCACGCCCACTTCCGACTCCGCAAAGAGACGAAAAATAGAGTATATCGCAGTCGGGTGCATCCAACTGCAACGTTCTTACTTGTTTTTTGTTGTCTAAACCACAAATAGATATCGAAAATTCAATTTCATGATGTCAATGTAAGGTCAACTCAACAAAGGTCAACACAAGTAGAAGATGAAGCTACTGTTCAGGTATCTGTCGACTAACAATTCGAATCTAATTGTGTAGTTTAAGTGTTGCTTCAGTTCGTTGTCCAGTTAAACTCATGAATTGGTTTTACTTTCCAAACGTGAAAATGTGATAAAGGATTGTAGGTTTGCTAAAAAACAACACATTTAAACGGGATAAGAAAGTCTTGTTATTAATTAATTTTATAACAAGAAAGAAATGTTATCTTCGGCGCGTCGAAGATATATACCCTTGCAGCAAAGATTTGCATAAGAAAACTTATTTTTCAACGGATTGTTCCTATGGCAGCTATAAGACATAGTGATCCGATTTTGATAAAATTTAGTCAACATGTGTAGAACGTGCTTTTATTTAGACGCAATACCAAAAACAAGGCTCAATATGTGTTCAGATCTGGTCAAGTAGCAATTTCACGACAGTAGAGGGATAAGAAGAAGAAACTACACAAACTTTTTAAGTCAAATTTTAGTAAAATACGGAAAAGTGGCAGACGGAAAAATACGGAACCTTAGGACAGGGCCAGTATTAACCCAATAAAAATAATTGATATACTGCTGGTAGCCACACATCTTTGGGTACAGCATACCCAACGATGTGAAAACAACTCCCTACTTGGAGATCCCTCAATCATTTAAGAAAGACAAAAATAAAAAATAAAATGACACTCAATATAAGTCGAGACATAGAAATCGACTGCGGGATATCATTGTTGAGACGCAGGCCTCATGGTATTGTGATTGTACTGCCTCCGTGTGGGAAGTATTAACAAAATAAATAAATAATTGAGGAAAATAGAGTGAACAGTTGAAATCAAAATTCTGTGGGTCTACATGAGTAAGCCTTTGACGCTAAAATGATAAAAGACTTTAATTTTGTGCTTGAGACTGAAATAGAATGGATTATACTAATGGTTAAGATAACATTGTCTTAGGCCGCGTATACGTTTGTGAAATACATTTTATGCATTAATATTATTTGGTTGTGACATTTTCAAACCACGCATTGAATGTTATTATACTCTTTTTATAATTTTTTTGAAAAAAAAACGGAAAAAACAGTATATTTTGTTTGTGAAATGTTCGTCCGTTCGTCCGTCCGTCCGTATGTCCGTCTGTATGAACGCAGGTTTTTTCCACAGTTTTGAAGCTAGAGCAACCAAACTTGGTATACATGTTGGTATATACCATAGGCAGACAAAGTGTCAAGATCTGCTACGCCCACCCCCGTCCTTGCAATCGAGCAATGTTTGTTTCTCCCAAACCTGTAGAATGGGTCCAAGCAAACTTAAATTGATGGCAAAACTTGAAAGACTTGCGCAAAAATACAATTACGACGCCCACTTCCGACTCTGCAAAGAATCGAAAAAAAGAGAATATCGCAGTCGGGTGCATCCGACTGCAACGTTCTTACTTGTTTTTATACAACTTGGGATAAACAGAAAGTTTTTTAAAGTATTTTGCTGCTACAAACAAAATGCATACAGTGAAGCAGAACTGTGGCATAACGAGTTAATTGTTTCTATAAGTACTCGTAAACTAAGTTTCATTCAATAATTTAATCATTTTTCTGAACTTGTTTTCACTAACTTTCCGGATATTTACTTCAATGTAAGAGAAAAGCAAAACTAACCAAGCTAACAAGCATCGGCATCTTGGCGATGAAAAGTTGTAAGTGTTCAACTTAGCAGCAATTGCCTTGACTCTTTAAGTTCTCTGAATTATATAAACGGATTGAAACAAATATTTTCTACTTTATACAACGGCTTTTTGTTTTTCATTTAACATGCTTGTAAATTTAATTGAATTACAAATATTTAATTTTGTAGTTGTTATTTCTTATTATTTAGTCACAAAAAAGGCGTTATCCTTAATAACAAAAACAAAAAAAGTGTCGTTATAAGCAGTCAAGTGAGTGATATATTTTGTACATGCTGGTTTATATACACTTTTTTAATTTTTTTGAAAAAAATAAATAAATATGTTTCGGCGTGTGATCAGTTTTCCGGTCCGCTTTCTGCTGCTGGTGTAAATTTAATGCAATTTAAATGAAATTTTTCGGCTTTCATTTATTGAACATACATTGCTACACACACAAGAAGTGAGAGGGCAGAAGGCAGCCTATGGCCGGAAAATGTAATATTTTTTTCATATTTTGTTTTTCTGCAGCAGCAGGACATGTATCCAATTTGCAATTTGTACCAAAGTTAAATTTACATGGTGGCCTGAGTCTTCATATGTTTACTATGTTGGAACTCGATCCTTTCGAAGTGAGCTCATATTGCTTGGACCGGAACTTAGTATGGTTACTGTTGACGACAGGCTGAAACAAATGCGTATATAATCTGTAACACTTGTAATGATGTTGTGTTGCCCTACCCATAAAATAAACTCATTGAATCTTTTACAGTTTTAGTAATTTATTTATTATATATTTTCTTTATCATAGCGGTACTTGCAAAACTAAGCAGATGAAATTTACAATTCGCGTTCTAATCTTATAATACGCACACTGACACTTGCTGACATCATTTTCTGGCTAAATAAAACTTAAGAGGGCAGAAGCCAAGTTTATGGAAAAGGCCAAGACCATTTTGATGCCTAATTGAAGAGTTACATTTCGCTTTTTATCCTAATTGAATCCTTTCATTTGTTGAAATTTGTCGATTTTAATTGAATAAAAATAAGCCCAGTTTATATTAGTTTACGTTGCCCCATTAAACAGCAACATAACAATTGATAATAAATGGCCCTCTTTCATTTCCTGTTTAAATAAGGAACTTTATAGCAATTCATAAAATAGGCCAATTATTAGTTGACCATTAAGTAAAGCTAATTGGGGACCAACACAACCATTGTGTTGTTTTTGGGGCAACAGAGGAAACCTTAGAAATTTTAGCATAGAAAGCGAGTTTCCCAATTTGTTGTGAGTATAATTGAAATAAAAACAGTAAGCTAATCGTGATAGTAGCAGACTAATATTATGACTGCACATAATTTGGAATTTTAAGTATGATATATTTACTTAACATATACATATGTTTAAAATATAAATATTCTATTTATTTAGCATTTGTTGAATACCACATTTTCAATGTCCCCAGCAAATAAAATAAAACTAAAACAAGTAAGAACGTTACAGTCGGATCCACTCGACTGCGATATACTCTTTTTTCGATTCTTTGCGGAGTCAGAAGTTGTATTTTTGCTCAAATTCTTCAAGTTTTGTCATCAATTTAAGTTTGGTTGGGCCCGTTGTACAGGTTTGGGAGAAACAAACATTGCTCGATTGCAAGAGCGGGGGTAGGCGTGGCCAAATTATTTTTATCCAATCTATTTAATAGGGCAATATAATTCAGCCTGCAAAATATGGGGACTCGCTAAAGGGGTGTGGGAGATACAGACTTTGCTCATTTGCGTGGGCGGTTCAGATCAATCAAGGATGTGATAAGTAGCTCTTGTGCTAAATTTGGTTACACTAGCTCTAAAACTGTGTGAGATATAGGTTTTTGCGGATTGTGGGGGAAGGGGTGAGGGTGGGGGGGAGATCTTGACACTTTGTCTGCCTATGGTATATACCAACATGTATACCAAGTTTGGTTGCTCTAGCTTCAAAACTGTGGAAAAAAACTACGGACGGATGGACATTTCACAAACGCAATATACACTTATTTCTTCTTTTTTTTTGAAAAAAATTAAAAAAGAGTATAAGAACAGCCAGAGCATAAGCAAACCATGCAAATAAAACTACAGCACTGCAAACTGTTAAAAACCCACAAACTTTTGTAATTTTTCAGTGCATCAAATTTGAGAACTGGATGTCTATTTAGGAGAGCAGGAAAAGTTTCGTGATGCAGTTGGTTTGTTTTTGTTTAAACAATATTGAACAAAAAATGGAACAACTAGCTGAACTAGCCAGAAAAGACACTTAATGACTCCGTCACAGGCAACTTAATCTATAAAGGAGTCGGATAAATGCCCTGAAAAATTAAGCCAAGTACTCACAGCTATATGTAGAAGACCTGGTCAATCGTTTTTTGGAAAAATCTTAGGTCCGGAAAATGTTTGACAGACAATTCTGAGATTCTTTGGAAGTGTTATATTGCAACTGTAATAATAAGGCAACTGGAGACTTCTTCATTTCTTTTGAAACTGATAAATTTAAAATATTGCATTGAAATAAAAATGAACAAATATATCTTACAATTCATTTGCAATATTGAACTGAAATCACCAATATTATTTAATTTTATGCAACAACAAGAAAGCAATTTTATCTTCGGCGTGCCGAAGATATATACCCTTGCAGAAAAGATTTGCATAAGAAAATTAGTTTTAGATTTTTCCTATGGCAGCTATATGTTATAGCGATCCGATTTTGATAAAATTTGGTCAGCATGTGTCGAACGCGCTTTTATTTAGATATAGTGAGTTCGGTCGAGATATTTTGAAAAACACAAAAGTTTTTCATACAGAAACTTGATTTTAATCGATTGTTCCTATGGCAGCCAGAAGATATAGTAGTCCGATTTCAATGAAAATTTCTTATCATTTATAAACTGTCTTTCAATAAAAGTGAGCTTTGTTGAATTATCTTGAAAAAAAAGTTTTATGTATATTATATTTGTTCATTGCGATGCAATGTAGACTTTTGGGGAAAGTTGAAACGCAAGAAGCTGATTCACCTACTTATACGCCTCATGTGCGGGTAGCCGCTGCTTATCGTGACACACCATGCACACGACATTTCCTTCACTTTCCTCTATCACATCACTTCTCCCCCATCAGTAAGAACCTTATTTTTGTTTAGTCTGACTTTTGCTTCGGTCTGTTTATACTCTCTTTTTAATTTTGTTGAAAAAACAAGTAAGAATGCTCTAGTCGAGTGTGCCCGACTACGAGACTCCCTGCTCTCAACTTGCATTTCAAGCAGTTCAGCGGTAGCACAAGCAAGCAGCGCACTTAACGTATCCAGTGCTTGTCAAACTGGTGTTATTTATCCGATCGTGATAAAATTTACACAGCTGATCGACATTGATACAACATATATGTCTACCAAAAATCAAAGCTTTAGCTTTAAAATTGTGGCTGTGGGAGTTTTTTGCAATTTGCGGGGGTGCGGGGGGGTGCATCCGAAACTTGAAATAAACTTAATCTGCGTATGGTATACAGGAACCTGCATGCCAAGTTTGGTGTCTCTAGCTCTTATAGTCTCTGAGATCTGAATAATCTATTACCCCTGTCTCAGCTGGCGGAAACAACAGTTTGATAGGAACTAGGCACGTTAAGTGCGCTGCTTGCTTGCGTTACCGCTGAACTGCTTGAATTGCAAGTTGGGAGCAGGGCGTCTCGTAGTCGGGCACACTTGACTTGAGCATTCTTACTTGTTTCATTTCGTGTTCTGAAAATTGCAACAGCTTTGACACGATTGTCATTTACAAGAAAAATGTACGAATTTTCTAATTTGTGATAAATAGAGGAATTGTGTTTCATTTTAATTTCCACTTTTTCACATTTTCATGAGTGAAACTATATGCAAATTATTTTTTTGTGCTTGCCAATTGTAAAGTTTACTTCTGGATTATTTCCTAACAGAATTTATTTTTATAAGCTCTCTGTTGATAATGTACAGTAAGTGAATATCATACATACTTAAGCAAATCTATTTACATAGGAGAAATACAAAATGTCTGCACTATCCATGACCTAAAAAAATTATTCAAGAAAGTTTGTGGGAAAGCAAACCAACACAAACACAGCCTCTTTTAACCCAGCAGCACGTACTAAACTTTTATTAGATTGTGCGCGGGAAACAAAGTCTAAGCATAAGCAAAGAAGGAAGTGGACAAGGCAGGCAGAAACTTAACACAAGTAAAGCTTCACAAAAACTGTGTAGAGTCAATGCCAAAAGCCACATGGAAATGAAAACTAAAACAAACAATACAAGTGGGTACGACTACGGAGCACCCTGTATACAGCTTGGAAATGCCCAAAAACATCTTCGTACTCACGTACGGCTACAAATAAACAGTTAACACATTTTGGCTACTCTAATGTATCCTAACAACTGACTAACTCTTTCAATTTCGTGCTATTTTAACAGTAACTGGTGTACACTCCATTTGAGAGTATTGCAAATCTACAACATTTTGTTGAATTGCTGTTGCTTCAATCTGTGGCAGCCTCAAGTAAAGCCATAACTCTTGTGGTACCACCAACTCCGCCTGGAGCATGTCAATTGCATCATTAATAATACCACTCCAGACACAGTCAAGCTGCACGGAAAACATGCCCAAGTCTGTGTCCTGGCCACTGAGTAATGGCTAGCGCATATGCCAAGATGCTTACAGACAATGAACTCCAAGTAAGACGATTGGCAGGAGAAGCTGAAAGAACTTATAAGCTTTGTATGAAAGAAGCCCCCTTTTTAAGTTGCTGAAGTGGGAGCGTGATCTGCATTGCAAATCAGCTAAGCCAACACAGGCTCCAACTTTATTTCAGCAGAGCTGTTCACCTTTCGATTGATCCTCATAGCACACAGCGTATACGCATTTTTCAATTAAGTGCAATTTAGTGGATTTGATGAAGCTTGGCCGCATAATAAGCACTTTCATATACTCAATTTAACAAATTAACAAGGTTTCAGTGGCTGCCAAGGATTCTGCCAGAACATGTAGCCAGAAACATATCTGCCCCTACTCAACTCAACAGAACTGTTGGAAAAAGGAACTGCCATAAAAATATTAATGTTTGTTTTGGCTTAAAGCCAGCTAAGTGCGTCACACATCCTAATTCAATTTTAATACCAGAACAATGCGTACTCATAACTTCATACCTTAAAGGAAACCGCTTTCCCTGGGCCCCTATGAGTTTCCTTTTTCTTATTCCTGATTATCCAGAAAAATAAACAATTTAAGCAGATTTTTGTATAATAAACAGTATCAAAATGTAACTTGCCACGTTTAATTAAGTGAAATTAAAAAATGAATCAAATTATTCATAAACTAATAATTCGTTTCTCGAAATGTTGATAGCTAAATATTAAATACCACTTAGTACCTACTTACTATATTGCGCATTTTGTTGAAAGCTTTACTTATCTGTCGAATTTATAATAAACAAGTAAGAATACTCTAGTCGAGTGTGCCCGACTACGAGACTCCCTGCTCCCAACTTGCATTTCAAGCAGTTCAGCGGCAACACAAGCAAGCAGCGTACTCAACTTGCACAGTGCATGTCAAACTGTTGTTTCTGCCTGCTGAGACAGGGGAAATAAGTTTTTCCATAACTTTGGTGCTATTTATCCGATCGTGTAGAAATTTACACATCCGAAAGACATTGATTATACATACATGTGTACCAAAAATTAAAGCTTTATCTTTAAAATTGTGGCTGTGGGAGTCTTTTGCGATTTGCGGGGGTGCGGGGGGGTGCATCCGAAATTTGAAATAAACTTGATCTGCGTATGGTATACAGGAACCTACATGCCAAGTTTGGTGTCTCTAGCTTTTGTAGTCTCCGAGATCTGTGTGTTCATACGGACAGACGGACAGACAGACAGACAGACGGACATGGCTAGATCGTCACGGCTGTTGATGCTGATCAAGAATATATATAGTTTATATAGTCGGAAATGCTTCCTTCTGCCTGTTACACACATTTGCAGTACTTTATAACTCCCTTTTTCCCATTTTTAATGGGAACAGGGAGTAAAAATATGTCAATAAAATCATCATAATATTAATGCAATCAAGCTTAATACTTATCCATTTGTCACTTTCTAATAAATAAGAGTCACAATCATCAATTGCATATATACTCGTACCATACCACTTTGTTTCTAATAAGAATTGATTTGGATCAGTTGAACGCACAACTTGCTCACAATTTTGCGCCTTCAATTACCAAAGACAAATAGCAGATTGTAAAATTAGATAATCTTATTTTTGGCATACAAATGAAGCGTCTAAATTGCGAGATTGCCGCAGCAGCCGGTGAAGATCACACAATGAGCCCGTAGTTGTAATGGAAATAGTTAAACTGGAATCCAAAAATGAGAATACAGTTGGCGCTGTTCCAAGTAGGCCCCTCAGCTGGCGCTGTGACTGCATTTAAGGTTCAAGCCCACTTTTCATTAATATTTAAAGTATCAGTCAGAAATCGAAAATAGCGCGGCCAAGACTGAATAATTCAGCTGGCGACATTAGTAACAGTTGGTATATACTTTCCGGTTCAAGTGCTTTGTATGTGAAAATTCCTTTAAAAAAAAAACACGTTGAAACAGAAGTAGTGACTCGCAAATTATTCACGACACTCTCATAATCTGAGACTGAGCCTTGGCAGGATTTCAACAGGGTTTAGTCAGAAAAAGGGTATCCCTATGAGGCGGAACTAAAAATGCAGATAAAAGTGCACGAATGCGAGCTCAACTTTATGGCGCCCAGAAATATCCAAACTAAAACTTGAACTCACATTGTTCCGCATACGCCACTTATGCAAAGTCATAAATATTGCTGACTTTTGGCATGTGAAAATTCAAATTTATTTTCTTGCCATAGAAATGATTCGTGATATATGACTTTCGTGACCGAAGGATAAAGGATAGAGACCTCAAACATTTCCCAGCCGGCTGTTGCTTGTTGCTATATTTGTTTTGATGAAATGCAAATGTAAGAAAACTTAAATGGATTTGTAGACAAAGCAGAGAAACGAAAAAATAATAATAAAAACGACATAGTATTTTGGCAAAAGAGCAAATTACATGCATGAGTTTTTAATTCATAAGACATAAAATTCGAAGTTGAACAGTTTTGTTTCAGAGCTGAAGATTTAGTGAAAAAATGATGGGTTTGTTGAAAATTATCGTTATTATGTTAATGCAACACAAGTCTTTAATATTAAGCTTGAGGCATTTTTAACTTTCTGGTATCCCTGTCATTCGATTATCGATAAGTTCACTTATGTATATGTGCGCATTATGATACACACGATACAATCACGCTACGTAACAAGTAAGAACGTTGCAGTCGGATGCACCCGACTGCGATATACTCTTTTTTTCGCCCCTTTGGGTAGTTAGAAGTGGGCGTGGCAATTGTATTTTTGCTCAAATCTTTCAAGTTTTGTCATCAATTTTTATTTGGTTGGGCCTGTTCTACAGGTTTGGGAGAAACAAACATTGCTTGATTGCAAGGGCGGGGGTGGGCGTGGCAAAAATATTTTTATCCAATCTATTAAATATTGCAAAAGAATTTGACGCTGAACTGCTTGAAATGCAAGTTGGGAGCAGGGAGTCTCGTAGTCGGGCACACTCGACTAGAGCATTCTTACTTGTTTAAAAAAAAAATTGAAAAAAGAGTATAAAAAGAATATGGCCAAAGAAGAAAAATATAATGAAAGTGGTGTGTCCAAATTAATAAACATTGGTGTGTCCAAATTAACTTGTTTAAATATTTTGTGTGTCAAATATTTATTGCAAAAATGGCAAATAATCGAGGAGTTAGACGAAAACAAGTAAGAATACTCTAGTCGAGTGTGCCCGACTACGAGACTCCCTGCTCCCAACTTGCATTTCAAGCAGTTCAGCGGCAACACAAGCATGTCAAACTGCTGTTTCTGCCTGCTGAGACAGGGGAAATAGATTCTTCCATAACTTTGGTGCTATTTATCCGATCTTGTTGAAATTTACACATCCGAAAGACATTGATTATACATACATGTGTACCAAAAATTAAAGCTTTATCTTTAAAATTGTGGCCGTGGTAGTCTTTTGCGTTTTGCGGGGGTGCGGGGGTGGTGCATCCGAAATTTGAAATAAACTTGATCTGCGTATGGTATACAGGAACCTGCATGCCAAGTTCGGTGTCTCTAGCTCTTATAGTCTCTGAGATCGACGTGTTCATACAGACAGACAGACATGGCTAGATCGTCACGGCTGTTGATGCTGATCAAGAATATATATAGTTTATATAGTTGGAAATGCTTCCTTCTGCCTGTTACACACATTTGCAGTACTTTATAACTCCCTTTTTCCCATTTTTAATGGGAACATTTGCAGTACTTTATAACTCCCTTTTTTCCATTTTTAATGGGAACAGGGAGTAAAAACTATGACGTTTGGTGTGTCCAAATGCGCAGTGTGCTTGTTCATTCCGATGCTTGGAGAATCACAAATGGTGTTGAAGTGAAGCCGGAACAGAACAGCAGCAATTGGGAAAAGGCTGATGAAAAGGCTTTGACTTCAATTACATTGTCAGTGAAACCAACACAATTAAATTACATAAAAAATTGCAATACATCTGCAGAGGGTTGGAAAAGGCTAAAAGAAATACACGAGCCAAGTGGGCCAGCGCGAAAAGTGTCGTTGTATAAAAAGTTGCTAAATCTTCGTTTGTCGGAAAGTGTAAATGTAAATGTGGTTCAATACGTTAATGAGTTTGAAAGAAGTCGGAGTTTCGGTCAGTGTTGAAAATGTTGTAATTATTTTACTATCGAGTTTGCCGCAGTCTTACGAAAATTTCGTGATAGCAATGGAAATTCGCGATGAGCTACCGAATTTCACCATAAAACGCAACAAATTACTAGAAGAGGTAGATCACAGACATCAAACAAAGAGCGAGAGCAGTGCACAGCAAGCATACATGATAAATAACAAAGAGAGTCGCGAAAGAGAGAAAGAACAGAAACGAAACAGTGGTAACGGTAAATGCTTCGCATGTGGCAAGCGCGGACATTTTGCAGAGGCCTGTTGCCAAAATAAATTCAAAGGCACGCAGCAAAATATGGAAGAGGCGCACAAAGCAATAAAAGAAATATAACAAGTAAGAACGTTGCAGTCGGATGCACCCGACTGCGATCTACTCTCGATTGCAAGGGCGGGGGTGGGCGTGGCAAAATTATATTTATCCAATCTATTAAATAGGGCAATCGAATGCAACTTGCCAAATTTGGGGACTCTAGCTAAAGGGGTTTGGGAGATACAGACTTTGCTCATTTGTGGGGGCGGGGGTGGGCGTGGCCAAATTTTTTTTAATCAGATCAATCAAGGAAGTGGTTAGTAGCCTTTGTGCAAAATTTGGTTACTCTAGCTATAAAACTGTGGGAGATATAGGTTTTGCGGTTTGTGGTGGAAAGGGTGGGGGTGTAGGGGATATCTTGACACTTTGTCTGCCTATGGTATATACCAACATGTATACCAAGTTTGGTTGCTGTAGCTTCAAAACTGTGGAAAAAACCTGCGTTCATACATCCCGCAAAAACCTATAACTTATCACATCCTTGATTGATCTGAATAAAAAAATGTTGGCCACGCCCACCCGCGCCCCCATTACATTGATGGCAAAACTTGAAAGATTTGAGCAAAAATACAATTACCACGCCCATTTCTGACTCCACAAAGAGTCGAAAAAAAGAGTATATCGCAGTGGGATGCATCCGACTGCAACGTTCTTACTTGGTTTTTCATTTGTCATTTAAATCTGCAGGTTCCTATTTTTTCTGTGTACACATGGAAAACAAAAAAAAATTTCGGTGCATGTGTGCGTGCGATTTCTTTTATTTGGATTGGTGCGTACACATCCATAAGACAACTTTGGCAACCCTGTTCTAAAATGTTTGCCATTGAATAAAGATCATTATATTTTACTCTGGTGTTAGTGGCTTTGTTCATCCACGGAATTATCCCAACCGGTTTTACATAATGGGATATTAAAATTTTTTTTTATTTACAGTAAGTAAATTTAGCTAAGACAAATGTTGCACAATTTATTGTTAAAAATTACTTATATAATTGATTAAGGCTATGAATTTTTGTATTTAATTATAATTACTAAATTATCCGCTTTACCTTGTGAATTTCAAACACATGAGTTGTAGACGTTAGTGAGCTTTATAACTCGAATAAGATTCATAGCAACTATTTAGTTCGGACATTAATTGGATTTAACATAAAGCAGCTTGTTTCAGGGCTGAAAATCAGACAGATGGCTTTTAATTTAGTTTTAATTAATTAATAAATATAAGTTCGAAAAAAGTTCTAACATAATTAACACAAATATGTTCGGAAATATTTAATTTTAAAGGCTTCGCATTAAATCTTGTTCATTTCTTTCTTCGATGCCTTACAAGTCAGTTAAGAAATCCATTTCAAGTTTCACTTGTGCAGATGTAAATATCGATTCACCTTATTGCTATCTTATTAAAATCTAGACCACTTAATTAAGGCTGGAAAAAAGCTTTCTCTGTTTCAATAATCTGATTTTGTTTGCCAACAGCAACAAGATGAGACTCAAAATGTCCAACTGCTACGGGTGGTTTTAATTTCTGTTAAGTTATTTGTTGAATTTAACCAAGAGTATCAGTTAATGGCTATCTAATTTATGTTTTTTGAATAATATCTTAAACAGAATTTAACCAAAGACAAAATATTATTCCCAGTTTCATAATAGATATAAGAACCTTTAACTTTATCCTTAAATCATGCAATGCAAAGAAGTTAGCTGGTGCTAAGATTTCCAAGTTTGTACCATATAGAATGCAACTGACTTGTGGAAGGACAAGCTAAAACTCGAACAGTCGCACAATATACAAACATTGCTTGCAGGCCAACTGAAGTAGGTTCCATTCCGAGGCTGACACTAAGCAATATGCGCCTGAGACGGGCCAACATGACTCATCCTCTATCTTCTGTCGCATGTGCCCTCTCGCTGGTATCTCCTTGGGCGAACGGCACCATCATCATTACGCAGAAGACTCAAACACTTGGCATGCAGGCAGCATTTTAAGGATCCGCAGCAGTCGTAGCTGTGTACATTTGTTGTCTGACAGATGCGATTGAACCACAAAATGGAGGAGCAAATTTCAGCAACTATCAGCCAAATCACGCGCGTTCCACGGCCAGGTTGTTGTTAATGATGATGACGACAGCAAAAGGTGTTTGTTCCTTTGTGTTGTTGTTGCCATCTACTTGGCCAACTTGACATTTTCACCTCAAGTCTGTTGCCATGTAAACGAGTACATATGCCACCACAAGTACCTTTTTCGTGTCTGACACTGAGCAATATGCGCCTGAGTATAAAAAGCAACAACATAATCGCAGTGCAATGGCTCTTTTGACCCTAAAATTTCGAGATAAAAGGATATATAAATTGTAAGTCCGCTATTGGGAGCAAACTGTTTAAAACTTGTGTTAAACACATGTGCTCACATAAGCACACTTTGCATGCATTGTTCAAGCTGTTGCCATTTCCTGACTCTCTCACATTTAGAATTCATTAATTGTCGCCCAACATCGAGACGGTTTCCCGACAGTTGAGCATTGAAAAGCTTCTGACCCACAGCGCATGTAAATTTAACCCACTTTCCACTTTGAGTTTAGTGTTTGTGCCAGATGGCATAATTTGGTAAAATAACATAGCCTTTAAAACAAATTAGTCTACTCGATGTGTCGTTGCTACAAAATGCAATTATATTTTAATAACACACATTACAATATATAAAACATTGTGTCAGTTAAAGTGAACCCAATTTTAGTGACCTATTTTATAATCAACTAAACAAATAGAAATGGATAAATAAGATCAGCTGGCTAAAGATTAAAGTATCGACGTCAATTAATTGGTTTAATCTTAATCGATTACTTAACAAGTGTAATAGTCTTATTATTCTCGAGTTTATAGTTCACATAGCCTTTTTATTTACGCGTTAATTTTGATTTTCATACAAAAAGTTGTACAGCTACGATAATAACGGAAAACGAATAAACAATGAAGAATATAAGCCTGAAAAGCACGAAACTTTAAAAAGTGAGACAGTCCCTAAAATGAAATGACAATGAGAGCAGACACAGTTGTTCTCTTCCACACATAAGTATGTAAGGTGTACTACTAGACATGCTTCACACACAAATATAGTACATTTGCAGTACTTTATAACTCCCTTTTTCCCATTTTTAATGGGAACAGGGAGTAATGACAGAGCAGTCGAAGAACAAAAGGTCAGCCCAACGAACTCCACCCAAAAGTAGCCTCACAACGCCTACTTTTTCATAGACCATGAATTTCTAAAGCTGCTTTTAAATTGCCTCAGGAAAGAGTTGATAAAGTAGATGACTGAGAAGCTTTTGTCAGATGTATTTATAACATTAAATTTATAATTTGCGTTTCTCATTAATGAGCTTACACAACTATCACCTGTAGATAACATTTGATTCAATTTGGAGTGATAGATACATTTAGAGAAATTTTAGCTTAGAAGCTGTTAACAAAATTTGCCTTGCTTGTTACTGCTAAAGTCGAATGATTTATTCGAAATTTGAAATAAACTTGATCTGCTTATAACATACAGGTGTATCTGGCTCGATGCGTTCATACAGACAGACAGACGGACATGGCTAGATCGACTCGGCTGATGATTATGATCAAAACTATTCGGAAATGACCCCTTCTGCCTGTAACATACATTTGCAGTGCATTAACACCACCTGTTTCCTAGTTTTAGTGGTAACAGGGAATAAAAATGTTAATTATGGAATGCAGTCTTAATTGAAATTTGCAATTTAACGACAATCTACGATACTAATGATTCCAAATTTCATTGAATTATTTCACTTTTATTACTTCTTCTATTTTAATGCACCTTGAAAACCAATTAACGATATCCTGTCTACTACTTACTATCCCCGCAATGGGTATTTATGGACCATGCTCTATGCTCTTTGGGCTATAAACAGAAAACGTTTAATGTACGCACACTCTGAGAGTGTTTAAAGCCCACGCAAGCGAATCCCTTCTGGGAATTGGCCACCCATATGAAGGCAGGACATTAACGAGTACGTCAGAGTGATTTCAGGGTCTTAACTAGAGTTGAATGTGTGTGTGGCTGTGTATGGGATAATGTTTGTTATTGGTTTATTGCCATGCTTACCATTAGTTAAGCCCTTTAACCAATTTTTTCAATCATTTTGGTCTGGAACCGAAATGTCAAATGCCAATTTGAATATGACTCTTGTGCTATTCAGGGTCTTAGTCTCCAACCAGAGTTACTCATAACACGTGAAATATTTCTGCAGGTGAACAAATAAATGCAGCTAGCAGGTAAAACTAGCAGGTACAACTAGCAAAACAACTGCCAAAACTACGAATACCACGGCATGATGCGTTGCGAATGTGGTTCTCTGAAGCACGCACTCTCTTGTATTTCTGTCTAACTGTCCATTTGTCTGTAGCCATTAATCAACAATGCGACATGTGGGCAGATCCGCGTTGCAAGCTGAAAACATTCCAATTACGGAACGACCTGGACATTCCCACGATACACACGACTACGATAATCAAATTTTGCTGGTAACTGCGATAATTGCTGTGGAAAACGTAGCTGAGCAAATAATGTGGGTTCATTCGACATATGCGAATTTATAAAAGGAACGAAATATGGGTTTCGCATTTTATTAATTTGGAAAAAGAATATGACAAAAGCATGGAAATATAAAAAGCTTATGGCATAGTTTGAATAATTTTTTCACATTTTAGTATTCGTACCTGTTCATTGAAATGCTTTAAATGATTTTCATTGAATAGGACTTGCAAAAGTAAAGCTGATTTGCAAAGTGCATTTAACCTAGGCCATTTTATGGCTTAAGTTGACCAATGTCCTCTTACATTTAAGAAAAGCTTAAGACTCTTTCCCCCATTGAATGGGAACACGGAGTAAAAATAAAATAAAATTTCGGCGTAGTTTATTTCAAATTTCGGATGCACACAACCTCCCCCCCCCCCCCCACCAATCTAAATTAGCACATAAAGAACGCCACGCCCACAGCGCATCCAGAAGCAATATTGTCTATTAAAAAGTATTCTCAATGCAGAATGAAACATACTTTAAACTCGAGTTTATCTGGTGGCGACTGCATGACAAATTGAAGAACTGAGGCAGGAGCCACGTGAAGCTTTACTTTTCTATGTAGATATGTTTGTGTACAAGGACAAAAGGGTCACACACAGGTGAAAGACCAACAGAATGACCCTTGGGGAAGGTGTTGTCTCACAATTCCCTAAGTCACCAAAACTGCCACACAAAATGAAAATGAAAAGTTTTCAACGACAAAACAAATAATGTGAATGCCAGAAAGAGAAAATGCATTAAAGAAGAGTTTATCCAACAGGGCAATTAATTTGTTGTATTCACCTTAAAATTAACCACACGTGGACTCTGAGGGAATTTAAAATAGCAACATACCATTGCGTGTGTTGTGTGCTTGTGAAAATTAAAGTTGTTCTCTGAATATACTGTGTTAAAGGCATAACAATATAATCCCACGACTGAGTCAGCGTTTGTGGCAGTGGATTTTTAAGAGAATGTGGATGCGGTTGTCATTCGGTGTATATCCTTGCTTGTGCTTACCGTTGTGGGTTTCCTGTCATTTCAAGTGTCTTTCCTTTCACCAAGCAAATATTTTAACATTATGGGAATCTTTCCCTTCCATTTTCTGGTTATAACTGTCTGCTTATCTGTCAAGTTGTGAGGGGGCTTTATCTTTGACATGTTGGGTATTGAATTTTCTTATCAAATTATGTAAATCGACACACGTGTTCTTACAACATAGATGCCATACTTCAAATAATTGCATTTAAAGTCTGAGCTTAATAATAACCCAGCATTTAGTTGTTGTGTAAGGTATTAGACATATGAAGACTTAGTGAAGGAACACAACATATACCAGTTAGTATGCTAATGAAATATTTCTTAACTTTAGAAAACAAGAATTTCATGCGTCAATAATTAAATTTCGATGGGGAGTTTTTGTAACATGAAAACTAGCGCTGTCTAAACACCTACATAGTATATCGCATTTTTAACAGTTGACAAACTACGCAAATGGTTGTCTACAAATTGTATATGCCATTTAGGTTTCTAGGATTGCAACTAATGTAAATTGCCGAGCAGTTTTTAACAAGCAAACAATGCATTCGAACTATTCGCAAACTTCAACAAATTGGGTCATTTCTCATTCTGCAATCCTTAAGCTCGAATAGTTCTTGTTTTTTTTTTTTTTAGTAAACTGCATTATAGCATTCGCAAAAGCAGCTTTGGTATTCTGGAAAGATCGAGCTGTGGTTGACCAGGTTTATATCCGCTGTCGTGCCCTTATTGAAAATGGCATTTATGGCCCAATTTGGCCAAAAGAATCGTTCGAAGTTTATGTTTGTATATGCAAACATTTTTTGCAAATCAATATTTTTTAACTTTTTACGATTACTTTTGCGAGTACTTTTATTAATTCAGAAAATGCACAAAGCACTGCAAAGCACACCACGAGAAAAGCAAAAGTTCAAAGTTTTAAACATTGCCCTGATTGCCCTGAGGAAAGCAGCTTAATGAAAACAGTCCTTTGCATAGCTCTAAACTTTTTTTCACAACAAAAATGATGACAAAAGCGTGATAATTAAAAGCTCCGCAAAAAATAAGAGAATGCTATGCAAGCCTGTTGCGGATACAATGAGACGTGTAAAAGTATCCAGTAAAAGACAAAGAATAAACATTATCTCTGGAAAGTCGAAGTTGAAACGAAAGCCCCAAGTTATTGTGATTTCAGATACCATGTGACAGTCATGAAATATCTCAAGAATTGCGGAAAATAATTCAAACAATAGATACGATATTTGGTGGGTACATTTTCAAAGTGATTACTGTTTACCCTTACAGAGATTACCTTACAGAGGCTTAAACACATAAACTCAGCATACGTTTGAGTTGTTATAAATTGAGAAATAGGCACGTAATTCACATTATTCTGATATGTGTGTGATATGTCCAAATCAAGCATGTAATTGACTATTGTATCATTATACCTGCTCTTATCACAGTCGGGTCCATCCGACTGCAACGTTCTTACTTGTTACTCCCTGTTCCCATTAAAAATGGGAAAAAGGGAGTTATAAAGTACTGCAAATGTGTGTAACAAACAGAAGGAGGCATTTCGGACTATATAAACTATATATATTCTTGATCAGCATCAACAACCGTGACGAACTAGCCATGTCCGTCTGTCTGTCTGTCTGTCCGTCTGTCCGTATGAACACACAGATCTCGGAGACTACAAGAGCTAGAGACACCAAAATTGGCATGTAGGTTCCTGTATACCATACGCAGATCAAGTTTATTTCAAATTTCGGATGCACCCCCCCGCACCCCCGCAAATCGCAAAAGACTCCCACAGCCACAATTTTAAAGATAGAGCTTTAATTTTTGGTACACATGTATGTTTAATCAATGTCTTTCGGATGTGTAAATTTTAACACGATCGGATAAATAGCACAAAAGTTATGGAAGAACTTATTTCCCCTGTCTCAGCAGGCAGAAACAACAGTTTGACATGCACTGTGCAAGTTGAGTACGCTGCTTGCTTGTGTTGCCGCTGAACTGCTTGAAATGCAAGTTGGGAGCAGGGAGTCTCGTAGTCGGGCACACTAGACTAGAGTATTCTTACTTGTTTTAAGTTGATCTACTTGTTGTTTTACAGAGAGTATAAAATGTTAATTTATTTTACATATAATTTAACACGATTTTTAGCTTATTTCTATTTGAAAATATTTAATATTAAAATGTTTAATATTTAATGTGATCAATTTAAATGTGACAACAAAGTATTTCGGCTACATAATCAAATATTCAACATATTATCAATTTATATCAATTTGGTGCTCATTTGTCGATTTTTAACTTGCAAATATGTCAAGCCAACAAGAAAAGCGACAGGAACACAATTTGTTATATTACTATGTAAAACAGTGGCAAGAAATAGAAAAATGTGACAACAATCATAATAGCAACAGCAATAGCACTTTATCTTTATTCCCATTTTTAATGGGAACAGGGAGTAAAAATCTTCTCAGCAAGATGAGAACAAGGCTGAGTAAATTCATATTAATTCTGTGATAAGATTTCGTACTGCAGGTACTGAACATAAAAAATGTGTGCGGCGATTATTTATTCATAAAACAAGTGCTGAAAAAGTGTATTATTATAGTTTGGGAATTCGATATCCCATAATACAGTAAACTAAGCAATTAGCAGCAACATCAGCCAAGTGACCGATTCAATGAATTGATAGCCAAGTTCAGTTCCTGTCCATAAAACATGCATTCACCACGACAGCCCATGTGGACATGCAACACTTTTGGAGGGAGACAGTGGAAATGTTGTGGCTGCTGTTTCTGTGTGTTTTTCTGTCCGCCGTTGGCAGCTTGCTACTGCTGGTGTAAATTTCATGAAATTGAAATTAAATCTTCCGGCTTTTCTATATGGAGTATGCATTGCAGCTGATAAATTTCATATTTGTCTTATAATTTGGAAAAGGATTCCGTCTGTCTGTTGCAGCAGGATATACTTCCAATTTGTAGTAAACTGAACTCATTGAGCTTGCGGCGATTTAACTTATGCATGGGTCTTATTTTTGACAGACAAACAAAAATATTTATACCATCTGGTTCACTTGTTAATGATATCCTTACACCCCACACATATTACGTAATAATATATTATCGAAATTTATTCTCGAATCTGTATTCAACCGAAGCAGTTCACTTAATGATAGTAACCATGTATTTTGCATTGCTTGAATTTATCTATGTTTTCCAGAAAACTACGTGGAATCGGAAGAATTTCAGGGTCAAAGGTTGCTTAAGCCATTATAGTTCTTGATTGACTGTTTACTCTGCCCTTTTTGTAAGTTCTGAAAGGCGTATGTAGAATGTTGTGTACCCATTAAATCTCTCATTTCCTATAATTGCGGGACTCAACGAACCAAGTAAGCCACATAACCGACTGCAACCTTTCATTTATTTAAAAAGTCCAATTCAGGTGATTGCGACGGTTATTTCTTTGGTTTACTTTCCTTCGTACACTGCCTTAATTTTAAGTTGCTCAAGGTTAAAGCATTTCCAAATAAAAATCCTGAACATTAATATTATATCCACAGAAATATATTTTCGTCTGGTAGGGGCACTCAACTGAACAAAATTCAGGAAGTATCCATTACTTTCTGTTGCCTCAAACTTCTTAAAATAGCAACAATTTAATAAAAAACAAGTAAGAACGTTGCAGTCGGGCTCACCCAACTGCGATAAACTCTGTTTTCTGTACGTATATTAAATTAAATTCTTTTAAAGGCTACTTATATATATATGCTACAAACTATAAAATTCTTTCTACTAAGTGCAGAACGCTGCAAACTCCCAAAGCAGAGAGAGACGCGTACTTGTCAAGATGATCGCTCGTTTACTGGGGCGGGGGTGGGCGTGGCAAAATTTTTTTTCTCCAATCTATCGAAGAGTTCAAATGGAGTCATACTGCAAAATTTGGGGTTTCTAGCTATTAGGGTGTAGGAGACACAGGCTTAGCTCATTTTCGGGGGCGGTAGTGGGCGTGGCATATTTTTTTTTGGCAGGTCGGTCAAGGATGTGGTCAGTAGTCTGTATGTCAAATTTGGTTACTCTAGCTGTAAAACTGTGGAAGATATAGGTTTTTGCGGTTTGTGGGGGAAGGGGTGGGGGTGGGGGGGAAATCTTGACACTTTGTCTTACTATGGTATTTGGTTTATGGTTTGGTTGCTCTAGCTTCAAAACTGTGGAAAAAACCTGCGTTCATACAGACGGACGGACGGACGGACGGACATTTCACAAACCCAATATACTCTTTTTTTCCATTTTGGAAAACAGAGTATAATAAATGACACATTTTCAACAACTGCTTTTCAAATTAAGCTAGAAACTTTGTGTCCTTTCATTTAACAAAGTTAATAATTAGTTGGCAATTGCCATTCACAGTTTGTTGAGTGTGGAAAACGTGAAATTAAGCATGAGAATGCGAATTGTTCAAAAACTGATATTGCATTTACTTGCAAGTGTTTAATCTTTTATACCCCTTCAGAGAAAGAATATAAATTCTATATTATATTACAGGGGTGTTAATTTTACTTGCCTTTCAATGCCCAACAACAATACCCAAGATTCAGCACAACTACCCAATGTGGCTGGTGAAACCTGAAGTTACAACGCCTTTCAGACTTATTTTTATCTGCGGACAAAATATGAGAAGGCGTTAGGTAATATCTCATCAACCCTTTCCTCTTTTTCATAAAAAAGTCTATTAAATATGATTCATATAGGACAATTTTCTACCTTGGTTGTTGTGAATTTATCTTTCGAAGGCATCTAATAAATTTAATAAATTGGAATACAAATCACCATAAACTTTGCCAAAAAGCACAAAAAGTTAATGTTGTTTGTAGAGTTTCATTCCAGCACAGCTTGGTCCACCTCTTCTCCGACGCTTCGTTCAACTAATTTTTCAATTTTAATGAGCTCGTTTTGAATTTACTCCTCCTGTTCACCTGCTCCTCGATATTCTGAAAGATTATCCGCCTTTCTCTGGTTTTCTTAGCTTTTTATCACGTAGTCTACTCTAAACCATTTATCAACATGACTATAAGCTGTACAACTCTGTTTGTCGTCTTATAAATGACAAAAAATTGTATTGCTTATTATTCTTTGTCCTTGGTAAACAGTTCACACTGTATTGCCCTGAGGAAATGATGTTGTCACCAAGTTAAATCGCTCTAAGTTCGCTTTAAGGAAAATTAATTACCCATACCTTTCTTGTTTCCAACCCTTTTCATTTTCTAAGTTCTTCGTTCCTTTATTATGTAAGAAAGCATCTCTCAACAAGTCTCAATTATGAACACTTTAAAATTGGCTTAGTGAGTTGCGCTTTATAGTCAGAAGGTGCTTTGTATGGGCAACAAATGGAAGTGTCAGCAACCTCTTGGCTGTAGAACCTACAGTGTAGATAGTTGAGAAAGTGGACCAAAAGGCGATGTTCAATAGATTGACTGCCGAGCTAGTGAAAGTTAAAATGAGTACCAATCAAGTTGGGTTCAAGTTGGGATGCATGAGGCAACACGAATATGAAATAACACTTAAATCTTAAATAAAACAAAAGGCATAAACAACAAATAATTAGAACGTAAAATAGCCAGAAACTTTTCTAATTGCTTGTTTTATAGTATTCATGTTTGAAAAAAACCCTTTGCTAATTGGCAACCTTGATACAATTGAGTGGCCATATATCGCATCCGCGTATTTGGGGAAGGGCAAAACATCACCTGGCAGGCATGTCCAGCCCTGTGTGTCAATAAGAGGGATGGATGCCACCTGTCATCTTGATTTCCGGGCTTACTTTTTCGATCGCCTTGATGTGTGCACGCCCACACATTTTTCTCTCGTCGTAAAAGCGCATTATAAACGTGATAAAAGCCGTTTAATATTGATATTCAGCATTAAGGATACTTTTGGTGTACAAACACGCAGCCAGGGCTTGTCTGGCGAAGATATTGACTACCGGCTGGTAATTAATCTCCACTTTGTGGGATCTAACCCCAAATTAAGGTACGTTTTGTGGTATGTGCGCAATCAAATGCTAATATATAGTTTTTGATTAAACAGTGACAAAATCGAAGCGATCCAGTGATTCTGTGGCACTGAAGTGAGCGCGCACGGTGCATTTTCGCGACTGCGACTACAGTACGGCATCGCCGCGTACACGCGCACCAACAGCGGGTCCGCATTGCATGCAACAATGCACATTTTACCGTGCGGCTCCGCATTGCGGGCAACAACGCACGTTTTAACGTGCGGCTCCGCATCACGTTGCAACAACGGCTTATCTTTCTTCTGGACCCTTCGCATCACGTGCATTGACGTACGTCCTTCGACCCGACGATTTTCTGCGGATTCCAGGATTGAATTTCTGCAAGCACCAAGCAGGGCCTGGTGCTGACAACGCCAGCGATATCGTGTCTCGGTGGGTCGGTCATAGCATCTGGTTGGACAACCAACACATTGCTTACGACCCCGCCCGGCATTTATCAACGTTTAACCTGCGCATTGGATTAAAGTTGCCCCTCCTCTCGAGAGGCAACCACCCATCGTTCCTTAACCTGGCTTAAGCCAAATATGTGTTTTTAAATACATATACACGTATTTATTAGGATTATTTTGATATTATAAGCATCATGAAATTCTTTAGTTAATTATAATTTCATTTTTGCATGTGCCGTTCTTCTTGCTTGTGAGTCTGTATTTTCTGCATCCTTTTACAGCTTCATCGATCAACAGGCCTGCTGACTCCGATGGATACTGCAGTAAGTACGGCATAGCCGAGTAAAAACCAGATGCCCCACAGGCAATAATAGCGTTAATATTAGAACACAAGAATTACCATTTGCGCATACAATCTAGTATGCTTTTTCCGACCTACTAGTATTTCATGATACTCTATATTATAAAATGCCTTCTGCTATTTCATATTGTTAATATAACAATTTTTTATTTAATGAAATTAATTATATACTGAAAATGAACGAATTCCTTGTTATTTGGGGCGACTTCGGTACTACATACCGCATCAGTATGCAAAAGGGTAAAAGCAACAAAATACAATGCTTTTACAGGGCCGGGTAAAGAAGGAAGAACATTTTCACCTCAATTTTTCCAACACATCTATAAGTCATCTATATTCACTAGGTACTATTGGCTAGGGATATCCTGTTTTGTTCCTGTTTTAACTCTGTCTTCGTTTTATTTAGGTAACGCGTACGCATCAGGGAGTAAAAGACCCACCCCACTTGCCCTGAGCACAGTCGATTCAAAAGACAGAGTATGCTCCTAAAACGTCGCAGACAACGTGTTCCTTACAATGTTAGCATCTCGTCTGGCATTTAATTAATTCAATTAAAAGGAGAAAACAGAAGGTTTATTGGGAGATATAACAAGCTATCAATGATAAACGCATAGACTGTGAATTAAAACAAGTAAGTACGTTGCAGTCGGATGCACCCGACTGCGATATACTCTTTTTTTCGCCTCTTTGCAGAAGTGGGCGTAACAATTGTATTTTTGTTCAAATTTTTCAAGTTCTGCTATCAATTTAAGTTTGGCTGGGCCCGTTCTAGAGGTTTGGGAGAAACAAACATTGCTCGATTGATATCCAATATATTTAATAGGGCAATAGAATCCAACCTGCTAAATTTGTGGACTCTAGTTAAAGAGGTGGGAGTGATACAGACTTTGCTTATTTGTGGGTCGGGGGTGGGCGTGGTCAAATTTTAATATTCTGTTTTCCAAAATGGAAAAACAGAGTATAATGCGTTTGTGAAATGTCCGTCCGTCCGTCCATCCGTACGCAGTTTTTTCCACAGTTTTGAAGCTAGAGCATCCAAACTAGGCATACATGTTGGTATATACCAAAGTCAGACAAAGTGTCAAGATTCCCCCCCCACCCCCACCCCTTCCACCACAAACCGCAAAAAACCTATATCTTCCACAGTTTTACAGCTAGAGTAACCAAATTTGACATACAGACTACCGACCACATCCTTGACCAACCTGCCAAAAAAAAATATGCCACGCCCACCACCGCCCCCGCAAATGAGCTAAACCTGTATCTCCTACACCCTAATAGCTAGAAACTCCAAATTTTGCAGTATGACTCCATTTGAACTCTTCGATAGTTTGGAGAAAAAAAAATTTGACACGCCCACCCCCGCCCCAGTAAACGACCGATCATTTTGCCAAGCACCCGTCTCGATCTAATTTGGGCGTTTGCAGCATTCTGCACTTAGTAGAAAGAATTTTATAGTTCGTAGCATATATATATAAGTAGTCTTTAAAAGAATTTAATTTAATATATGTACAGAAAACTGAGTATATCGCAGTCGGGTGAGCCCGACTGCAACGTTCTTACTTGTTTTAGCCAGATTAATCAAGGATGTGATAAGTAGCCCTTTTGCAAAATTTGGTTACTCTATCTATAAAACTATGGGAGAATTAGGTTTTTGCGGTTTATGGGCGAAGGGGTGGGGGTGAGGGGAGTTGTTGACACGTTGTCTGCCTATGGTATATACCAAGTTTGGTTGCTCTAGATTCAAAACTGTGGAAAAAACCTGCGTTCATACAGACAGACAGACGGACGGACATTTCACAAGCCCAATATACTCTTTTTTCTTTTTTTTTACAAAAAAAATAAAAAACAAGTAAGAATGCTCTAGTCGAGTGTGCCCGACTACGAGACTCCCTGCTCCCAACTTGCATTTCAAGCAGTTCAGCGGCAACACAAGCAGGCAGTGCACTTAACTCGTAAACTGCTTGTCAAACTGTTGTTGCTGCCAGCTGAGACGGGCGTAATAGATTCTTCTATAACTTTGGTGCTATTTATCCGATCGTGTTGAAATTTACACATCCGAAAGACATTGAATAAACATACATGTGTACCAAAAATTAAAGCTCTATCTTTAAAATTGTGGCTGTGGGAGTCTTTTGCGATTTGCGGGGGTGCGGGGGGGTGCATAGTTAAATTACACGAATAGCCAGTGGTCTTTTCAAACCTTTCAACTGCGATGCGATATCTGTGAGATACGTGTAGTTGAAGGATGGGCATATGCTGGCACTCTATAGGATTTATAGGATCGACCGGGAAATAATAGGTGGGTTGGTACAAAAACCATGGGTAGGTACAGGAAATGCATCATGCATGGTGCTTAAGCCACATTTGGAAAAACAACAAAAAACACACTCAAACCACATTTCATGACATGAGTTTTATACACATATCCAAGAGTCTCTTCTCTGCAGTGTAGCTCTCCAAATTAGCTTCAGCTGCAACAGCGATATATGCCATTTTGCACGCCATATATTTTTCATGGTGGAAATAGAGTGAAGAGTTGGAAAAAAAGGGAAAGAAGCTGATTCAAGTATTCGCCTCATGAGCGAGTACCAGCTGCTTATCGGTACACATCATGCTCATGTTGTTTCCTTGTTTTCACTCCTTACTTCCGCCCTCAAGCAGCATCAGGAACCATTCCATTTGCTTGTACCTCATTTTCACTTCGTTTGTTTTTCAGCTTTTGCTTGTTAAAACTGCAGCATATAGGACAACACAGCAACCAAGAAACATATGAAATCCCACCATGACTTTTAGCAACGGTTTCTGTTGGTTTTGGGAAGCAAAAATTAACATTTCATTTGGGAAGTCAAGATTTGGAGTGTTTGTAACTGGAATGTTCTCTTGAATGAGTTTCTCATTTAAAGAATTTTAGGAATTCTCTATGTTTGGAATGGTTTTTGTGACCAGTTAATCTCATTTTCTGCCCCTGCAAATTATTTTTTCTTTTAGTTTTAGTTTCTACCGAACTCTCTCCCTTTCTCTGGTTTTCTTTGATAAATTGTTCAGCTGCTTTGCAAGTCAGTTTTTCTTCCATTTTCTGGTGTGTTGTCTTTTACATACCCTGATGACCTAACGAACTAACACACAGAAATTCATATCCAAATGCCAGTGGCAGTTCCCCCCCCCCCCCCCCACCAACCTTAAATTGTTGCAGGAATACACAGAAAGGTCATATGTCATTAGGTTGACTACGTTCCTGACTAACATGTTTGTGTCCGAATATAAATGAAAATTAAACAACACTTTTATTTGCATTAAGCCATGAATTAAAAAAATGTTAAGGCTCACATTCCATGTCTTATTTTTTAATTTTTGGCTTAGAATGTTTTACTCAACTCATGTTTGTGTATTGTTCTTCTGTGTTGTTTTATAAAACAATTTAATTTTATATGAGAGTTGTTGAGCGCTAAATATATTATACAAATAAGCAAATACAATCACAGAGATTTAGAAAATTGGAGAAGGTTTTTGGGTCAAGCAAAGAAAACTAATATGAGGACTAATTTTTATTGAATTGCCCGCAAGGAAAAAAAAAATTAGCATGAACGAAGAAAGGACCAAAGCAACAAAAAATACAGAAACTGAACACAAAACAAACAATGCAAACATCACAGAAAATATGTCCTCGGAAACTACTTAGAATACAGACGCAGCCATACATTTGTATATGCTTGCGGAGGGTATTATAATTGTATCACAAAATGTGTAACGCATTGAAGGAGACGTCTCAGAAAAAAAAATTGTATATTCGTGATCAGCATCAACAGCCGAGTCATGTCCGTCTGTCTGTCTGTTTTCTTGTTTTCTTATGAAAATCTTTTCTGCAAGGGTGTATATCTTCGGTACGCCGAAGATAACATTGTTTCCTTGTTTTGATATTTCTCAGAGATAAAAGAAAGCAGTGAGCAACAGATGAGAATATTTAACCAAGCGAAACTACGAACTATAATTTTTGATACAATCCTTTAAATTGACCAGTCAGTCATATTATTTATTCCCATTATCAACTGAAATGCACTCTATCACAGAGTATTGTTGAATTGTTGTTGCGTGTATCTCTGGCAGCTTGAATGTTATGCAATATTTATTGTGTTGCCTTCGATTCCGCATACGCCAAGATGTTTACATACAATGAACTCCAAGTGAGGCAAGTGGCAGGCGAAAGAGCAAGAATGGAAGATTTTTGCTTTAGTCACACCCCCTTTCTAAGTTGCTGAAGTGAGAACGTGATCTGCATTGCAAATCAAGTGTCAGGTTCAGCTCCAAGTAAAGCTCAGCTGTGCTGCTCATCTATCGATTGACCCTCTTAACACACTGCGTATACGCATTTTTCAATTAAGAGCAATTTAGTGGATTTGGTGGAATTCAGCCGCATAATAATCACTTTCGTATGCTCAATTCAACAAATTAGCAAGTCAACAGTGGCTGCCAAAAGTCTGCTGCTGATGCTTACCAGCTCTCAGGTACGTATAGCAACAATCAAAAAAGATTTATTCGCCATTTTGCGAGCCTGCTTTATTATTTCGCTAATAACATATAGTAACATAACGTACATTAAGTTGCCAGAAGCAAATTACTGTTCTCATACCCTTTTACTCCATTAACGGGGCCTGTTCGAAACACGCAATGTTAATGTTTGTTTCGGTTAACAGCCTTCCAAGGTACGTTACACTCCAGAAATTCATTTTAATGCATAATTCATTTCGGCAGCTTAGCAAAAAAAGGGAATCTCTTCCCTATGCTACTCTTTATTAACGTATGTGTATATCCTGATGAATTATTCTCCAGATGCTTTTAAAAAGGATACTGAACAAGTATATTTCAGTTATTAATTTGCCAGCAGGATTATAATGAGGATTATAATCATTATATACTGCATTTGTAGCTATGTTTATTTGGCCGAGGTACAGTTCTCAGTCATCTCAGGGCTAATTACAGAACAATTGTTAGTTCTGGGACAACATGGGATCAGAGGGAGTAACTCAAAGCCATAAGAGGAGATCATTGACCATAAAAGGTTTTTAAAGGTTATCAAAAGCTGGACTGGAGACACCTAGACCTTGAAATAGGATTCGCTAAAAAGGATCTGAATTCACTAGCCAAATTGTCAAATTTCAACGTATGGGGTAAAATGGATTAAGTTCTTCGTACAAAAGATGAATTTTATTGTAGTACATTCGTTAAACGCCGCAGGTTGTAAATAAACTAAAGAAAAGTTACTTAAGTATGTATGTGATTGATTTCTACAAACTTAACACTTATAATTTTTTCACTGGTTGGTTTACCGAACTGCGATCCTCGAACGACGGTCCAGCGCTTGAGTTTTCAAACTCTCTCGAGCCTGTGGCCGACTTATGCTGCAGTCGGCGTCGCTGACTGCGTCGATCGTCTACGTGCCAAAACTCTTTCTCATTAGCAACAGGCGTCGCGCTCGCATCTGTTCATTTTATGGTACGCGTCTTTTCCTGGGCTATGTGCTGGACTCGAGTTGCTATTTTGTCGGGCGCAACATCCGGCTGTGCTCAAGTTGATCATTCTCGGTCGCCGGCACTGCTACTCTGTTGCTTGCAATGATGCCGGGCTACGCAGCTGCATTCGAATAGCTATTTGGTCGGTCGCAGTTACCGCTACTTTGTGACTGGTGCTATTGTTGTTGTTGGTAACAAACCCGGCTGATTTAGCTTAGGTGTGCTCTTCGTGAGCTTTTATAATAAAATATAAACCCAAATAAAAAAAATTAAGAAAACGTCAAAAATATAAAAATTTAATAAGATATTATAAAAGAAAAATAATACAAATATGTGATAGTTATGAAACAAATCAATTTTTTTAATATTTTCTTGAAAACTTTTAGTAATTACATTAAACCTTTGACTTTTGAAGCAATAACATAAATAACCGATTCACTAAAGTTTAGTGACTAAAGACTCCTTATGCAGAACGAGATTACTGTGACAGACGATAAGGACGACACAATTCGATGGTAATTTTCTTGAATAGTTGGACTGAAATCGATAAATGGGATGTCAGTTGGCGCTCTTCCAAATCGTTCAAATTTTTACTTTACCTGAGGTTCAGTCTTATTAACCTTGAAGCACTTTAATAGTTGAAATATCATTCAATGGGCGAAAATAGCACGGCTCAGAACTGTATTATTTAACAGGTGACAAACAATATAGTTGGGATATGGCATGTGGAGTATCGACAGACTAGTTAGTTTGCATGTGAAAACCGGTTTTAAGAAACAAATGCTGAGCCGCAAAACAATCACGACCACCACATAATTAAGGACTGAACACAAATTCACTAAGGTTGAGTCGGGAGGAGAGGATCGCTTCAAGGTGGCATTAAATATGCAAATAAAAGTGCAGCCAAGTGAGCATTTAGAATCGGACTTAAACTCAGACACAGCTAAACAGCCCTCGAATAAAAACTTTTAAGCGTAATCGTCGAATGTTGTGCATACGCCACGTGTGGCCAAGGACAAAATAAGCTGAAGTTTTGAATTTTTGTGTATGTCCTTCGGAAAGTCATAAATAAAGTTGGCTAAAGTATGTACAAATTCAAATTTAGTTTGTCAGCATAGATCTCATTCGTACTATCTATATGACTTTTGCCAGATGTCCTTGCATAGGATAAACTTTTGGCTATGTCCCAGCTGCTGTTCTTGTTTTATTTGTTTTGACAAAATGCAAATTCATAAGCAGAAAACTTGAGCTGAGTTGCAGACAAAATCAAAAATAACGAGCGCATAATAATACATTTGCCATGTTTTAATTGCCGGACAAAATAAAAATTGACTTGCATGGCATTTTATTCTTCGAGATTTAAATGAAAAACGCTAGGCTTAAAGATCACAAAAAATATATACGCTGCAGATGTTTACAGAACGTCAGCTTTTAACAGCAAACATTTACACTAAATTTCAAACAATAAACACAGTTTTTACTTATTTAAAGTAAACAAACCACAAAATGCGAAAAGCCAGACAAGACTGGTTCTCTCTCGAGGGCAACAAACTAGCTTGTTGCACATTGTAACTGCTTATAATATCCCAAGTGTATGAAGCTGATGAAAATGGGTCTGGTCTCACGACAGCATACAATCAAATCCACAGCATTTGCGACATTTGCCCGACATTATTCCTATTTCTGAACAGTCAATCATGAATAGAAGATGAGGACAATATTGAGTTTGCCTACTCAAATTTACCTAAATATGCATCGGAGCTAAACTTGTTAAATATATGTATGTATTGATTTTAACTCCTGATTTAAACCAGTCAATAAATAGAGGAAAAACGAATGAGTGTTTACTGAATAGCTGAAACTTACCTCGCCACGCTGTTGGTGCATTGTTTTTTTTTTTCATTTGGAAAATCCTTACTTGTTGTCCATTTTGAGTCCAATTGAAAGCAAAAATCCTCCTGTCTTTTATTGTGAATAAAAGTAATGCGCAAAATAAGCATAACAGCAATAAGTGCAATCTGTACTATGAATGAGAAAGGTATAAGCAAAAAGATTTTCATATTCAATCTGACACTGAACAATGATGTCAATTTCTCACCTCGTATCCCCTTTTACAGAACATGAAAGTTCAATTGCTACCAAGACGCTTGTTGAAAAGGGCTATTCACGAATATCCTTCTTTTGACTGTGGTTGAAGTCAACCTCAGCAAGAAAATCCTTTTCACATTTTATTCCACTTCTCTTTCCGGTGCTTTCAGGATGTCAAAGTGGAACTGATTCTCAGGTTCTGTTTCCTTTGCTCTCAAACTTTTTAGGTTTTTCGACAGCTACAGAAAATAAATTGTATTTTTAGTTTAAACTCACATCATTTTCAAAATCTGTTTTTCCATTTTCCGTCCTTGGTTCGAGTTTATTTTGGTTTCTAACTGCTTTGTCATTAGCACGAGAAGAAAGGCGGCTGGCAAATTGTTTTGCAGTTTAAATCGCTTGCTATCAATCCCCAAATTGCCGGCTGTTAAAATGATAAACTTTGCGATGAGCTGAAGAAATCTATTCAGTCCGTAACACCTGAGTGGTTGCTGTCAGATATCCAATTGGTTTTGTGGTTGTGAATGGTTTTTTTTGGTTCGCATTCGAATTTAATGGCTTTATTGAACTTTGTGCAGTTGGAGCTGAAAATCGAACAGCTGGTCTAATTAAGTTTTCTGCGGCGGTGGGGGCAGAGTCTTATTGGAAATTGATCAAAGTTCTGTGTACTTGCATGTCAAGTAATATATAGCAAATATTTATTGTTAAAGATTTCAAATTGCATCTTTTACATATGCTTCTTGAATGATATAGCTTTAGGGCATATCTACCTTAACCAATATCTATAAGTAAAAAAATCAAAATTCAATGTAAACATGTCTGTTTTTGTCAGCAATACAAACTGTGTACGCAAAAGCTCACACAATTTTAGTTGGGCGAAATTGCACTGAATACAATTTAAATTCTGGCAGTAATGCAAATTTTTATTTTAGAGGTGTCTCTTTCCCAAGCAAAGTTGTGTAGACTTGGGTTGTTCGTGATTAGACTAAAATGAGTTATTTACTGAACGAACAGGTTATGAGATACATTTTCTATTTTTGATAGAAAATTAATGAAAATGGGTGTCTCATTTTCTGCACTGATTTCAAATGACTGTTCGGACTGCAAGCAGCAACAAAGTTGAAATGCCAGTCGTTTAAATGTTTGACTACTTTTGGTGGTTTCATAAAATATACAGATATTTAAATCATTCAATGCAAGGAAGCAATGCAAGTATTCGATTTAATCATAAAGAGTCTTTCACATAGAATGCGTGTGACTGACTGAATGACAATCTGACACTATGACATCCCCACAACATTCTAACTAGAGATGGGATCGGGAAAGAAATTGCTTCCCATCCCATCCCGTCCCGATATCAAATTCGGTTTTCCCATCCCGATTGTGTCTATCCCACGGGTCCCGACGTTAAATAAGTATGTATATTTTTATTTTTTTTTTTTAAATATGATCTTACTTTGAATTTTAGTTTTTCTTTAAAAACAATATTCTCTCAAAAATTTTTTACATTTAATCGAGTTTTTCTCTTTTTCAAAATTCTACTGGAAGTAGAAAAAACCCTTTCGCTGGTGGCAGAAGACGTTGGAACGTTGAGCACTTGCCTGGAGAGCATTTGCAACAATGGCAAATCATTGCATTATTGCCAAAATGACAAAATATCGCAATTTTTCTTAAATCTATTATGCTTAATATAATTATTTATTGCTTCATCGATGTCGTCTTCCTTTTCGGGTTGCGGTGCACAGAACTCCGAAAACGTATGTGACAAATTTGATTTTTCTTGATTTTTTTTTTTTTTATGGGCTTGTTATTATTTTATTCACTTGTCAAAAAATGTAAATCTCTAAAGGGTGGATTTAAAACAAGTTAGAATGTTGCAGTCGAATGCACCCGACTGCGATATACTCTTTTTTTCGCCCCTTTGCGGAGTCAGAAGTGGGCGTGGCAATTGTATTTTTGCTCAAATCTTTCAAGTTTTGTCATCAATTTAAATTTGGCTGGGCCTGTTCTACAGGTTTGGGGGAAACAAACATTACTTGATTGCAAGGGCGGGGGTGTGCGTGGCAAAAATATTTTTATCCAATCTATTAAATGGGTCAAAAGAATTCAACCTGCAAAATTTGGTGATTCCAGCTAAAGGGGTGGGGGAGATACAGACTTTGCTTATTTGTGGGGGCGGGGGTGGGCGTGGCCAAATTTTTTTTAATCAGATCAATCAAGGAAGTGGTTAGTAGCCTTTGTGCAAAATTTGGTTACTCTAGCTATAAAACTGTGGGAGATATAGGTTTTGCGGTTTGTGGTGGAAAGGGTGGGGGTGTAGGGGATATCTTGACACTTTGTCTGCCTATGGTATATACCAACATGTATACCAAGTTTGGTTGCTGTAGCTTCAAAACTGTGGAAAAAACCTGCGTTCATACAGACGGACGGACGGACATTTCACAAACCCAACATACTCTTTTTTTCAAAAAAATTAAAAAAAGAGTATAAAAAGTGCCACGTTGTGGAACGTATTTGGCGCACAGCGGCTATGTAAAGATATTTGACATTTGCTTTTGATAACTTTCATTGTTTCGTTATCAAATACATTTTCAACACAATGATTTATTAATTTTTTTAAACCACAATGTGTATTCATGTATTGTTGGTTCCTTGTCGGTACTCCAACACTCCGAACAATCTTTAAACATTGACAAAAAATTAACAATATCTTTTAAAAAATTGAAATCAATATTAAATATTCTTTTTACATCAATTCTTGAAATGAGAATTGTCTGAATTTCTGAAAAGGAATCTAAAATGCTATCAAACATGGTATATATAGAGTTCCACTTAGTTTTAACATGTTGTTTAAGAGATTTTGATAGTTGGCTATTAAGATCAGAATGCTTAAAATGGCCAACAAGCGACTTTGAAGCATCCAACAATGCATCCAATTCTATAACGATTCCCTTATCGAAAAGATCAGTCATAACTATGTAAGTTTAAATTATGACATGCACATGGAATGCGCTTATAATGTTTAAAAGCTGCCTTAACATTGGCACCATTGTCGGTTATAATATAGCTACTTTGAAATTTAGATTCCAAATCATATTTTCTTATTATTTCTAATACACAGCTCAATATATTAGCACTATTTTTTTTTCAAAGTGGAAATTCGCGATTTGCGAGGAACTTTGCATTTAGCTTAAACTGCTTACATATGTAATATGCTGTCAATGTGAGGAAACTGCGCTGTGTGTGTTGGTCCGTCCACATGTCGGTTGTTGCCATAGACTGATCCACCAGTTTTTTTCCAGATCGTCTTTAACTTTGCTGTATTCTGTTAGCAACACAACGTTTGTTTTTAATTTAAAATTTTTAAATTTTAATAATAATTTTAATAATAGTTTTAATAATAATTTTATTTCATTTTTTAAATTTTAACTTTTTCTGTGTCGATTGTTATTAGTCGACATTAAACTAAATTAAATAAAATAAATAAATATTTTTCTTCAGTTGTGGAAAATGGTCTTAGATCGTTTGTAAAAAATAACAGCTGATGCCGCGCCAGATTTTCCACAACGCTGGACTGTACTTTTCTTTTTAAAAATGCGTTCATGCTTGGTTGCAAAGCGTCGCGTTCATTTTTGGCGCACTTATGCCTGTGCAGTCCAGACGTGCCATTCTTTGGTTTATATGCAATAACTTCCTTACATGTTTTGCACTGCACAAAATCCACAATTTGATCTTTAATCTTAATAATGTTGAAGTTTTCCCACACATCAGCTTTTGAGGAAGAATTTAAAAAGACAATTTCTTCACTTTTTTTTGGCAATTAATTGCAAAATTTCAACACGCGTTGCCATAGCTGCACCACTAATTGGAAAAGAGTGACCGAATTTCGTAATAGTGAAAATATATCTAAATGCTCCCATATATTGCCCTTGCGATATTTCGTGTCACTAAAAAATGCAATCGGTGGGTAATTTCGATAAATACAGAACATTTATCGAGTACATTTTGTTTGATTGATTTTTGGGTCCCGACAGGTTTACCGGGACCCGTGGGGATTTCGGGATCGACCACTTATCCCGACTTTCCCGGATTTTTTTAAAATCGTTCCCATCCCGCCCGATCCCGATAATTATTTCGGGACCCGCGGGATTCCCGATCCCGACTGGCAAATCAGGCTCGTTGCACGACACATTTAATCACGTTGCCGTTGATGATGATGACAGCAAGAGGTTTTCGCTTCTTTTTGTTGTTGGCATCTTTTTGGCCAACTTCACATTGTTACCGTAGATCTGTAGATCAACTGCGAGAATTTGATGTCAGTGCACAATAGGATACAATATTAAACAAAAAGGAATGTGAAATGTACATGAACCAAAATATGTTAACAAACATACATACATATGTCATCCTGTGCGTGTTTTGTTGCTTTAATATGACTTTGGCTTCGTGTAACACATGTTGTCAGCATATGTTCAAAGAGATTTATCAAAGAATGCTTAATATACATTTTAGTTAGTTCAAATAAATGTAAATATACAATGACTTTTCATATTTTTGACAAATGTACATGAAATCAATTGCTAAAGTGGTAGCAGCTGCAAAAATGATCGTATCAATTTTTGCATATTTGGCAGACACATAAAGCACAATTCAACTTGATTTCTGTTGATAATAAATAATAATTTTAAAAACAACAGACACATTGTAATGTTATGCAAATATAAATGAAACTAAGTAACAAAGAAAATAAGAAATATGTATATATGGCAAGATGAAATAAAAGCCAAATATTTAATTGAAATATTTTGTCAATACATTCAAGAGAACTTAAAAGTGGTTAAAAGGAATAATAAAGTACTGCAAAAGTATGAAACAGACATAAGACATCTCTGACTTTATAAAGCATATATATTTTTAAATAACATAAATATAATAATATATTAATAACTACTTATAATTTAACTTATTTTCGCCCATTTTAATATCAACTTTATTTATATTTATAATTTCTGTGTTGTCCCATTTATAGCCCAGAGGACCACATAAGTGTTAAATTTGTTTTGATTTAAGTGCGCAAACTCGGCAAACGTCAAAAGATGGCTGCGCTGTTGCAGTCGCTGTCACTGCCTCTGCCACCGTCTCTGTCGCTGCCTCTGCCACTGCCACTGCCTTTGCCGCTGCCACTGCCACTGCCACTGTCTCCGCCTCTGCCTTTGCCACTGCTGACATGGACTAAAGCATTTTCCCATAACATCTGCCTGAGAGACTTTAGTTATTTAGCGGCTTTTGTGCGCAACACAGCGCATCGGAACGAAACAAAACGTAATCGAATGTATTTACGTAACAACAAACACGTATAACGTAAGCGTGGCAACAACAATAACAAATATCAAGAACACGGCATTGTAACAATTGTTTGCCATGTGGCAAGATGCCTAAAAATAGGAAAAATAGAAGTGAACGCATAAATAAAGTGCCATCGAACTGTTTGCGTGTGGCATATGCAACAGAAACATTAATATACAATATATAAAATACATATGTAGGATATAGGTAGAACTAAAAGGGAAAGTTGTTTATGTTTTGATGAAAATATAATACCTTTGATTATTTTTTGGCAGCTAATGTTTATTAAGAGTAAGACTGGAACAGTTAGAAACAGGGAAACAAAGAATTGATAATAGATTTCAATATTAAACCTTCATCGCTCTTAGCAACACCAATATGTAACCTACTTTGTATCGAAATTAAGAGCATATGTATATATACTAACTCCTAAAAAAGGTATAAACATTTCATGTGTAATTCAGGAAAACTCGCTCTTTTCTGACAGAAATGAATGGCATATTAATTTTTTTGAAAAAATAAAAATAAAAAAGAGTATATTGGGTTTGCGAAATGTCCGTACGTCTTTCCGTCTGTCTGAGCGTCTGGATGAACGCAGGGTTTTCCCACAGTTTTGAAGCTAGAGCTACCATACTTGATATACACGTTGGTATATGCCATAGGCAGACAAAGTGTCAAGACCTTGCAATTGAGCACTGTTTGCTTCTCCAAAACCTGTAGACCGGGCCCAACCAAACTGAAATTGTAGGGTGCAGTAGGGTGCATTCGACTGCAACGTTCTTACTTGTTTTGAAATTAATTTTTTTTTCACAGTTAACTTTTTAACACTATTAGACCGCTTGCTGAGTTTTAACAAAGTAAAAGATCTCGAGTCAACCCAGGACCCGAGCGAGCAAACAAAAACGGTTGTCGGTTGAGAAAAGAGCAAGCCCAAAAATATCTAAAACATTTTTCCGAGCTCTGGTTATAAATAAGCAGCAGGCAGTTACTAGGATATTTGTTAACTGCAAACACAAAAGAGAACAAAGAAAACGAAGCAACTTAACAAAGCATTAAACGGAATTCCTAATGATAACACGTGGGTCGTAAGAAAATTTATTTGCCGAAAATAAATCTACATTGAAATATCAATAAATATATTGTGTCTTTAAACAAATAACAAATGATCTTTAAATTCTTGTGCAACATTCAATTATTTATATATACATATGGCATCAATACTATAGAAAATTTAAACTTTATTTGACATCAGGTAAGGTAAGAGAAGATGAAATTTGTAAGATATTTTCAGATTGTGCCTTCCACGGACTTCGTTGATAGATTTCAATTATGGTCTTTAAATAAAAAATTGTGTTATGCACAAGTATGTATTTTTTACTCCCTGTTCCCATTAAAAATGGGAAAAAGGGAGTTATAAAGTACTGCAAATGTGTGTAACAGACAGAAGGAGACATTTCCGACTATATAAACTTTATATATTCTTGATCAGCATCAACAGCTGAGAAAAACTAGCCATGTCCGTCTGTCTGTCTGTCCGTCTGTCCGTATGAACACACAGATCTCGGAGACTACAAGAGCTAGAGACACCAAACTTGGCATGTAGATTCCTGTATACCATACGCAGATCAAGTTTATTTCAAATTTCGGATGCACCTCCCGCACCCTCGCAATTTGAAAAAAAAAAAAACACACAGCCACAATTTTAAAGATAAAGCTTTGATTTTTGCTACACATATATGTTGTGTCAATGTTGATCAGCTGTGTAAATTTCATCACAATCGGATAAATAGCACAAAAGTTATGGAAGAAGCTATTACCCCCGTCTCAGCAGACAGAAACAACAGTTTGACAGGCACTGCACATGTTAAGTGCACTGCTTGCTTGTGTTGCCGCTGAACTGCTTGAAATGTAAGTTGGGAGCAGGGAGTCTCGTAGTCGGGCACACTCGACTAGAGCATTCTTACTTGTTTAACTAAAACATGTATTCTTCTTAAGTATGCCTTGAGTATACTTATAAGGTTATCACAACAAAGCACAAATGTTTTAGTATTATTTTCATTCATAAAGTGAATGGGATTACGCTTGATGAACTGGGTTTATATCATATAAATCAATCAGCACATTCAGCTGACGCAAATTTGTATTGAAAGCAATTCATTTGCAAGCAATTGACATATTAATCAGTATACAAATCTTACGATGTAAACACTGCTCAAGTCGTCCTGTCTATCTCTCCATATGTATAAGTTTGGCTGTCATTCTGCCAATGTGTCTGCCTGCTATTCAATCTTAAAGTCATCAACCCACATGTATTATAGCCATCAGTTGGCATTTTGGCATAATCAATTATATAATTATTATTAATAAGTATTATATTACTTATATGTACATTGTTTGCCTTTTCTTATTCGAAACAATGAAACAAACAAAAAAAATGCCCACACAGTCATAATAATAATAAAAGCATAGTAAACAATAAAAAAGCAACAAAAGGCTGCCGGAAAATTACCATATGAAGCTCTCGCAGTTGGAATGACAATGAAAACAAAGTGTTCTACACAAGCACATACATACATACATACATGAGCGTCCTGTAACCACGCCCACAAACTGTAGCTCCAATTGGGCGGAAAAGGTGCGCAGCCCAAGAAATCATGTGCAGTGAGTTTTAACAGTAAATACCAAGTTTAGTTTAAGGCAAGTCACATTACATAAAGCCCAAGTACCGCACATTACGTATACGCCATGCGTGCACCAGCATAAAACTGGCAGTCACGTTTTCAGCCAGTCTGTGTTAGTGTTTATGCGTTACGTGCCTGTATGCAAATTTGTGGCACTCAAATCCCGCATTGTCCAAATATAACATAATAATGTCCGAATGTACAGAAAGTTCAACATTTGTAGATTGGCTTTTGTTAAATAATTGGTTTTTATATTTTGTTTGTGTGCTTTGGTTGTTTTGAGTTGTTTCAATGTGCTTGGATCAGTATTTACAATATGCAGGTTAAAATATCAACAATGACCATGTCACTAATACGTTAACTTTTCAAATCAACTCAGGCTAACTGGAATGTATTTTTGGTAAATTTTAAAAACTGTCATAAATCTCTTTTACCCCAACTGCTGCATTGTCTGTTAACTAAGTTGCCACACACGAGAACAAAACCACATTATGGCAACAAAACACTCACGAAGTATCTGTAATAATTTGTTAACATATTTGAATTCATATCAGGGGCATCCATTCCACATTCCAGCTTATATATATTATATATTTTGCAATCCTGCTGTGCACTCGACCGCTTGACAAGCTGACAAACACTTGTCGCCGCCTGCGGTTCTCTATCTTCACATATGTTACTTAAAGGATCGTAGTGACATATATCAGCGTTGATATGGCAACAGGACTCCGCTGAAAATGTCAAGTTCGCCAAGTAGATGGCAACAACAAAATAAAGGTTATTTCTCTGTCATCATCATTAACACAGACCTGGCCATTATGTTGGGGTCATATTTGCCTGTCGCTAGTTTTGTCAGAGACTGTGGAATTTGCTCCACTATTTTGTGATTCAACTGCTTTCCCCCAAATGATATATAAACAAATGAGGAAGACACAAGCGTAGCTTTGGGTGCTGCCTGCATACCAAGTGTTTGAGTCTGCAGCGTAATGATGATGTTGTCGTTCCTCCAAGAAGATAGAACACAACAGACATATTTACATTGCATACCCCAAAGGACGAGTCATGTTGGCTTGTCACTTGCGTACATTGCTCAGCCTCAGGAGGAAGAAGAAAGAGAGAGGTGCTGAAAGAAACGTTTGTATCTTGTGTCAGTTTGTCATTCTGTCAGTCTTTCAGTCTGTCAGTCGTTGGCATTTTATGTGGGACATTCTTTGAGCTTCTTTACATTGCAGTATTTAAGGATAAAATTTAAAATGTCTTTTCTATTGTTGAACCTAGTGTTATTTACATAGCTTCAGTTGCACTACAGTCACACAAAAGCACACATCGATTAGCCAATTGTTGCTGTTGTTAACCAAATTGAACAAACAAGCTAACATAAATATAAACAACCCGCAGTGGCTAATGACAAACATTTACAGGACTGACATCTAGACTCTTACTTTGTTGTTGCTGACAACACAAATTGGCAAAATCTAGAGAAAAGTGAGAGAGCCATTATCAAACAAGGTCAACAGGACGTATAATTAATTTGCTTTCGCAAATACGAAGCCACATTTGTAAAATAATGTTGAACTTTCTGTTGAATCATAGCTAAGTTACTTGAGCGAATAATCTTAATATACTTGAATGCATTTTGCACTTCCAAAGCAAGAATGAAAAACTTGCTTCGAAATGCCGAAGTCTTAATACCCTTAAAGAGATCCAAACAAAAAAGTCGTTAATTGCAATAACTGCATATTCGCCAAATCATATTGCGATTGCTTAAAACTCATTGAGAGAATTGCATAGAAATAGACAGAGATAACTTAATTGGCTGTTGATGCTGCACCTGAAGAGGTTAAATAAAAATTATAATAAATTTATCAACACATTACTTAAAACAATTAAAACATTTGAAATTGTTTTCGCATAAAGCGCATTCAAGTTCTCCAAATTCGAAAAAAAATTACAAGAAACTGGAACTTGGAATCTTTTGTATCTTCTGTTTCGAAACTGGTGAAAAATTTGGATTTGGATTTGTGAATCTTGCGTTCAGTCGGTCTGTTTTAACGAAATTTCCTTCAAATATGGAAACACAGAGTATACCGCTGTTAGGATGATAAGGCAGTTGTTGAAATTTGTTCGCATAGTTTATATTTTTGACTATCAGATAAATGTTTACATTCAGTTCTACATATTAACCTATTCTATGTGTTAGTTTTGCTATTTATAGATATCAGAATAAACATTGAAGAAAGTCTGAGAAGAATTTCAGAATTATTTGCTGGATATCTGAATATACTGTATAATTAAAACAAGTAAGAACGTTGCAGTCAGGCTCACTCGACTGCGATATACTCTGTTTTCTGTTTACTGGGGCGGGGGTGGGCGTGTCAAAATTTTTTTCTCCAAACTATCGATGAGATCAAAAGAATTCATACTGCAAAATTTGGGGTTTCTAGCTATAAGGGTGTAGGAGATACAGATTTTGTTCATTTGCATGGGGCGGTAGTGGGCATGGCATTTTTTTTTTACAGATCGGTCGAGGATGTCATCAGTAGTCTTCATGCCAAATTTGGTGACTCTAGCTGCAAAACTGCAGAAGATATAGATTTTTGCGGTTTGTTGGGGAAGGGGTGGGGGTGGGGGGGAAATCTTGACACTTTGTCTGCCTATGGTATATGCCAACATGTATACCAAGTTTGGTTGCTCTAGCTTCAAAACTGTGGAAAAAAACTGCGTTCATACGGACAGACGGACAGACGGACGGACAGACGGACATTTCACAAACCCAATATACTCTTTTTTTCCATTTTGGAAAACAGAGTATAATAAATGCGTTAATTACACTTAATGATAGCGTACTCGATGAAGATGTAGTATATCATCAGTATGCTAATGGCAACTAACCCCAAAAAAGCCCCAATAGGGGCAACTTGTATCACTCACTTTTCGCTACTTGTTCGCACCGAGCTTATCAGCAATTCAGTCTTTTTCAAAAGCACAAAAGAAAATAATTTAGGAAACTGCCCCACTCGAGAGCAATTGGCAGGTACCCACTTGACAGATTTCCTGAGATGAAGAGAAGCATTTTCATACTGAAGTCAGCCTCAGCGGAATGAGGTGGGGGTTTATTTTCTATTTATGAATTCACGTCTCAGCAGCAATTGAAAATCCCTGTTCTCCGAAAGAGCTAAAAGGTGAGAAATTGACTTCATAGCTCAATGTCAAGGACTTTGATTCTATTGAGAATTGTGAATGGTAGATTTAATGGGCTCCTGGACTTACTTGAACTCAGAATGACAACCATGGATAAAGAAATACACAAAAGAGGCTGCCAAAGTGACTTTCAGTTCTATTGAGTGAAGTTGGTTTAAATCTGGTAAATTTGATAGGATAATTAATAAGCCTAGCCCTTAATTAATTATTAATATTTACGAAAATTTCAGATGGCAAACTCATTATCATCCTAATTTCGTAGTCATGATGGTATGCCATTCCCAAAGGCAAAGCTGATGGCAACGACATTTTTGACTGTTGAAAATTGAGAACCATGTCGGGGAAAAGTAGGCGGGCAATTTGGTTGTATAATGTCGTTAAACCAGACCTGTTGTAATAACTTGTATACACTTGTGATAAGTATAAAAGGCAGCGGAATAAACAGGCTCGTTTCTTGTCCTCGGGGTCAGTGACCTGCTAATGACCTCTGCTTAAGTTGTAAATTTTCTTTATTATTTTGACCATTTAAAATTAAAGTATATTAACAATTTACACTTGAAATTAAAAACAAGCTTTCAGGCAAGCTCATAACTTATTAAAAATATTTGTTTATTGTTATTTGACTTCCGAAAGATACTTGCGATCTTATAAGGCCAAAATTCAAACTTTACCCACCTCAGTCTCGAAAAAAAATCTCATGCATATCATTTATTCTTTTGACCTTCTTTTATGATATGGCATTTTTATTATTTTATATTCGTTTATTTTGCTTTGTCTGCAACCCAAGTCAAGCTTTTTGCTTAGAAATTCGCATTTCATTTAAGCAGATTCAAATACAACAAACAAAAACAGGACGAGAAATGTTTGTTGTGTTTCTGGGTGTTTATCTTTTGCCGGAAAACATGACGAAAGTCATATACTACGAATGATTTCTATACCGAATTTTGACGTGCCGTAGCCAGCATTATTTATGACTTTCGTTCACACACACACACATATTTATGTTGTCCTTGGGCCCACGTGTCGTATACGAAACATTTGAAATGCGAGTTAAGGCTTTAGCTTGATCAAAATGTTTGCATACTTCAGGGCGCCTTACGCTTGAGGCTACTTTCTAACATTCGAGGGCTGTTCAGCTGATTCTGAGTCTAACTCCGATTCCAACTGCTCACTTGGCTGCACTTTAGTTTGCATATTTAATGTAGCTCCCCTCTTCTTGACTTGACTTTATTATAATCCAGCCAAGGCTCAGCTCAGTCCCAGTTTATGTGTCGTGAATGTCGGCTCCTCCTGTCTCAACGTGTGTGACTTTAAGGGATTTTCACATGCAAAGCACTTTAGCCAACAGGGCTCAGCATGGTATATCCAAACTATTATTATTGTCGCCTGCTGAATTATTCAGTCTGGTCCTAAAGTTCTGGGCTGCGCTATTTTCGCTTTTTCTGAATGATATTTTAAATATTTAAATGGTTGGACGTTTATGAAGTCTGGTGCCTCAATTACCAGCTGAGGGGCCCGTTTGGAAACGTGCCAACTGCCATCTCATTTCTTGGTACTAGTCCAACTATTTCCGTTACAATTACGAGCCCATTGTGTCGTCCTTACAGGCTGTAAGGCAATCTCAGGCTGCTATAACAGTCTTGGGTAAACTGTCATCCTAGCGGAACATCAGTTCCTCGTTGCACACTTTCTTACAATGATTTTGGGTGTGGCTTATTGGCTGCTAAAAGGGCAATTGTTCCCATGATGGGGCAGGCGGTGCGGCAACAATTTAGACGCTTTATTTGAAGGCCAATGAGAAGTTTTCTAATTTTATAACCAGCTGCTGCTTTGATCATTGTCTATTTGGTTTTTGCTTTCGGCATTTTAAGGCACATAATTGTGAGCAAGTCGTGCGCTCAACTGATTTAAATCAATTTATATTAGAATACGCTTTGTTAAAAACGAAAACATCTCGCAGACGTTGATTGTGACTATCGTTCGAAATTGAAATATGAAAAATTTACTTATTATCAAAAACTTTTTAGCTGATTATACTCTTTTTTTAATTTTTTTGAAAAAAAAGAAAAAAGAGTATGTTGGGCTTGTGAAATGTCCGTCCGCCTGTCTGTCTGTCCGTCCGTCCGTCTGTCCGTCCGTCCATCCGTCCGTCCGTCTGTCTGTCCGTCTGTATGAACGCAGTACACATGTTGGTATATACCATAGGCAGACAAAGTGTCAAGATCTACTTTCATAATAATTTTAAAAAATTAAATAGTATAAATGAAATATTTTGTAGAAGATTTTTTTTTTGAATAAATAAAAATAATTGTTAGTTGCTCGAAAAAAAAAATATTTTTTTTGTATACCTCTATTGCCCAACGTTGCTCAACAGCATCTTCCGGTAACGCCCAAGACGATGGGCGTGGCGGCTCCAAATTTTACTTCATAAATAAACACAATAAGATTAAACGTGAACAAAAATATCATTCTACAGGAAAAAAGTTGGAGTCGTAAGGGTTAATTTAACAATGTTGCAAATTGGAGCCATGTCCTACTGCTGCAGACAGACATAATTCTTGTCCAAATTATAAGTCAGGTATGGCATTTTCCAACTGCAGGCAACCCTTTCACTCTTTATTGAATTGGCTGCTTGGCTGCGTTTGTTGCTAATTGGTTGACAAATTGAAGAGATCTGCAATTCCCCAACTAAAAATATGGCTGTTCAGCTAATTCGGCACTTATTTCAGGCATTTATGATCCCCGCTCACATTAATAATTTAAAATACCTACAAACACATTCCGAACCGGCAGTCTTATCACATTATTTAACAGAGTTAATAAAATGCGCCGTTAAAAGCATTTGAAGTATGTTATGCGAATGTATTCATCCCTCAACGAGGACCTTTTTCTGGGGATTTGTTCGCCAAGCTGAAGCCCCCTCGACAATATTAAATGGAGGATAATTAAATATGTGCGTTTTGATTTATGTGCCAGCATAAGATAATGGCCTCAGCATGCGGTTCGTATACGTGATATACAAAAAGCCAATTTCGTAGGTTTACCATCGAATCGCATTAATAGCAACGAAACTGCGGACCGACGAAGTCGGTGTCCTTATTTCTTTAAGCAACTCAAATGGTATGTTACCCAACCTAATTGGCAATCCATTCAGTCTAGTGCATTGGCTATAATCAAGTTTCGAGACCATTTATTTTGAAATTTACGCTGAACTTAAACGAGTCAAGTCTTCAACATGATGTCGAAGCCTTTTAATCAAATAAGGCCCGGATATAATCACCGCACATTGTTGTGGTTGTGTTCAAAAACTTTTTGCCTAACAACACACGTTGGCAATTTGGAATTCATCTTCCTCCATCTTATTCCCTAAACAACTGGAGCTGCTGTTTGACTGGTAATTAATTACGTGAACTTCTATCGTTGTTGTCCTCCTGGGATGACTGTAAGACACGCTCCAAGGCGCACGGTCAGCAAAAAATGCCGTTCTCTCTGACTGACCTGTATTTGTTATTGCTGTGGCTGAGGATGAGATGAGGCAGCAAGGGCACATTTCTGACAGGTGTCAGTCAATTGAACTGCACATTGCTGACTTCGCACATTGGAATAGGCATCAAAAATTGTGGTTGTGGTCGCATATGCAGAGTACTTTTAAGCTTAAACCCTCAGCAGCAAGGGCAACTGAACAGTTTGCTCGTGTGTAACAATGTCAATCAAACGAAACGTAGTTCTATCACTTCTGGCCGGTAACGACGTCAAGCGCTATTGTTGTTGTTATTATGATTATTGTTATTGTTATTATGATTATTGTTATTGTTGTCACATTTTCCTGGGCCTTGACTGTGTATTTATACTCTTTTTTAATTTTTTTTATAAAAAAAGAAAAAAAAAATACATTGGGTTTGTGAAATGTCCGTCTGTCAGTCCGTCCGTCTGTCTGTATGAATGCAGGTTTTTTCCACAGTTTTGAAGCTAGAGCAACCAAACTTAGTATACGTGTTGGTATATACAATTGTCAGACAAAGTGTCAAGACCACGTCACTGAACTTAAACTTTAACTTAATCACTGACTTAAACTTTGATGGTTTGCGGCAATTCACTTGCAAACTCGATAACTTTTCGTGGCGATCCGTGTATCGATATCCTTGACGGTCAGTGTGACCAACTCACACAAAGGCTACAATAACTCCAGCATTTATAGTATTCCCACATTCGGCCGTCCTGAAACTTTATTCGTCCCGAATAAACCTCGTTACTCCCTGTTCCCATTAAAAATGGGAAAAAGGGAGTTATAAAGTACTGCAAATGTGTGTAACAGACAGAAGGAGGCATTTCCGACTATATAAACTATATATATTCTTGATCAGCATCAACAGCCGAGACGAACTAGCTATGTCCGTCTGTCTGTCTGTCTGTCCGTCTGTCCGTATGAACACACAGATCTCGGAGACTACACGAGCTAGAGACACCAAACTTGCCATGTAGATTCCTGTATACCATACGCAGATCAAGTTTATTTCAAATTTCGGATACACCCCCCCGCACCCCCGCAAATCGCAAAAGACTCCCACAGCCACAATTTCAAAGATAAAGCTTTCATTTTAAGTACACATGTATGTTTAATCAATGTCTTTCGGATGTGTAAATTTTAACACGATCGGATAAATAGCACAAAAGTTATGGAAGAACTTGTTTCCCCTGTCTCAGCAGGCAGAAACAACAGTTTGACATGCACTGTGCAAGTTGAGTACGCTGCTTGCTTGTGTTGGCGCTGAACTGCTTGAAATGCAAGCTGGGAGCAGGGAGTCTCGTAGTCGGGCACACTCGACTAGAGTATTCTTACTTGTTTTTTCATAAACTCAGCTGACTTGGTCGTAACATTAGGTCCTTCTTGGTAACCTACTTTCGCTACACCATAACGGCCATGGTTTATTTTATCTGTTATTTTGTGTTGACCATAAAACTTTGGCCTCAATTTCATACCCGTACCATACTGGGTCTTTTTAATCGCTTTTAAAACCCCAACACTGTAGTCGCTCCCAACTTTTCTTTTTCCTTTTAAGGTTCTCCGATTTTCTTGCTGAATTGCTTCTATATTTTCCTGTGCTTTCTGTCTGATCGTGTCTCTAGTACTATTTAGTTTTGAAATGACGTGAATTTTGTACTACGTGGTAGCGAGTTATTTATAATTTGTTGTACTCGATCAACATATAAATACCAATTTGATGATTCACTTTCGCACATTTTTGAAATCATCGGGATAACAATCTTGTATTCGTTCAACATGACCGTTTCCCCTGCCTGTCGTTATATGCAGTAACTGAATTCCTTCACGCTCACAATAATTATTAAATACATTGGACGTGAAAGCTGTGCCTCTATCAGTTACCAAACGCCTAGGGTTCCCAAAAGTGCACGCTTGCTTTTCTAACCTGGTCACCACTTCCTCCGAGGCCGTTGACTTTGTTGGATATAACCAAACAAATTTTGAAAATTCATCCACAACCGCTAAAATATGGTTATATTTCTTTTTGGGGTCAGTGAGGGGTCCTACATGGTCTATGTGAAAAGTTCCTAGCGGTTCCTGGGCTTTGTCGCTTGGTGTCAATAAGCCTTCCTTTTTTTCCACGCTTAGCTTCAATAACCAAACACGCAACGCAACTCCTGACTACCTTTTCAACTTTTGCCTGTGCATCCTGCATGTAATAAGTTTTTTCCAACACAGCTTTTGTTTTTTTTTTTGCACCAAAATGTCCTTCACGATGTGCCAAAGTGATAATCTCCTCTTGCATACATTCTGGAATTACTAGCAACTCTCTAACCGGGTCTTTGTATAAAATGTCGTTTTTCACAAAGTAATCCTCATATTCCTCGGTGCTTTCCAAAACTTTCTTTACTGACTTAATTCAAGAATCTGTGTTCTGTGCTTGCTTGAGTCTGTATTTTGCTGAATCCTCAATTAAACAACAGGACAACCGACAAAGCATCCACATGCCTCATTTTGTTTCCAGCTCTATGCTCCACTTGAAAACTGTACTCTTGCAAAAGCATAGCCCATCTAGCCCATCGTCCTTCTTAATTGTCATTGCAAAAGCATTGCAGTCTGTCACGATCTTAAAGTTTATGGCTAATAAGAACACGCGCCACTTTCTAACAACTTTTACTATTTCTAAAACTTCAAGCTCGTATGAACTGTATTTCTCTTCGCATGGGTTTGTTTTTCTACTCATAAACTCGACAGGATGAAAAAGGCTATCTTTAGAATTTTATTGCATAAGTACCCCCCCAAATCCATGTTTACTGGCATCGGTTTTAACACTGGCGGACAAACCAAAAGATGCTTTATAAATTCAAAAGCTACAATTCCGTTTCCATTCAGTTTAATGATTTTAGTCTCGCCCATCTTGTTATCCTTACGAAGTAAATCAGTTAAAGGTTTCGCCTCAAGCGCATAATCCGTTATAAATCTGCGCAGATAAGACGTCAAACCTAAATATCTTTGCAATGCATTCCTTGTCCCTGAAATCGGAAAATTCACTACGGCATTTATCTTGCCTTGAGTTGGTCATATAGTGGTATTTTCTATCACATAGCCCAAAAACACAATTCTTCTTTGCAAAAGCTGTCCTTTTTCTCATTTTATTCGTAAGCCGGCCTTAGCTGCTAGTACTAAAAACTCACTTAGCACCACCAAATTTTCTTCCTTGTCTTGTGTTTTGATCACAATATCGTCCATGTAGACTACTATTTTTTTCGACACAATTAACTCCGTCAACACCGCACTGATATGCCTACAGAAAACCGCTGGTGAGTTGGATATACCAAATGGACGCATGTCCCATTCGTATTGGCCATGATGGGTAACGAATACCGTAAATTTTCTAGAGCTTTCCTCAATAGATACATGATACCCGTTCATGAGATCTAGTGTTGTGAAGACTTTATATCCTTGAAACCGTTCCAGTACTTCATCTATTAAAGTCATTGGAAAATTGTCTTGGCACTACGATGCCCTCTTCTAACCATTCCTGCACCTGCTTTTCAATGATGCGCGGATGCTGATAAATTGGGCTATCATCCACTAACAGTATTTTCATCTTTACTGGCGATTCTATTATTTTCTTAGGCAAATACGACTGAATAAGATTCTCAACGGATGACTTCTGTTTCATCCCCAGATGGTTTAGTAAAACTTTGTCTACTAATGATTGTGACTGATCCTGTACAATTTCTTTTACGCACATGGCTTTGAACGCATTCCAAAGGACGTTTTCTTTCTCTTTAAATATTACTCTATTTCCTTTAAATAAAATGTCAATATCTGCAAGCACATTGTTTCCCATGATTACGCTGCATTCCAGCTCCTTTTGTTTGACGACATGGTAAGTCACATTGAAAAGAACGTCATCAGTTAACAATTCTGTGCTAAAACTGCCAACAGTATAGAGCACATCCTTTCCTATACCTCTCAGACATTGTATTTCCTTATTTAAAGATTTTGCTTTGAGTTTAATGAATATATCCTCTCTCATGATGCACAAATCGCAGCCTGTGTCTATCATAGCAGAGAATTGGACACCTCCTGCTTTGAATTCTTTATACATGAGCCCAACTTTCTTGCTTCCTAATTCAAGCACGTTTGCTGGCTCTTTCTTTGTAATCAAAGTTTTCGGTTCACAATTCCTAGCTATGTGGCCTGGTTTCTTGCAGGTGTAGCATATAGCCTCTTCTGAGCACTCTCGCATCCTATGTCCGACTTTCGCGCAATTGATTTTCATTGCAATTTGAGCCTCCTTTTGCGATATTATTTTTATACAAGTATTCCATGCAAGATTCTTTATGGGACTTCTGCTATTTCCTAAGCAAATTATGCACATCAGCTGCACATATTTCTTTGCCAAACTCAGCAAATAGCCGTACCTTAAGCAGATTTCATCCCCGTACACCTGACAAACTTCTCACAAAGAGCTTAGCGGCTCCTTCTAACAGTTGTTTGCTATAAATATACATTTCAATGTCATCCCATCCGACTGTGCTAGCGACATCTTCAAATTCTGCAATCCACAGATTAACGTCTGGATGATTGCCACCTGAAAAAGAGGATACGCTGTCTTGCACATCACGTAGTGTAAATCTGGAAACCTCTTTTTGACTGCTCTGCGCCTCTTCATACACACTTCTATCTCTCTCTGCCTGGTCATTATTTTGAACATTATTTTCTACTTCTTCTACTTCACCCACCTCAATATTGAAATGTTCTAACAATCTATCCTTGCAAGACACTTTTCCTTCCTGGTGGTTGGCGCTCTTCTTGCCACCTACTCCCTCGCCGTACAACTCAATCGGGTGATTTGGGCTCACCTTTGCCAAATCACTCCCTCGCAGTACAACTTCACCAGGTGATTTGTGCTCACCATTGCCAAATCACTCCCTCGCAGTACACTTTCACCGCTCCACTTAATCTTCTTGCGCACTCAAGATGCTCAACGTACGCTGTTAATGCAGGTACAATTTTGTGAGTGATCTTGGCTGCCGCAGATCGCCTTTTCCGCTTAAATTTCCCGTGAATCTGCGCCTTCTACGCTATGACATACACACACGTATTCGTCTTTTGTATGTGTGAATTCACTCGCTGTATTTTGTCAGTGTTCGTGTATTTCACCACGATACGCAATTTCGTTTTTACCGCCATTCTTAGAAAACGCACGGCTGACTGAAATTTATTTTGCGTCGCGATTGTCTCTGCTCTTTTGTTTGTATCTTTAAACAATTATCCAAGTGATAATAGTGAATAGGCACTTGTCACTGTTCTTAGCACAATTAACAATATGTTAAAGTTCATTTAAATGCGTTAGTGCGCACCACTGAAGCCAACAAAAGTTTTACCAAATTCTTTCCGGACGAGCCCCCAAATTTTGTGGGTTTCACAAAATGTTTATTTTTTTAAACGGGTTATTATGAATTTAATGGTAAATTAACATGTACTTCACTGAACTTAAGCTTGAACTTAATCACTGACTAAGACTTTGATGGTTTGCGGCAATTCACTTGCAAACACATCCACGCTGCACCAATCTCACAGACCAACTCTATTCTACTTTACTACGCCTCGATAACTTTTCCTCGCGATCCGTGTATCGATATCCTTGACGGTCAGTGTGACCAACTCACACAAAGGCTACAATAACTCCAGCTTTTATGGTATTCCCACATAATGATATGAAAATATTGTGATTTGTCGATATTGTTCTTGTCCCTGACCTTTTAACTGCCATTATGTAAAGCAGACACATCATAAAAACAACCACAAAAGAACAGCAAATTGATATTTAATGAAATTTATTAATATGCTGCATATTTAAACATGTTGCATAAATATTTTGTTGTTAGCGGTTGATTTTGTGTGGATTTTGTATGAGACACAATAGTCAACAGAGAGCAAATTAATAATTCACGTTGTACAATTCAATATTAAATATTCTAAAACGAAAGAAGGAAAAAAACGTATTAAATGAAATAAATCTGCGATGTCATGTGGAAACCAACACGCTCATATAATCAAAAGAACTTAAAAATTCAAAGCCAGAGCTGTGAAATTCAACGCGAATAACTTTTTGTGGCCAAGCAGATGTGGCTTAGGTGGTTAGAATTTTGTTGAAGTTTCTTTTGCGTTAAAACCAAACAAGTGTTCAGTGAGTTATGTCAAGTTTACGAGGATAATGAAATTATTGAATTTTCAAATCGAAGCAAACAGCCTTTAATGGCACAGTTTTGGCTTGTTTTGGGTTGTATTTATTGTGCTCTCTTTAAACAAGACAGTTAATAAAATTCCAAAATGACACATACGAATACGTAATTTGAACATGTCACAAACATAGAAGAATAATCTGTATTAGGTGTGTAATTTGTAACGACCTTGTTTTCTTACACGGAGTGTAACCGCCGTGTCCGGGGTTCGTTTTATTCTGGTGTGGTTGCTGAAAAAGAGATTTCACCGCCCTTGTTTAACGCAAACAATTTAAAGATCGGTTCTTTATTTTTAGATTTTTGTTCTTATTCTATAAGTTGCTTAAGTTCTAGTTTTGATATAGATTTGTTGATGAATCCCATCCTCGGATGACTTCCGTGGGGCCTTGGTGAGAAAATCGCTTCTCCTCAACGCGGCGTGGCGGCGCTGTCGACTCTGCTGATAAACTCGGGGGAGGTGAGGTTGTTTCCGCAATTGCTTTAAACTCCTAGATTCCTGAGCTAGCCGGGTAGTTTGCCTCTGTTAGAGGGCTTGGAAGCTTGAAAGGATTAGGAGGAGCTTGACCCCATAAATAGACTTATATTCTTCAGAGGATTGGGAGGATCTTGACCCCGTTCCATAGACTTAGATTCTTTAGCGGATTAGAAGGAGCTTGACCCCCTTTTATGGACTTAGATATTTAGGAAAATAAGGAGGAGCTAGACCCCGTCCCATAGACTTAGATACTTAGTAGGAGTATGAAGAGTGATCTTGGAGGAGCCTTGACTCCATCCAATAGGCTCGGGTTCTTGAGAGGATTAGGAAGGGCATTGAGAAGGTTAGGTGGCTTAGAGGAGCTTGACTCCGTCCCATGGGTAATTTATTTAGTTGTTGTTCATCTTACCTTTAGCTCTGTCTCCAGTGCCATTGTGAGCCTAACATTACAGCTGCGCTGTCGAACTTGATCCGCTGTTAGGTTTAACATAGCATTACAGCTGTGATGATCTTGAACAGCTGCAAGCTGTTAGTTTTCAAATATGTCGATCGTTAACTTTTAAATCCAATAATGTTCTATGTTTATGTTTTTGTATATGTCTATGTTTATTTTATATGTTTGCGCGAACCTGTGCGTCGCAAATTTCTCAATTTATTACAACTTACATGTATGTTGCGTACATCTTTATAAGACTCTGTAAGGTAAACCATTAGTGCAAACAGCAATCAGTTAGTCAATATCCGTCTTTGCACAAAAATATACCCACCAAATCCCGTATTTTAGTGGTGGCATCTTTTGTGGGATGTATTATTTAGCTATACCTTCACATGGCATTTCAAATCACAATAACTTGAGGCCTGCGTCTCAACTTTGACATTCCACTGCCGTTTTTTATGTCTCGCCTTTTATTGAGTGCCAGTTTGATTTTCTTCTTTTTTTCCTTAGCAATCGATAAAGGGGCTCCAAATGGGAAAGCGATGTTGACTTCGTTGGGGTTCGTTGTACATATTACATGATGTGTAGCTACCATTGAACGTTGCCTGGCTTTAATGTATTTCAATTATTTTTATTGGCTCACCATAAATTATAATGCCCCCTAGCCTTGGCTTCCAAATTTTTACCGTCTGTTTTTTTTCCATTTTATATCTTCATAGCTTTTGTTCAATTTCGTATTTTATATACAAAACTTTCTCCTACCATATGTACTTTAATTAATATTGCATGTCACACTTCTTTTTGTCTGAAAATGTATGTATGTATTGTTGGGTAGCAAGTGTCTGTCTCGCAGCAAGTGTCTGCGTCGAAAACAATTTATTTACTGAATAACAATGTTGCGGCAAAACGTTTACTTAAAACTAAACTACTTCATTTGGGAAAGAGTATATCGTGCAGCTGAAGTCTAAAATTAGATAAATAGATTTTGTTGCGCTTGCAAACTGCGACCAAATTATAGAGAGCGACAGGTGAACTGTGAAAGGGACACCAAGCTTGCATTTCAGCGACATCGTGTTTACTTTTTGGCCGTTGCACAAAAAGTAGCTGCCATACGACATATTATTGTTCGAATTTACTTCCCTTTGTACTTATATACTTTTTGGTCAGACATTCTCGTCATTCCCTTGGCCCACTTTGGCCACGGCTTCCTTGTGCCAATAAGGGGCAAATAAAGAGATATAATCTGGTCAGACACAACTCGTACTTTTGAGAGTGCCAGAACGCAGCCAGGGAAAATAATGCCAATTGACAGCTTTCGTTTCCATTCGGCACACGTCTTTCGAATGCTGTAAATCAGATTTCTGAAAAAATAATGAGAAATTATTGGCGCAATGTGCCTCGAGACAAATGAGTAACGTTTTTTTCCTTCAGTGGCTCGTAAAACCGTAATAAATTTTCTATTTACTGATGGTTGTGGATTGTTTGTATTACATACATCTGTATAGAATGCACTCCATTGTTAAATCCAATAAAAACCGTGCACTTTAATTGCACAACATGATATTGAATTAAATTAGTTTCATTTTCATAAACATAAATTGCATTTAAAATGTAAATCAAAGCATTTGCATAGTTCGTTTTAAGTGCAAACGACTATGCAAAGAAGGTAGTTTAGAAGTTGCTGCCTTATTTATTACCCACAATACTAAAAAAATGTTGTTGCCTGGTTCACAATGTCTGGAAACGCTTTAGACGATATCGACTTTTTGTAACATTGTAGATTAAATTTACAGACAAAGCATAAATTGTAAATGTTTTCTATTCCGTGTGACTTAAAGCAGGTTCTAATGCTGTATAAATTCTCTAGGCAAAAAAATGCAAATTTATGTGCTGTTATTGAGGAATTCATGCATTTTCTTCGCAAGACATGTTTCACGTGGGTATTAATGCAAGAAACTCAGGTTTCTACCTGGTTTGAAATGTGTACGCAGTCAAATGCATAATGCAATTGTCAAGTGCTGATCTGCATAAATAAAATGTTGCATAAACCTGTTCCAAAGGTTTTCTATTATTTAACTTAACAACTAAATACCGCTGTATTGTCACGTTTCCACTTTAAATGCCTAGCAATAATTTGTAAGAACAGCGTTTATGTTGTGAGGCAAACGTGAGGTGATTAACATAATTAAATGTGAAAATCCAACACTCAAAAACCAAGCCTGTTAAAAACTTGACAGATAAGCAGACAGATATGATATGAAGCATAGGAAAGATGTTGATGCGGGAAACGCATCAAGTGACAGGAAGCACACGACGATAAACCTAAACAAGGACACGCCCAGAATATCAACCGTTTCCGCAATATTCACGCAAAAAGCCACAGCCACAAATTCTGACAGAGTCTCAGTATTATATTGTTGCGCTTTTAACACACACTTAAGTGCTTGAACATAATTGCCATAAATTCTGTATATAGTTTTAATTTCCTCACCCATTTTTGTTAAGCGTTTTAATTAGCTTAAGTTTTTGTATTCCCACTGAGTCCTTCTGTGGTCCCCGACGAACTGACAACATCAATTAAATGGCCTTGTTGGTTGGATTCTTCTCAAATGGGTGTGTTTTGTATATCATTTTCTCAACTCGGCATTCACTTTATCTGTTCTGGCGTCGAAAACTTTTCATTTTAATTTATGTCAGAAGTTTTTGGTGCCTTGAGGAATTGCGACACCTGCCACAGGAGCTACTCAGCTTGGTTTCTCAAATATGTGTGAACCTTGTGGTTACACACACATGCATATGCATACACACACACATACACAATTTGAACTTCACATGACTGCCCTTGTGCTTCAATCTGTCATTCAGTCATGCGAGCTCAGCCTGAAAGAACTCAACTTTAAATTGTGCTTCTTTGGAAAACTTTGTGAACAGAAAACTTCTATATAGAGGAAGTTAATAGACAACTTTGCTGCTGGGGGCGCTGTGGGTGTGGCGTTTCTTATGTGCTGATTGCTGTTTTGTTATTCATGGAATTGTTTAAAAATTTAGATTGCTGCGAAACTTGCAAATGTCAATTGCTCTTGCAGTTGTTGTTGATGTTTCAAGTTAAGATACACACTTTGTCCCAGATATCAAATTAAGAATAGCAAAGTATTTTCCACAATTGTCAATCACTCTGAAATTTCTTTAAAGAGTTAATACAAGTACAACTAAATAATAAATTAAATTTATGACAATATTTTAGACAAAGGTAAGCCAGTATCCTTTCATCACTCAGCTTTTCCATTCTTTTTTTTCGCTTCAATAAACTTCAACATCCTAGATAAATATCCTTTTTTTTATACTCTGTTTTCCAAAATGGAAAAAAAGAGTATATTGGGTTTGTGAAATGTCCGTCTGTCCGTCCGTCTGTCCGTATGAACGCAGTTTTTTTCCACAGTTTTGAAGCTAGAGCAAACAAACTTGGTATACATGTTGGTATATACCATAGGCAGACAAAGTGTCAAGATTTCCCACTCAACCCCACCCCTTCCCACACAAACCACAAAAATCTATATCCTCTGCAGTTTTGCAGCTAGAGTCACCAAATTTGGCATGAAGACTACTGATGAAATCCTCGACCGATCTGTAAAAAAAAAATGCCACGCCCACTACCGCCCCTGCAAATGAGGAAAATCTGTATCTCCCACACCCTTATAGCTAGAAACCCCAAATTTTGCAGTATGAATTCTTTTGATCTCATCGATAATTTGGAGAAAAAAATTTTGACACCCCCGCCCCAGTAAACAGAAAACAGAGTATATCGCAGTCGGGTGAGCCTGACTGAAACGTTCTTACTTGTTTTAGTTGTATTTTAAATCAACGAAGCCGTCTTCTTATCTTACACCAACATTAAGTTTATGAAGAAAGCCTGTAAAATTTCTACATTAAAACAAAAAAGAATGCTCCATTCGAGTGTGCCCGACTACGAGACTTCCTGCTCCTAACTTGCACTTCAAGCAGTTCAGCGACAACACAAGCAAGCAGCGCACTTAACGTGTCCAGTGCCTGTGAACTCTTGTTTCTGCCTGCAGTCTCGGAGATCTGTGTGTTCATACGCACAGATGGTCAAGAATGTATATAGTTTATAGAATCGGAAACTCCCGCTGCTGCCTGTTACATACATTTGCAGTACTTCAAAACTTCCTTTTTCCCATTTTGAATGGGAACAGGGAGTAATGAGAACACCCAAGTAACAACAAAGTGTTTGTTTCCAAGCATAATTTTGTTAATTAATAAGAAGAAGCCCGAATCCTCTTTCGTCCTCATTCTTATTGTACTGAGTTGCTTTTGTACTGAGTATTTTGTCAATTAGTTGAAGGCCACAGCTTGGGTCACTTAAATGAACCCTTAAGTAGGTACATTATGATATAATGGATTGACAGGCACGTTTCTTAAGGTGCCCGTTTCTGCCTACCCTCAAAATTAACAACGCGATAAAACTAGAAAGAGAAGCCAATTAATTAATTTAGATGATCAACGAACTGAGGCAACAGTAAAACCATACAATTAGATGAATTGTAAGCCGAGAGACACCCAAACATTGTAAAACTACGCCATCTACTTGGGTTACCTTTGTTGACCTGTCGTCGCATTGCCATCATGAGATTGAACTTTCGATATCTTTTTGTTGCTTGGACTACAAAAAGTGAGCTACCTCGTTTGTCCAGTGAGCTATGTAAGCAGCAGAGGCAGTGAAGGATGCTGAGCAAAAGAATTCTATCGAAAGCAGTCACCGAGTGCCATTGAGTGGCACGAACACCTAGAGCTGAGGTTGCAGGCTTTGTGGTTGTTGCTTTCGGTTTGCCAATTGCGGTCGAGTATCATTGAACATAGAACAACTGACAACTGACACCAACAAAAAGCTCCTGGTGTCAGTGAGGCAAGTTTAGCTGCCTCATTGTGTGGCATTTGCAGCCAGTTGTCACTTTATTAAGTTCATAATTAGCTCAGCCAGAAGCTGCCATTTTTGAGTGCACTTTGTTGAAAAAAGGAGAAGATGAATGATGAAGTGCTTTACATAAGTATGTGTATGTAATTCAAGCAGCAAACAATTGTCTTAAGCTGCTTAGCCCCTTCACTTTTTCTTCCTAAAGCAGCAATTAATTTGCCGCCTTGTCTTTTTCTACTTCAGTGCCACTGACCGCTCTCATCCACTCTCCAAACTTGAGAAAATCGTCGACCTTCGGCGGGAAATGATGGTCAAGGTCAAATACTTAACTGGGCATCGCCGGAAATTTTATATATCTGTGTTAATTTTGTTGTTCCATTCCATTTCATTTTTCACAACACTTGTCGCAGTTGTGGTGATTTAATTGGAATGTTTAGATGTTGCATCGAGGAATCAACATCTGTTCAAATGTCGTATTGTTGATATATGGCTACAGGCGAACAGGAGACAGTTAGACAGACCGACAGACAGAAAAGAGAGTGCATGATCCAAAGGAATTGTGGTGTTGGCGGTTGCATAGGGTGGTAACCTGCTGCTTGCAGTCATTTTAACACTGTAAGGAAGTTCTCGGGTCGGGGTACATATCTCAGTCTGCCCAAGGTCGCTTACAACAAAAAGTACACAGAAAGAAATAAAGTAGCTTTTTCACTTAATTAAATTTTGGTGATTTAAACTTTAGTTGGTTTATAAAAATAATTAGGTGGCTTAGAAATTCATTTAGTTGAAAAGGCAAAATTAAATTTATGCAAAAAGACTACTTAAATTGGTCGAGTCAAACTTTTGTTGAATCGATGTTGCTTATCGTATTCTTAATGAATTTCAGCTAATTTTTTAGAACTTCTTTCGGCAGTGTGTACACACTTCTTTTTAATTTTTGAGTGTACATTGGTGCGGGAATGCGGGAATTAATTGGTAGTTATATGCAAAATTAATAAAATCTTATAAATTACATATGAAAGTATGTATGTATGCATGTAGGTATTTGTGTATGCAAGAATAAGTATGGTATATAAATAAATATGTACTTACAAGTTTGTAAATTATTGCTTATGCTTAAAAAATAGTGCGTAGTTGATGAAAAAACAAGTAAGAAAGCTCTATTCGAGTGTGTCCGACTACGAGAATCCCTGCTCCCAACTTGCATTTCATGCAGTTCAGCGGCAACACAAGCAAGCAGTGCACTTATCTTGTGCTGTGTCTGTCGAAATGTTGTTTCTGCCTTCTATAACTTTGGTGCTATTTATCCGATCGTGATGATGATACACAGCTGATTAATATTGATACAACATATATGTGTACCAAAAATCAAAGCTTTATCTTTAATATTGTGGCTGTGGGAGTTTTTCGTGATTTGCGGGGGTGCGGGAGGGTGAATCTGAAATTTGAAATAAACTTGATCTGCGTATGGTATACAGGAACCTACATGTCAAGTTTGGTGATTCTAAATCTTATAGTCTCTGAGATCTGTGCGTTCATACAGACAGACAGACGGACATGGCTAGTTCGTCTCGGCTGCTCAACCTGATCAATATAGTTTATGTAGTCGGAAATGCCTCCTTCTGTCTGTTACACACATTTGCAGTACTGTATAACTCCCTTTTTCCCATTTTTAATGGAAACAGGGAGTAAAAAATGTGAACAATTCGTGTGTTAAAAATCTGTCTCATTTTTTGGCTTAGTTGATTAGTTATAAGTGGAAATATTGTTAAAAAAAAAATTGAATTTTGTATAAATGTATAGCTGAATTAACTTATTTTGAGTGTCAGAATTGACTAAAAAAGTGAAAATCTTTTCTTGCTGTGTATAAATTGACTGGCTGGTTAGAAGTAGCGCGTTAACAATGAAGTTTACAAATAAAGGCGCTACGAAGTTAGCACTTGTAGAGAGAAAAGGTTGTTGCTAAAGATTGAATGGCCAAATGGAATAAATCTCAGCACGGCGATATATTGTCACGCCAACTTGCCGACACTGGCGGATCGATTTCCAACGGCGAGCAGCACAGGAAAACAGAAAAGCAAGGAATCAGAAAGTCTGTGTACATGATATGCCAAACGATTTCACTCTAGTACGATTACAAGCACTGACAACTATCGCAGGCTATGACAGCCAACACTGGCAATACTATCGCAGGCTTTAACAGCCAACACTGACAAAACTATCGCAGACTATAACAGCCAACACTGACAAAACTATCGTAGGCTATAACAGGCAATGCCGTGTGCCAACGCGTGCACCAGATCAGAGGGGAGTGGGGGAGGAAATGAGTGAGGCACTTTCGACGTCGTAAAATTTACTCTTGGGTATGTGCTGACCTCACCGTTAAATCTAACAACTCGCAAATAATACTAATTCATTTCAGTTACCAACGTTATAATATGTATTTTTAATTAAATGTTCCAATTTGGAAAGATAATTAAACAAGCCTTCCTAAACTTTTAACTGGTCTACACATTTTGCTAATGGCCAGCTCATCGTTTGTTTGCACGTGCGATGAGTAGATTTCCAAGCACTGCTCGTCTCCGAGCCCAGCAAGTAACTAACTATGATCGCCTCGGTGCGTCGCTGCTCAAGCTTGCATTTTTGGCTGTTAATTTTGCCTGTCGCTCTTCTCTCTGTCGAATTTGACACGCGCCGAGTTTTTGGCCTCTACTTTTGTGTTCCAGCATGTTTCGGTTTTCGGCGGTTAGTCGTGAGATCCTCTGTTGTCGTTCCCGTTACTTTTCTCTCATGCTTTTCTGGTCACGTAGCCCGAGTTTGTAATTTTTGTTGCTTGTTTTCTTGATGCGGCTGTTGTTGTCAGTGATGCTCGGCTCCAGCTTTAAGTTCTATACCCCTTATGGATACGCTTCCCTATGTTTTCTATCTCTTCTTCGTGAGGTTCAAATGAAAATTATACTAAACATTAACACTAAATAATTGTATCGCCATATGGGGCGTCACAACACTCACAGAAATATTTCACTCACTGAATGGAAACTCCGCTTGGGGATTATTCTGATTTAATGGCCCCGAATCGGACAGGCACATATTCAAATTGAGATGTGGTATTTTGGGGAAGAAGGCAACAATCAATGAAAAAAATTGCCTCAAGAGCTTAACTAATAATATTAATGGCAGCAAAAACACACACAAAAATACACCCATACACTTGGTTAAGTTCCTGAAATTACCTAGACATACTCGGTAACGTCTTGCAATGTCCAGTAATGAGTCGCATTTGTGAGCTTCCAACATTATTTAAGTTTTCCGGTGAAAGCTCACAGAGTATGGGCCATAAATACTCGTTGTGGGAATAGTAAATAGTAAACAGGACACAGTTAAATGCCTTTCGAATTGCAAAAACAAATAAGAACTGGAGCATTTAATGCCATTAAAAATAAGCTTATTAAGTGTAGTAGAATCCACCTGATGCTTTTTAAGTCTCTTCCCATAACTTCCCACATCAGATGCTCAATTTTATTTTGTAAATAGAATTAGATTGATTTTAAAGCATTTAAGCGACAATATATATATATATGAAATAAATTAGGTAACTATGCAAATTACGTTTTTCATTTGCATTTTTAGTGGTTTTAGTTTGATTTCAATTAAAATGAAAGGTAATTAAAAAAAAATGAAATTAAATACGAAAATCGTAAAATGCTGAACAGTTAAGCTTTTTACTCATGACTGTCTCATTATAGTCTGTTTGTCTAAATTGATTAAAATAAAATATTGGATTTGTGAAATAGCCGTCAGTCTATCCGTCTGACTATTTGGCCTTCCGTATGAACGCCACATTTCTATATAACAAATATATTTTTGCCACGACCAGTGAGATCTCGCTAAGAGTCAGACTAGAGAGAATAAAACCGTCGGGAGCATCCGATTGCAACGTTTACAAATCCTACTGTACTTAAGGGAATACAAACTAATAGCATTACATACACACACACACACACACACACACACACACTTTAGATACTTACTGCAAATTTCAGATATAAACTGCAAAAGCAATTCGCAGTTTTGCCTATTTTCGGACGACAGCAACAAGCTGCCATCAACGAGAACAATTTTTAAAAAAAATTTTTGTATGTGTGTGTGTGTATGAATGTGTGAAATTAGTTTTTCCCGTGCAGAGTGATAAAGTTCATGAGGCAGATTGTTTTTCTATGCGTTCCGATGGTGCTGAAAAATATGCTACGAAAATTGTCAAGAGCAGAATGAGACCTTTGTCTAAACTTTGGGCCTGAATTTAGTTGCGTATTGACTTTTTGTCGCCTTTGACATACTGAACCCTTGTCAGCTGCTTGAGATGAGAAGGGACAGGGATATTGATGACAACGACGATAATATTGAGTTTGCATGGAGTTCAGTCACCAGATTTGCCCAGAGGACAGCCATAGCTTATGGGTCAGCCTGAACGAATTTAAAGCAAAGCCTTCTTATATGCAGATTATCGATGTCAAAGCTGAAATCATAATAAATCATTGGTTGCAACAGTAGCGGTCAAAAATAAATACTCTGTTAGCTTTGAAAAGTTTCATGGAGCACTCAATACTTGCTTACATATTTCTAAAATTTCAATTTCTCCAATTGTTGTTCCAACAGCTTAAATATTTGCCTAATTTTTCTGCAGATAGAAACTGACCCTGAACATAATGAGCAGCCAAAATTATAATCCGAATTAAATACATTTGGACTGTTTAAGTTCCAAAGTCGTGCAACATTGCTCTTTATTCCCTCAGCAATTTACAAGCAGATTAAGGACTTAATGATTTACCTTTGAAGAAGCTTCATTGTTGCGATATTTTGTTTAGTTTAGTTTTGGTTTTTCAGTTAATTTTATAATAATTATATAATATTTATTTTCATTATCATTTTAATGTGCGCCAAGAAATCTCTTAAGTAGACCAGGTTAGCTGTTTGCCAAGCAAAATGTGAAAGTCTTATTAGAATTGCCTGAAAAGCATTAAACAAAGCAATTAATTGAGTTGCCTTTCTTTGTGGCTATGAGATTTACCAAGAAATAAGGCTTTGTCATAAACTGAATTGGTCACACACATAAACATCGTTTAAAGAGTCCAATGACAATGGTTGGCAGTTACAAGGATACGACAACATTTTATTTATTAATGTGCTACAGAGAAGACTACAACAGTACAAGTCATAACAACAACAACAGAAGCTAAACTTAATTTGGCGAAGCAAAAGAAGAATAAGCAGTAGAAAATAAAAAGAGTTGTGGGATGGCTGACTTCCGTTTCCGCCAACACTGTAGTTGAATGCTGTTTCCTGTGACGTTTGCTATGCCAGTCAGGCAAAATGACAATCAGGCAGCCCGTTGGTCTGCTTAGTGGCTAATTTGCAAATAGAATGAAGGAGAAAATCGAAGGGGAGATGAGCTGAGCAGGTGAACAACTTTGCAATTTAATTATAGCTTGCTACTATGCCTGCTGGCGAAGGTATGGATTATAAGAGAATATATAAGCTTGTAATTAATAGTCTGACAATGGAATTCGTTTCTTACCATGAACATAGGCTGGGGAAATGTCTTAAGGATAGTGCAGTTAAATTAGCCTAGTTATATTAGCCCAGTTTGAAGGCGTTTGCTTAAAAAATTGTTATTATTGAGCTATCAATGAGTAGATTTCCATTGGATTTTCATGTTTTCAAAATTAAAACAATTATTATTTGGTTGCGGTGGTAACTTCAAAAACAACCTTCGTATTTTATTATTGGCTATAAAATTGAAATCTGTTGAAGTATTAAAGCTTTGCCAATCTCTGCTATCCAAATCGAATACATATTTATTGAATTGATTGAGTGACCATTGTCTCCATCAGAATGGTTGCGGAGCTGCGATGGGCCTGCAGAGTGTTTGCTTTATACATATTTGATTTTGCCTTTTGAAAATGTTTTTCTAAATTGTCGTTTGTTTTCATAGCTCCATGTGGGATGTAGATACCTTCCTCCTTTTGACATGGATCTATCTTGTAACATAAAGCATGTTTTGTTGAAAAATATGGTGAATGGAGTGAAATTATTTATTGCCATTATAGCAAAAAGCATTCATTAATACGCATAGAAGATTCTGGAAATGTTAAGCTTTGGAGTACTTAAAATGAAAACTCTTTTCTGATCTTTTTATAAGCTACAATTATGTGCTCATAGCTTAACTACATCTCTTCGCATGTTTCTGCTCCAAGGCAAAAAAAAACTTGAAGCGAAAACTGTGTCAAAAATTGGCTTTGTGAAATTTATTACCTTTTGCTTTTGGCTGGTTGATGGTCTTCTTCAAAGGATTAGCAATTTGGTTTTGTCGATGAAGTTCTTATGGCTTATTCTGATGATGAGAGGGGAAAACCTTACAAACATACCCGTCAACGTCCAACCATTTAGTCAGCCAGTGACATTTATTGTAGCCAGCTGGAATGTTGCCCAAGAACATAATTACTCTAATTTTGTGGTCAGAAAACGAACATTTGTGTAGGTGTTAATACATCAATGATTGATTAATACGTAATGATTGATTCAATTTTTGACTTTCTTATCCTATTTACCAACAGGATTTTACCAGGGCGTTGAGGAGCTAAACTCGTTCGGTAGTGTAATCTGAATTTGTGACATTGCCTGCTCACCTTTAATGCCATCTACCTCAAAAAGAACACAGAGAAGATCGAGAAGTACATCCCATTCTGAACGCCATGTCTACAATTTAACTACACCACACACACACGAGTGTTGAGAATTAAAATATTGTAGGCCATCAAAAGAAAATGTTTTATTATAAATAAATGTGATAATAAATTAACTATTTGCTTAAGTTGAAAACAAACAAAAAATAAAATAAATAACTAGTTTTGTTGGAAAATTAATTTAATTTCGTATCATTCAGCTTTAGTTTTCTCATAATGTTCATACCTTCGGTAGCAGACATGCTAACAAATTGGAAATATATAGCATAGTTCACCTGATTGGCTTAATTTGGATTATATTCGTAAATTGGCCACTAAGCAGACGAACAGGAATCCTGACTGTCTTCTTAGTTGACTGGAAAAGCTAACTTCACAGGAAACAGCATTCAACGACAGTGTTGCCGGAAATGGGCGTCAGCCATCTACCATCCCCTTTCGTCTATTGTTTCTTCTATCTTTTGGTCAAATGAAGTTTACCTTTTGTGCATTATGTTGTTGTAAGACGAGATTGTTGTTTTCCTGTCTATGTCTGATCTGTAAATCATAAGTATATAAAACGCTGTCAATATCTCTTGTATTCTGACAACTGCCTGGTTTCATTTATTGTTCTTATTTCACGCAGTGGAAAGACAACCGAAAAAAAAGATGCTTCATTCAAATTTTGAATTCTTGTATAACTCAATGTAAATGCTCTTAGCTGGTTTTTTAAAAGCTTGAACTTTTTCTTTAGAGAATGGATAATCTGGTTTAAAAAGAAGACTTTTTCCGACAGCACAGTAAAAATTAAAGTCGAGAATGCTCTAAAAATAATCCAAGTTCAGGTGAGCAAGCGCTTTCTAAAATTGCCCTAACAATACCCCAAGTCAACTGTACGCCATCCATTTCTTAACCAGCTCGTAAATGGCCGAAGGAGTAAGTAGAATTAAGACGACTTATGCTGGTCAAATTTATTTTCTCTATTTGTGGATGACCATTCGGTTCGAGTGAGGCTAAGAAAGAGCTACCTGTAGAGAACAAAAACCTTAGGTTGATGTAGGTAGCAGCATTAAAAGTAATTGCCATTAGCAATTAATGAGTATGGTTCATTACGATTTCAGATCTGACAATCAGTTACGGTTTGAATTTGTTCTGCTGGTCTGTAAGCGAAGGCTGCCCTCTGCGTAAGTCCAATGATTAAACACAATGCAAACTTAATATTATCGCTAGCCATCGAAAAGCTAAAGTAAATGCCACACAGCGTCCATTATACTGCTTGGTTTCAAATTTCAGTCAAAGTTTGCAAAGTTTTTTTTTTTTTTTTAATTTTTAAAATATTGTCTGCAGTAAAAGACAGCAGGTAGAATTTCAGTTCGTGTCAAATTAAATTTAAATAAATTACACTTCCTGTGGAAATTGGCAATTATTTAATTAAGTTTACCATTGTTGAACCCACAAAGTTGTAATTACTGTCTCACAGGCACAATTGGTAGAACTTACTTTGTCCTTTCCTTTTTCGATTCCTGAAAATTACAATTTTATATATACTACACAAGTAATGGAGGTAAAAATTAATATTGTGATCTTCAATTATATATTATTTTCACTTCTTCTGTTTTATAACTTAAGTGGAAAATACAAATAAAATGATACCAAAATATATGAAGGACTTCTGGAACCCTTTTGTTTGAAAGCCCATTATCAGGATTATTATTACTTACAGATTATACAGCTCTTATGACTTTCAACGGAAAGCGGCTCATTTCTTGTTATCATCCACCTCAAAAGGCAGCAGATTTACGAGAATGTCACTGTCATTTAGGGAAGCATGTTCTTTTGGGGCTTATTGCCATGCCCATCATTAGTTAAGTGCTTAAGCCGCTTTTTTCAATCATTGCGAACTCCAAGATCATGCTCCTAAATGCCAGATTCCAATTTGAATATGTTCCAATGTGATACAGAACCATTGAATCAACAACATACCAAATCGCTGTTCCTTTCTCAGTGTGAAATATTTCTGGGGCTGTCAAAATGAATGCAGCAAGCAGGTAACATCGATTTTCAACCGCCAAAACCACAAATTGTAGTGCAACATAAATTCGATGTTGCTGTGGTGCAGTCGATTATACATTTCTCCTCTAGGCATAAATCAACAATTCGACATGACCACCGTTGGCACATCCAACCATAAACCAACCTGAAACCAACCTGAAACCAACCTGAAACCAACCTGAAACCAATCTGAAACCAATCTGAAATCAACCCCAAATCATTTCAATTCAGGAATGAAAACGCTGTGGATAATGTTGCTGAATGATAGGATAATTATAAATACTGTTTTATTGTCATTTATTGAATGACGGTTAATTAAAAATCTTTAAATTCTTTTCATCTACCTAAACTTTGCCACTTTGTGGTATTTATTTTTTTTTTGATTTGGATTGCATTGATCCTTTGTATTGATTGTATTGATCCTTTGCCGCTTCAACGCTTATACAGGCCAATGCTCACTTTCACTTAAGCGGCACTTGAAACCGCTTTGCTCATCTTGGTCAGTCGCACTCAAATGGAACAAGACAAGGCCAAAGAAAGGCTAAGACTGCACGATATAGATGGAAAGGGTTTTAGCAGCTTCATCTACATACTTGAACTATATGTAAAACACTTTAATATTAATAACTGCACGCAAAAGTGGCAGCTACTGGCTGAACTAATTATTAAGTTATGATGTGGCAAACTGGCTGCAAATACCACAAAATGAGTGAGCCTATCTTGCCCCATTAACACCAATTGCTGTGTGTGTGTGTCACTTGTCAGTTGTGATAAGTTCGATGACACTCGACCGCAATGGGCCAACAGATAACATATAATTGTGTGGTTCACAATTGCTTCAGTTTTTTGACTAGCTTAAATAATGAATTGGCTTCTCTTTCTAGTTTCATTGCGTTTTTAACATTAAAGGTGGGCAGAGATGGGTCGGATAAGGAGAGACGTGCCATAAGGATTGCAATACAAAAGCAACCGAGAATAAGAATGAGTATGGGATGGGCTTAGGGCTCCCATTTAGTTAATTAAATTATGCTTTTAAATACTTATGCTGTTTAATGGCTTTCGTTATACTCTTTTTTAATTTAAAAAAAAAAAAAAAAGAGAATATTGGGTTTGTGAAATGTGTCAAGATCTCTTGAGCAACAATACAATTCGCACGCCCACTTCTGACTCCGCAAAGAGGCTAAAAAAGAGTATATCGCAATTGGGTGCATCCGATTTTGAGTAACTTTTTTCATTAGGCATAAGTATTTGTAAGTTTTCATAAAGTTGGATGAGATACTCTCTTTTAGAGCTGGCTTAAGGAGTTGTTTAAAAAATCAACTGACAGTGAATCTTATGAAGTGGATGTTGATGCAATTGTTGTATTTAATGTGTTTTTTTAGGATTAAAATGAAAACAGACAATTTCAAAGCTAAGTTAATTTAATTTTATATGCCATAATCGTCTTGATGTATTCAATCAGCAACCACACAAGGACTCACGAGGAATACAAAATGGCGATGTAAAGATGTAAGCTAATTAAAGTGCTTATCAAAAATACCGTGTGTATGTGAAAATTCAAGCTCCACACAGAATTTGCGGATATTATGTTAAAGCACTCAAGCGTGTGTTAAAGGCACAACCAAGTAATCCCGACACTGGGACATATCTAGCGGTTGTTTGTCTGTTTGCGAATGCAGTCGTTACTTTGGGTGCGTCCTTGTTTAGGTTTTTCCTCGTGTGTTTCCTGTCACTTGTACGTCTTCCCTTTTTGTTGGCAATACTTAAACATTCTGTAAATCTTTCCTTCACCTTTTTGCTTGTTTCTGTCTGCTTATCTGGCAGGATGTGATGGTTCTTTGTATGTATTTGTGTTAGTAGCCATACGTACTTAAATGTTGGTCTGATCTGTTCCGGGTTTTAGTTTATAAAACAAGTAAGAATGCTCTAGTCGAGTGTGCTCGACTACGAGACTCCCTGCTCCCAACTTGCATTTCAAGCAGTTCAGCGGCAACACAAGCAAGCAGTGCACTTAACTCGTAAAGTGCCTGTTAAACTGTTGTTTCTGCCAGCTGAGACGGAGGTAATTGATTCTTCCATAACTTTGGTCCGATTTATCCGATCGTGTTGAAATTAACACAGCTGATCAACATTGACACAACATATATGTGTACCAAATCAAAGCTTTATCTTTAAAATTGTGGCTGTGGGAGTTTTTTGCGATTTGGGGGGGTGTCATTAACAATTAAATGATGTTTCCGATTTACTTCACATTGAATGGAATAATGCGTCACTATTTCGTCTTCGGGAAAATACAGCTTCAAAGTTGTTTGGCAAAAGGACACAAAAGATGTTTTTTGATATTATTACTGCTATTATCCTCGACTGTGTATTGTATTAAGTTTGGAATATTTCCCTCTATGGCATATGTCATTGCCAAAATTAGCCAAGAGACTGACAAGAGATTTAGTCAATCAAAAAGAGTGCATTTTGTCGTCGTGCAGCAGAAAGGCAAGCAACAACCGCAGCTGGGAAAATTATAACAGAAAATTTTTCATTCCTTAACTTTAGTTAGTATATTTTCATCACTTTATTTTTTTGTATTTTTTCAGAACATTTATTTTGATTTTAACCAGCAAAGTGGCATAACATCATTCCATATCATTTTTTATTTTTACTTTTTTTACAAAGTTTGCAGAACGCCGCAAAGTATGCAATGTGAAATTGAACAATAGTGAGTTTTAAAATCAGCTCTCAACTTTAAGTATTCCATGCAGTTGCAGTTAAGTTAAGAGCGTCTTTACCAGCAATTTAAACAGCTGCAACAAAAACATCTACGATGATGCTGGTGGCGTGATAATTAAAACTGAGCTTCACGGAGTTGAAAGTTGTGTAATAGAGACACGGGTGCAATGTGGCGTGTTAAATGTGGAAAGTGCAACGGAGAACTGTGCCACATTGTAATAAATTAATAACGAGTGAAAAGTGGTAAAAGAGCTGGAAACAAACATAGAATAAACTTGGGAGGAACTCACTTATTTGTGTGGAGTCTAATTACTTTATTACTTAATAAAGATAAAAGAATAGATGGAGGGAAAATGTACATATATATATTACCGTTTTAGTTAATACGAATACATGATATAAAGTCAAATTTAAGTTCTCTGGGGACATGCAATAAACTTTCAGCTAGACCACAAAATTTTGATTTTTATGTAGAACGGTCTTTTGACTGAATCTAACCTACAATTCTGTTTATGTCATTTGCAAAATACTCAACAATGTGAATACACAGTTGAAGCAGTCGAACCTCCAGTTAAGACATTCAAAGCAAAAACGACAACAGTAAAGAAACAATTTAGTTGATCTCTTTAGTTGAAAGAAATGCCATGAAATTACATAATGCTGCAGGAATGAAAAGTTTTCAACACGAAGGCAAAGCGATCCAAAGTTTTTCAATAAGCAGCAATGCCAAGAACAAGGCTTAATATATGTTCAAGACCCAGCCAAGACGATAAAAGGATTGGAGGAAGAGACGAAGAAGAAAACAAACTCAAAACTGTGAACATGTTATGAAACAAGTGAAAGTTAATTTCACTTAACTTTCAAAAAGGTGGCATTTAAAAATGTATGCAACCCAGAGCCAGGAGGCACTATAAATTATAGTAAGCCAATCAAAATATTTGAAATATATTAAAGGGAGCCGGAATTCTATGGCAGACGCACATCACATGTGATGGAAGAAACTCCAACGACTCCTGATTTAAAAAAAAAAGAAAAGAGAAAGATTCAACTGGTGCTACGAGAATATTTCTAAAGTCTGTTCATTGTTAGTAAGGGTGAATCATAAAAATCAACACTGGAAATTTAATTCAAGGCACAGGCCTCAGAAAAGGAAACTCAATTCTAGTCAACATTTTCATCATTTCATCATTTTCACTTAGTGACTGGTTGTTTATCATAAATACAGAAGGAATTTACCTACCATCTAAGCCTTAACTTCTTTGCTCTTAAAACTTTGAAGTGATGAATTTTTCAGTTATGGATTGACGTTTGAAGTTCTTTACGTACTTTGGAAAATATTGGTAAATCGCTGGCAGTTTGCTCCGCTTGAAACCGAAGCTTTGTAAAATTTACCGCGCCTTTTATTTCCAATTGCAATTTCAAATATTTAATATTTTATTTGCAACAAGTGATTGAGTTTACAGAAGCCACACAAAATTAACCACTTTGTGCTCAATTTGAATATTTTTCACATCATCAAATATGCAGCAAATTAATAAATTTCATTCAATATCAATTTGCGTCTCTTTTGTGGGCTTCAGTAGGCAAGTTATTTTTATTATGTGTCTGCTTTACATAAAAATGCCAGGGACAACAACAAAAGCGACAGCATCACAATATTTTCATTTCATTATGTGAGGCATAAATCGACAAAGGAGAAAAACCTTTGTCTACACGCTGGAAACTGTGACAAAAACAACGATCATGATAATAGCAACAACAATGGCGAGTGGTGTAGGTATCAGCGAAGTGGGAGAAGCCACGGGGCGTATGATTGAAACTTTAACATGCTGGTTTGTTCTCTGCACGTGTATAATGTGATTTACATACATGAGCAAGACCACAATTTTGATGGTTCTGCAATGTGTGCTGTCGCGTACTGCTGCTTCAACCAACTGACAGCTGTCACATTGCTAGCATAAGCAATATAAACAGAAGAATCAACAACCAACAGGCTCAGGAGCTGCAACGAAATCCTGTCATTTTTAGCTAACTATGCGCTTTGGAGCATGTATTATGGTCATCCTAAGGGGAGAACTAAGAGAGGAGTATGCGACTTTATTTGTAAGCCAAATTGGCAGAGTGTGTTGTTCGGCAAAAAGTTTGTTCCCACAACCACAACGGAGTTCGGTGTTTGGAGCCGAGCAGACTCTGATTAAAAGGCTACGGTGACATTTTGGAGACTTGAGTATCTGAGCCAAACACAAAAATCGATAAAAGTCACATATGATGCCAGGAGATGGAACCATGACGTCAGATGGATTAACAAGTTGAGTGCAGAAGCCCTTCTGATTGGTGATTAGGTTGGGCAACATTCTGTTTAAGTTTTGACAACTTGAAAGTATGTGTGAAAGGTTGAAGATTGAAATCACGGTTGTAGTGCTAAACATCCCTCATAGGTATAGTTTACTTTGAATTCTCATTTCAATTAGATTTCCTGCTTTACTTTGTCAGAGTTTTACAATTGTTTTTCTATTGTTTTAGCAAAATTTTATGTTTTTGAAAAAGCTCTATGTAAACAAAATTTTACAAAAATTGTGGTTAATTTATTTATTAAATGCAAAATAAACCATATGTTTTGGCCTTGTTTTTTTGTCTATATGGCAAACCCAATAAATTGGCTTCTCAAATATCACGTATAAGCACCACATGCTGATGGTGGCCTTTGAGACTGCCATATAAATCAAAACGCATGGATTTCATAATCATTTATTATGGGCAGAAAGAGGCAAACGAACCCTCCAACTGGCCGAGACATTATCCCTTTAAAAGGCTGAGTACATGCGCATACTTGAAATGCTTTTAAAGGTGCGTGGTATTCACTCTGTTAAAGAATGTGATAGGGTTGCATGTCCGGAATATGCCTGGAGGCATTTTATATTAATAATATGACCAGGGACCAGTTGTACATGCTTCCTGTTTGTTGCAATGCTGAATGTGTGTCCCTGGGTCTATGTTTACTAGGTTTAGAATGGATCCCATGAAATGCATAGCCCCTGCTGTGGACAGTTTTAAAACTGTAGAGTAATCGAACAAAAGATTATATCATTTACTATACTTGACTCGTTGCTGTGGACACACATAAGACCACAAGTACCTTCTCACACAAGTAAATAACATTATATAATTCCTAATTGCCTTTCCTAGATAATCACTCTACGAATCTCTATTGTCCTTTTATAATTTGCTAAATCATATTTACCAAGCCTTTTGACTTGCTTGCCTAATGAATTTACCTTGCCTGCAAAACGCAAGCAAAAGAAAGTCATATAAAATATTTTGTCAAAATTTTTATTGTCAGATCAATCAAGGATGTGATAAGTAGCCCTTGTGCTAAATTTGGTTACTCTAGCTATAAAACTGTGGAAGATATAGTTTTTTGCGGTTTGTGGGGGAAGGAGTGGGGGTGGAGGGGAGATCTTGACACTTTGTCTGCCTATGGAATATACCAACATGTATACCAAGTTTGGTTGCTCTAGCTTCAAAACTGTGGAAAAAACCTGCGTTCATACGAACAGACGGACAGACGGACATTTCAAAAACCCAATATAATCTTTTTTCTTTTTTTATAAACAAAAATTAAAAAAGAGTATAAATACATAAACAATAACAATAGCATAGTTAAAATAAGTTTATATATTATATTCCTTCCTCAGAAAATTTGATGTCGGAAAGTTTGGGGGTTTTGTCACTAGCGAGTTAACTTGTGTAAAGGTTTTTAAACTCTTTTTTATTAAAGTTGGGCGTTTCTCAATGGCTCGAAATCAGAAACGAAATATTGGTCATGATTAGAAACTTTTGACTTTCTTATGAGTCGCCTTTTGTTAAATTTGTGTTTTATTTTAACATTTGGGGTCTGCAGCTGCATATTTTGTGGCTGAATAAATATTTACCTAGCAAATATTCAATTAAGGTGTTTTATTGTGTGTTGCGACCACATCACACCCACATACACGCCTTTAAAACGCCCCTGCATAAGGAAAACTTAATAAAATCGAAACAAAATTCAGTGTTAAGGGTTGCTTCAAAGATTTTAGTGCCTTGTTCAATGTATCCAATTGGTTTTTTATTAATTTTCACATGCAGACGCAGAAGTTTGAGTTCCCAATGAATCCTTTCGATAATGTGCCAGTCCATTGACTGCAATATTAGTTTTAAAATATAAATCAAATTGACATGCTTAGCATAGATTTAAGAGGTTATTTCTTTGGTTTGTTCTTAATGGTTATGTAGATACAGTGGATCAATTTACTTTGAATAACCACCCTGCACTTTTGTGGTTTAGTTGGCCAATCTTAAAGTACATTTTAATGCAACGGAAATTTGATTTGAAAAAAAAGGAAGCTTAGCCGGATTCCAAAACTTTCAGTTTTTTTAAATTAATAAATTTTTGTTGACAATTTATTTAAACATCATTTGACAAGTTTCTCTGATGTCCCGATTCTTTGCTGAAATGCTTCCAATTTCTGATAAAAGATATACAGAACAATGTGTATCATGTTCGTTAAATGAATTTCGAATGCATGTCAGAGAATGCTTAAAACTCAAAAGTAATGACCAGAGAAATGCTGTTTGTTGGGCGGAAAACCCTTCTATGTTTATTGTGTGTGTTTCGTTTATTGTCTTGCCGTTATTTCATAAGATTCAGCACACCCCCAAACATGGCTTGTAAAACATCAAGACAACATCGGAAGCAATTCACACAATGCAAATTTGTTAGTCAAATTGAGCATTTCCTGCAGCTGCTATGCTTTTCCAACTACAGACAAAAAATAAGAAGAAGGCGGAATGTAATTTTTCATCAACCCTTTACACGTTTTGCATATGAACAAAGTGTTTTAGAAATGATTTATATGGGACACTTTTCAGCTGTTGTACTTGAAGTTTTGTAGAAGTATCTTACTTAATTTAGAATGTGAAGTAAACTTGCTTGCCAAAAAGCAAAGCTTGGCAGAATCTAAATATCGATTGAATTTCCAATGTAAGTGTTTTTCTTTTTACGAGGATTGAGATTGATGCCATATTTTTAACGAATCCATACTTCACTAAGTAATATTAATATTTAAGTTCTTCATAAATCCAGTTAACTTTTTTTTTTATTGATTTTTTTTCGATTTGTCAATGTCAAACAGTTTATCAACATTACTTTAAGGCTTAAAGTTTAAACTATACAACTCTGTCGTCTAATTAATGTCAGCAATTTAAGTGCACAATATATGTTTGACCCAGTTGACGCTCTAACGCCCTTAGGAAATGATGTTGTCACCAAGTGCGGCCAGGAAGTAAGTGGAATTGGCATTAAACGGAATGGTTGCCATCAGTTGGCTGAAGAGAGTTGACAGCAGAATGTTCAAAAAAATAACTTTCGAGTTAGTGGAAGTTGAAATGTGCACCAATCAAGTTGGTTTCCTTATGTGCTTTATAAGCTAACAGGGAGTTGTTATGAACTACGAACCAAAAAATTAATTTTCTTAGCATTTACCCTAGAAATATGAATGTTTTCTGATTTCTGATTTTAACATTTGTAATATATAATGATTATTTTGTTTCCTTACATTTGAGATTTCGATGACTGGTGGCAGCCCTGTTTAACGTGACTTATCAATATATTGAATGAACTATTCGTATTGTAAGAGAACTATTGTAAGATCGATTGATTTATTATCGACATTGTGAACGAAAAGGTAGAACGCAATGAAACGTAAGTAAAGAGAAGAATTTAATTTTAAGTTTATAAAATTGTATTTTTCCTTATAGGAGATAAAACTGCCGGTATTTCAGACTGAGTTACAAGTGCATGCACAGTCTGCAACCTCTGCTACAATTACATTGTCATTAAAGACATTAAAAACTGCCCCTTAAATAAACAAGTAAGAACGTTGCAGTCGGGCTCACTCGACTGCGATATACTCTGTTTTCTGTACCAAGTGCAGAACGCTGCAAATCTTGACACTTTGTCTGACTATGGTATATACCATATATGCCAAGTTTGGATGCTCTAGCTTCAAAACTGTGGAAAAAACTGCGTTCATACGGACGGACGGACGGACGGACGGACATTTCACAAACCCAATATACTCTTTTTTTCCATTTTGGAAAACAGAGTATAAAAATCAACTTGTGGGATACTGAGGTTAGCCTTACCATGATAACTGTAACCAACACACAAGATACAAGTTCTTTAATAATGGGCCATTAAAAATGTTAGAAAACCTATGAAACGGCAATTCAAGCGGCAAAGGGTAACGCGATAAAGTTCAGAATATTGATCATAAGTAGTACTTTAGTTCCTAAGTTGACCACAAAAAAGTTAAATATGCTGGATACTTAAAAGAAAAGAACAAAATAAAGGAGTAGGCACAAACAATAAGTAAATAAAAAACTGTTACACAACGAATTGTGAAAAAGCTACAAACTTTTGTAATTGGGCAGCGCAATAAGTCAAAGAGATGCAAAGATTAAGTAAAATTGGGTTTATTTTGGTTCTTGACTTGATCAACATGCACCAGCAAATGGAAAAACTTGCAGAACTTTCAAATCCAAAGAGGGGAACAACGATCAATAACCTAGTCAAAAGCACATTGATCAACCATATAAATGTAATGCATAAAATCCTAACGAAAAGTGTTTAACTATGTTGTTGAGTTCAGTATAAGTCTCAAATGTTTGTCGTTTTGACATGAATTAAGATTTATTTTGGAACCACCTTAGATATATAACTCGCTCTTTACGCCATGTCATAGTTTTCATTCAACTAATTTTATTATTATTATTATTATGCACGACTTAATGTTATTAAATATTTTAAGTTGCAAGATCCAAGCAAGCTGTTCAACTAATCCCCACACATGCAATTCAATCATATTGGTTTAAACTTCAAGCCAACACGATTCACACATCCTGAAAGTCAATTACATTGGCCATTTGTATGCAATTTCCATGAAAAGCTGAAAACAGAAACTGAAATGGCCAACAATAGAGCGAAGGGCACGCAGCTGAAGTGGCAATGGTTGTTCGTTGTAGACTGTGATTTCTGTTGAGCGGGTTAGTCGGTGGTTCTATGTTGTCGCTGCCACGCACAATTAAGCGTCTGAAAAGCACATCAAACAAAGAGATGATAGCTGGAAAATCGAAAATTTGCAATAGACCAGCACACACACGCACAGTATATAATCACGAATAACGTAAGTATGAGCGTAGTTTTCGGCTTGACCTGAGGCATTTAAGCGACTGAGAGGTGGGTACAGAGAAGGGAATAAACCGGTAAAACATCATGAATACTGCATAAGCCACAATATCCACTGGTTTTAAACCGAATTGTCATGCTAAAATGCAGTGTTTGAGTATTAAACACACATTCAAGAGATACATTTTTATTTTGTGAAACTTTTCAATTAGAGTCACTTGCAGCGAAGCATCTCCATCTTGCAAGGCATTATGTCATGGAGTAAAGTGATTTTAATAAAAACAATGGGATGCAGTGGATTCGCCTTATGCCCGAGTGTCCTTATCGAGAAATGTACATCGTCTACATGATATTTTCTTGCTCTCCCTCCACACATCTCTTCTCTAGCAGCAGACAAAGACCTTCAATTTGTTTAGCTTGCTTTTCTTCTGTTTGTTATACTCTTTTTTTAATTTTTTGAAATGTCCGTCTTTTCGTCCGTATGAACGAATTTTTTTTATACTCTTTTTTTTAAAAAAAAAAAAGGAAAAAAAAAATATTGTGTTTGTGAAATGTCCTTCCGTCCGTCCGTCTGTCTGTCTGTCCGTATGAACGCAGGTTTTTTCCACAGTTTTGAAGCTAGAGCAACCAAACTTGGTATACATGTTGATGTATACCATAGGCAGAGAAAGTGTCAAGATGAACAACAAAACAACAGAGAAGCATGTTCAGCTCCAAATTATTTTCATTACAAATCATCTGTTTGCTTCTTTTTTTTTAGTGTAATGTAAACATTTATTGTTACAACAGCTTTGACACCATTGTATTTTTCAAGAAAATATTTACAAATTTTAAAAAGTTGTTCGAATTTAAATTTTTAGCTTAAGCGTCGATTAATTTAAAGAGTTTTATCATCAACCCAAAAAGTCATCTGTAGTTTTCTCATTTGAAGAATGGTTACTGCTCGATAATTGGTTCCGAGTGCTGACCAACTTGCTTCTCTTATTTCTCTGAACACTTTTTATAACATTTTAATTTCGATTTATCTATTTTTTTGGGTGTTTGCATGTGTTTTAGTCCCTAACGTACTTTATCACTGTGTTTCTTGGATAAATTTAGCTGAAGTCTTTCATGTATGCTTTTCTATATCCTGGTGTGTTTTCTTTAACTTCCCCGGTTGGACTAACAAACTAACAAACACAGCAACAATATTGCCAGGGGTGGCTTTTTGTTACATTCTGACTGTTGCTTAAAAGGTCAGAAAGGTCAAATGTAAAGTTACTCACATGCAAGTATACATACATCCGAATGGAAATAAAAGCAGAGAGAAAATTATAAATATATTTATCTAAATATTGCAACAAGCTCGAAGAAACTTATTTTTAGTTTTTGTTTCATTTGCAACTTGTTGAGTGTGAAAACTCATCCATAAAGATTTTGAGACAGATAAAGTGGAAAAATGCGGTCATGTTACTGTACCAAGTAAATGTTTGAAAATTGTTTGTGAGTCAAGCAAACTTAAATCGAAACGGCGTCGCTTAACCCAAGCAACACGTATAAAATTGAAATTGAACGAGACAGGACAATGTCTTACAATGAAGTAGAAGAATATAAGCAACAACGAAGTCAGAAACTATGCACAAAGCAAACAAACAAAAACAAGGATCAACAAGTAAGAACGTTGCAGTCGGGCTCACCCGACTGCGATATACTCTGTTTTCTGTACGTAAAAATTTTTTTCTCCAATCTATCGAAGAGTTCAAATGGAGTCATACTGCAAAATTTGGGGTTTCTAGCTATAAGGGTGTAGGAGATACAGGTTTAGCTCATTTGCGGGGGTGGTAGTGGGCGTGGCATATTTTTTTTTGGCAGGTCGGTCAAGGGTGTGGTCACTAGTCTTTATGTCAAATTTGGTTACTCTAGCTGTAAAACTGTGGAAGATATAGGTTTTTGCGGTTTGTGGGGGAAGGGGTGGGGGTGGGGGGGAGATCTTGACACTTTGTCTGCCTATGGTATATACCAACATGTATACCAAGTTTGGTTGCTCTAGCTTCAAAATTGTGGAAAAAACCTGCGTTCATACAGACAGACGGACAGACAGACGGACAGACAGACGGACAGACGGACATTTCACAAACCCAATATACTCTTTTTTTCCATTTTGGAAAAAACAGAGTATAAAAATGAATCTACATAATGTGTCGCATACACACACAATCAGATATATTCGACTGTTGGTAGAGGAAATGTGAAAGCGATATAGTCTTTTTTCGCCTCTTTGCGGCAACTCTTTTTTTTCTTTTGCCATAAATTTAAATTTGGTTGGATCAGTTCTACAGGTTTGGGAACTACAAACTTTGGTCGATTGCAAAGGCGAGGGTGGGCGTGACAAAATTATTTCTATCCCATCTTTTTTTTAGGGCAATAGAATTCAACCTAAAAAATTTGGGGATTCTAGTTAAAGGGGTGTGGGAGATACAGATACAGAATTTTTTATAGCCACAATGGGCTCGTAATTGGAACGGAAATAGTTGAAACGGAATCTAGAAATGGGATGGCAGTTGGCGCTCTTCCAAATGGGCCCCTCAGCTGGCGCATTGTAATAGTTGTAGTTGTGACTGTAATTGAGGCTCATTTTAAATATTTAAAATAATTTTTAAAAAACGAAAATAGCCCAGTCGAAAATGTTATGACCATACATTAATATATATAATAACAATATCCGAATGCCTTGCGGAGCATCAGCAGCCTCCTTCGCCTAAGTGGTTGGCAAATGAAAATCTCTTAAGAACCCACATTCAAGGAGAGTTGACATTGACAGGATGTAAATAAGGGAAAGGAGACAAAATGTGTCATTAAAAGTGCAAATTAAAGTTATGCCATGTTAGTTGGCATCAAACTTGGACTCCGAATCAGCTGAGTAGCCCAAGAATTTTAACTGTCAGCCTCAAGCTGAAAGCGTCCTGAAGTATCCAAGCATTCTTTTCAAGCCAAAGCTTTAACAAATACAAAAATACAGAAGACTAGAATAAAAAGATTGTCAGAAAAACAAATGACTCGCACGAGTTTTTAAATTCCAAGACTCGGGGGAAAAGTTTGGTATAACGTTCTCAAGTAGTAAAAATGAATTTTAGGACTATGGCAGCTACATTTAAATGTACATATTAAACGTTACATTAAACTGTTGAAGCTTAACTGAACATAAAAATCGAAAGATTTTCATATTCAATTTTACGCCAAGCAATAATGTTAATTTCTCTCCTCTTACTTTTCACAACCAATGAAAATCCGATTGTTCAAATTCTTGTAGAAAAATAATAATAACATAACGGTGGTTGCCTCAAGCATTGAAATCCTTTTCAAAGGTTGTTCCTCTGTTTTTACTCCCTGTTCCTATTAAAAATGGGAAGAAGGGAGTTATAAACTACAGCAAATGTAACAGACAGAAGGAGGCATTTCCGACTATATAAACTATACATATTCTTGATCAGGATCAACAGCCGAGACGAACTAGCCATGTCCGTCTGTCTGTCCGTCTGTCTGTCTGTCCGTATGAACACACAGATCTCAGAGACTATAAGACCTAGAGACACCAAACTTGGCATGAAGGTTCCTGTATACCATACGCAGATCAAGTTTATTTCAAATTTCGGATGCACCCCCCCGCACCCCCGCAAATCGCAAAAGACTCCCACAGCCACAATTTTACAAGATAGAGCTTTAATTTTTGGTACACATGTATGTTTAATCAATGTCTTTCGGATGTGTAAATTTCAACACGATCGGATAAATAGCATCAAAGTTATGGAAGAACTTATTTCCCCTGTCTCAACAGGCAAAACAACAGTTTGACATGCACTGTGCAAGTTGAGTACGCTGCTTGCTTGTGTTGCCGCTGAACTGCTTGAAATGCAAGTTGGGAGCAGGGTGTCTCGTAGTCGGGCACACTCGACTAGAGCATTCTTACTTGTTTTACTTTATGATGTCTGTCAAATGTTATAAATGCACTCGCTAATTGTTACTCAAGCGGGATACATTCTCCGGATTATCGATAACTAAAGAAAGTAAATTGTATTGTTTTATTTGATGGTGGCTTAAAGCTGCTTGGTGGGTCAATGGAAATAACATTATTGTGTTTTTTTAAAGAAGGGGCTGCCAAATAATTATATTATTAAAGTACACAACAATTTGTCACTTGATTCCCTCATTGACTGCAACCGTGTTTTAAATGGTTTTATTGAATTTCATGTGGATGCGGGTGGAAATCAGTAAAAACAGTGATCTTTGGTATTTATTATTACTCCCTGTTCCCATTAAAAATGGGAAAAAGTGAGTTATAAAGTACTGCAAATGTGTGTAACAGACAGAAGGAGGCATTTCCGACTATATAAACTATATATATTCTTGATCAGCATCAACAGCCGAGACGAACTAGCCGTCTGTCTGTCCGTCTTTTTGTCTGGCAGTCTGCCAGTCTGTCTGTCCGTCTGTCCGTATGAACACACAGATCTCGGAAACTATAAGAGCTAGAGACACCAAACTTGGCATGAAGGTTCCTGCATACCATACGCAGATCAAGTTTATTTCAAATTTCGGATGCACCCCCCCGCACCCCCGCAAATCGCAAAAGACTCCCACAGCCACAATTTAAAAGATAGAGCTTTAATTTTTGGTACACATATATGTTGCATCAATGTTGATCTGCTGTGAAAATTTCAACACGATCGGATAAATAGCACCAAAGTTACGGAAGAATCAATTACCCCCGTCTCAGCTGGAAGAAACAACAGTTGACAGGCACTTTACGAGTTAAGTGCACTGCTTGCTTGAGTTGCCGCTGAACTGCTTGAAATGCAAAGTGGGAGCAGGGAGTCTCGTAGTCGGGAATACTCAACAATAGCATTCTTACTTGTTGTAAATAACTGAGTGAATTAGCCAAAGTGGAGCAGCTAACAATATACCCAGAAGACTCTCGAATTTCCCTATTAAACAAGTAAGTACGTTGCAGTCGGATGCACCCTACTGCGATATATTATTTTTTAGCCTCTTTGCGGAGTCAGAAGTGGGCGTGGTAATTGTATTTTTGCTCAAATCTTTCAAGTTTCGCCATCAATTTGAGTTTGGTTGGGCCCGTTCTACAGGTTTGGTAGAAACAAACATTGCTCGATTGCAAGGGCGGGGGTGGGCGTGGCAAAATTATTTTGTCAGATCAATCAAGGATGTGATAAGTAGCGCTTACGCTAAATTTGGTTACTCTAGCTATAAAACTGTGGAAGATATAGGTTTTTGCGGTTTGTTGGGGAAGGGGTGGGGGTGGGGTGGTGCTATTGACACCTTGTCTGCCTATGGTATATACCAACAAGTATACCAAGTTTGGTTGCTCTAGCTTCAAAACTGTGGAAAAAACCTGCGTTCATACGGACAGACGGACGGACAGACGGACATTTCACAAACCTAATATGCTCTGTTTTCTTTTTACTTCCTGTTCCCATTAAAAATGGGAAAAAGGGAGTTATAAAGTACTGCAAATGTGTGTAACAGGCAGAAGGAGACATTTCCGACTATATAAACTATATATATTCTTGATCAGGATCAACAGCCAAGACGAACTAGCCATGTCCGTCTGTCTGTCCGTCTGTGCGTCTGTCTGTCTGTCCGTCTGTCCGTATGAACACACAGATCTCGGAAACTATAAGAGCTAGAGACACCAAACTTGGCATGAAGGTTCCTGTATACCATACGCATATCAAAGTTATTCCAAATTTCGGATGCACCCCCCCGCACCCCCGCAAATCGCAAGAAACTCCCACAGCCACAATTTTGGTACACATATATTTTTAATCAATATTGATCGGTTGAGTAAATTCCATTAGATCGGATAAATAGCACCAAAGTTATGGAAGAACTTATTTCCCCTGTCTCAACAGGCAGAAACAACAGTTTGACATGCACTGTGCAAGTTGGGAACGCTGCTTGATTGTGTTGCCGCTGAATTGCTTGAAATGCAAGTTGGGAGCAGGGAGTCTCGTAGTCGGGCACACTCGACTAGAGTATTCTTGTTTTTTCAAAAAAATTAGAAAAGAGTATAAAAATGTGTTATTTGCTTTTCTTTTGCACGTTTGCATATTCTTTGACAGTCAGCTATGTGCCCGAACTTCTTTGGATACTTGAATTAATGATTGAATATCTGCAACCAAAAGAAACTAAATCTTGTAGTGTATTTAATTTATTTATAATACTCTTTTTTTTCATTTTTTTGAAAAAAAAAGACAAAAGAGTATATTTGGTTTGTGAAATGTCCGTCCGTCTGTCGGTCTGTCCGTCTGTATACACGCAGGTTTTTTCCACAGCTTTGAAGCTAGAGCAACCAAACTTGGCACACATGTTGGTTTATACCATAGTCAGACAAAGTGTCAAGCTTTTGCCACGCCCACCCCCGCCCCAGTAAACGAGCGATCATTTTGACAAGTACGCGTCTCGCTCTGCTTTAGGCGTTTGCAGCGTTCTGCACTTAGTAGTAAGAATTTTATAGTTCGTATAGTTCATATATATATAAGTAGTCTTTAAAATAATTTAATTTAATATACGTACAGAAAATAGACTATATCGCAATCGGGTGAGCCCGACTGCAACGTTCTTACTTGTTTTCTAATCTACTTGTAAAGGGCCCCAGGAAAAAGTGGAGAGTTATGAAGACATTGGAGCTTATACCGGACAGCTTAGAATTGTGGGTGCTCATAAGTTAACCTTTGATTAAGCTCAATTAAAACTCGAAATTATCGGCGTAGTAAAGGTGCTACCCCTCTTCGTTATCATCTTGAACAGTTGATAACGGTTATCAATGTCCGTTTGTCTGCCGTATGAACGCAGTTTATTTCCACAGTTTTGAAGCTAGAGCAACCAAAGTTGATGTAAATGTTGGTATATACCATTGTCAGACAAAGTGTCAAGATCTCCCCCCCACATCTACCCCTTCCCCAACAAACGGAAAAAAACCTATATCTTCATATCTTCAAAAATTATCACAGTTTTATAGATAAAAATTGGCCACGCCCACCTCCGCCCCCTCAAATAAGTCTGTATCTCCCCCACTCCTTTAGCTAGATTCACCAAATTTTGCAGGTTGAATTCTGTTGCCCTATTTAATAGATTGGATAAATAATTTCTCATTATTTTTTCAGGAATCTGATGTGCAGCATTCGAAAAAGCGGACAAGAAGACGTGTGGCGAAAGGCAACAAAAGCTGTTAGTTGGCATTATCCTTGGCTGTTGTATTCTTTAGAGTTGGGGGCTATGACTGCTCAGGTTTATATATATTTACATGTCTTTAATTACCAAATGCCAGACATGGCCAAAGTTGGCCAAGGAAATTTTCATAATGTCTGTCGCAGTTGCTCATCAAACAAAGTGCAATTTGTCGTCATTCACCAGAAAAGTAAACCAAAATTGGGAAAACAACAACAATTCGTTAATTAATTTTAACCAACAAGGCTGCACATAACAAATTCCTTCTACTTTTTCATTTGCAGAGTGTGCAAAACTTTGCAAAATATGCAACGCGAAAAGAAAATGTTAAAAGTTGTAAGCGCAGCTCTGAACTTTAAATAGTTTATGGAGTAGAACTGCTAAATGAAGAGTCGTTTTTGCAAAGCTCAATACTTGTTTTCTCAGGGGAAACTTTGGTACTTTCTTTAACTTGTTTGTTACACACAAACTTCGAGTATTTACCCAACTACAGAAAGAAGGTTTTTGTGCCTTTTTGCAAAAACGTTGTTCAGAAATTGCATTCGCGGTGCTGTTTGCACAATTTAGCAACTGCAACAATCATTACGATGATGAGGATGGCGTGATTATTAAAATTGCACACAAACTAAGAGAAATTTGGATAAATAAGTCGGGCATGCAATGCGGCGTGTTAAATGTGGAGAGTACAACTGGGAACTGTGTCAAATTCCAATGAATGAACACACAGATCTCGGAAACTATAAGAGCTAGAGACACCAAACTTGGCATGAAGGTTCCTGTATACCATACGCATATCAAAGTTATTCCAAATTTCGGATGCACCCCCCCGCACCCCCGCAAATCGCAAGAAACTCCCACAGCCACAATTTTGGTACACATATATTTTTAATCAATATTGATCGGTTGAGTAAATTCCATTAGATCGGATAAATAGCACCAAAGTTATGGAAGAACTTATTTCCCCTGTCTCAACAGGCAGAAACAACAGTTTGACATGCACTGTGCAAGTTGGGAACGCTGCTTGATTGTGTTGCCGCTGAATTGCTTGAAATGCAAGTTGGGAGCAGGGAGTCTCGTAGTCGGGCACACTCGACTAGAGTATTCTTGTTTTTTCAAAAAAATTAGAAAAGAGTATAAAAATGTGTTATTTGCTTTTCTTTTGCACGTTTGCATATTCTTTGACAGTCAGCTATGTGCCCGAACTTCTTTGGATACTTGAATTAATGATTGAATATCTGCAACCAAAAGAAACTAAATCTTGTAGTGTATTTAATTTATTTATAATACTCTTTTTTTTCATTTTTTTGAAAAAAAAAGACAAAAGAGTATATTTGGTTTGTGAAATGTCCGTCCGTCTGTCGGTCTGTCCGTCTGTATACACGCAGGTTTTTTCCACAGCTTTGAAGCTAGAGCAACCAAACTTGGCACACATGTTGGTTTATACCATAGTCAGACAAAGTGTCAAGCTTTTGCCACGCCCACCCCCGCCCCAGTAAACGAGCGATCATTTTGACAAGTACGCGTCTCGCTCTGCTTTAGGCGTTTGCAGCGTTCTGCACTTAGTAGTAAGAATTTTATAGTTCGTATAGTTCATATATATATAAGTAGTCTTTAAAATAATTTAATTTAATATACGTACAGAAAATAGACTATATCGCAATCGGGTGAGCCCGACTGCAACGTTCTTACTTGTTTTCTAATCTACTTGTAAAGGGCCCCAGGAAAAAGTGGAGAGTTATGAAGACATTGGAGCTTATACCGGACAGCTTAGAATTGTGGGTGCTCATAAGTTAACCTTTGATTAAGCTCAATTAAAACTCGAAATTATCGGCGTAGTAAAGGTGCTACCCCTCTTCGTTATCATCTTGAACAGTTGATAACGGTTATCAATGTCCGTTTGTCTGCCGTATGAACGCAGTTTATTTCCACAGTTTTGAAGCTAGAGCAACCAAAGTTGATGTAAATGTTGGTATATACCATTGTCAGACAAAGTGTCAAGATCTCCCCCCCACATCTACCCCTTCCCCAACAAACGGAAAAAAACCTATATCTTCATATCTTCAAAAATTATCACAGTTTTATAGATAAAAATTGGCCACGCCCACCTCCGCCCCCTCAAATAAGTCTGTATCTCCCCCACTCCTTTAGCTAGATTCACCAAATTTTGCAGGTTGAATTCTGTTGCCCTATTTAATAGATTGGATAAATAATTTCTCATTATTTTTTCAGGAATCTGATGTGCAGCATTCGAAAAAGCGGACAAGAAGACGTGTGGCGAAAGGCAACAAAAGCTGTTAGTTGGCATTATCCTTGGCTGTTGTATTCTTTAGAGTTGGGGGCTATGACTGCTCAGGTTTATATATATTTACATGTCTTTAATTACCAAATGCCAGACATGGCCAAAGTTGGCCAAGGAAATTTTCATAATGTCTGTCGCAGTTGCTCATCAAACAAAGTGCAATTTGTCGTCATTCACCAGAAAAGTAAACCAAAATTGGGAAAACAACAACAATTCGTTAATTAATTTTAACCAACAAGGCTGCACATAACAAATTCCTTCTACTTTTTCATTTGCAGAGTGTGCAAAACTTTGCAAAATATGCAACGCGAAAAGAAAATGTTAAAAGTTGTAAGCGCAGCTCTGAACTTTAAATAGTTTATGGAGTAGAACTGCTAAATGAAGAGTCGTTTTTGCAAAGCTCAATACTTGTTTTCTCAGGGGAAACTTTGGTACTTTCTTTAACTTGTTTGTTACACACAAACTTCGAGTATTTACCCAACTACAGAAAGAAGGTTTTTGTGCCTTTTTGCAAAAACGTTGTTCAGAAATTGCATTCGCGGTGCTGTTTGCACAATTTAGCAACTGCAACAATCATTACGATGATGAGGATGGCGTGATTATTAAAATTGCACACAAACTAAGAGAAATTTGGATAAATAAGTCGGGCATGCAATGCGGCGTGTTAAATGTGGAGAGTACAACTGGGAACTGTGTCAAATTCCAATGAATGAATAATGAATAGGAATAAGGAAGGGGGTGCATGAATACAATGAGCAAATATGGGAGCTATTGAATAATTTGCGTGGAGTCTTATGGTTTGATTAATGATGAAATGAACAGTATGAGCTCAGAATATCCAATTCCTTCTAGAATTCTGAAATTGCACTTTAGAAAACGTATCGCTGTACACAGACCTAAAATCAAGTCATTTGCATAATACTTAAGAATTTAAAAGCAAATGAAAATCAGTTAAAACTGAAGCTATTCAAATTTAATCAAATCGAATTTGGTACAAATAAAGTACCCTATAAAGTTCAACCATACATAAAAAATATCAAATAGTGGAAGAACAAAAAAATACTTAATAGAAAGTTTTCCCCAAAAAGTAAAGCGATTCAAAGTTTTTCCATTAGCCGCAATGCCAAAAACAAGCTTCAACATGTGTTCCACAGCAAGCCAAGAAAAAACAATGCAAAACTACACAACTCTGAAAATGTTATGATGCAATCGAGAGTTAAGTGAAATTCAAAAAGTGGTAGGCAGCAAAATATGTTGCCCATGGCCTAAGGTCGTCATAATGTAAGCTACGCCAATAAATATAATTGAAATACATTAAAGAAAGGCAGGCTTAAGGTGCAGCCACATTACACATGCGATGGGTACAATTAACTTTGTTTAACGTTTAAGGGTTTAAATTATCCTGACCTTATTTCATGGATCCCTTTTCTGCAGAGTATCGGTATGCCGAAGATAACTTTATTTACTTATTTGTTTTCTGTTGTTGTTGCGGGCGGAGAGCCGGGAGAATTCTTATCAGACCTAGGAAATTGTGACTGCACTAATGATAATCATAATTAGGACAAAAATGGCGTCGTTAGCGACTAAGTTGAAAGGAACTAAAGTGCGTATGATTGACATTTTTACATACATGTGTTCATATGTATGTTCATATGCTTTGAACATGTAACCATGACAAACAATTTTTGACAGTTATTCAAATGAGCACAGTCAGCGCTGCTCTTCAACCCCCTGACACCTTTCACACAGTTTCCCCTGCTGCCTGTCCTTATTTTCAGTCCTAGCATTTGAAACACGAGTCCACAAGCAACCGAGACTAATAAGAGACTAAAATTTCAGCTGACTGTGTGCTTTGGAACGTATGTTCGCCACAGGAGGGCAAACAAAGAGCGGACTATTCGACTTTATTTACCAGCCAAACAGAAGTCCCAAAATGAACATGGAACGAGAATGAAAGACAAATAGGATGATTGCAAATTGCAGCCAAAAGTCTACCCACAAACACAACAAACTGCGATGCTTGGAGCCGAGCAGAGTCTGATTAAACGACCAGATGAGCTGAAAGTGGAAACAGATTAAAGTCATAGGTGTTTGGCACATAGGATCAAGAAAGTAGCAATAGTAGCAAAAATGAAATAGGAAGTTGTATGCAGTTGCTGACCTGAATCAAACAAATTGGTTATAACATTGAGTTGCGTTCTATTCGAGTTGAAAAATTCAATATTGGTCTTCAATATTCAATATTGGTCAACAAATCTTGCAAAGTTCGTTATTCCTTTATTTGAAATCAGCAAAATGCCAAATACAGCACTGCAATGCAATGCAACCCTAAGCCAATAGGATTCAAACAATTGAAGTAGCAGTTTACTGATTAAAATTATAATAATAATAAAAATTATAATACCAAAGATATATTGAAAAAAATTTGATCACTCTTTTTTTCTGTTCTCAAAAATTGAATGAAAAATAAACTTTATATTTGCAATTTCCATTTATTTTCCCAAAGGCTTTGCAATAAGGTTGGGTGCAATCCTTCAGCGTAAAATTTGTGTTGCACATGCACGATGATTCAATTTCATGAAGTTTTGTTTTTCATTCTGGTTTGAAACGCCTGCGTAACATTACTTGCATTTAGACGGAAATTTTTGCATCACACACAGTAATAATGATTTTCTGATGTTTTGACATAAACCAAAATGTACTTTTCATTACAAACACCAACCTCAAGAGATAACGCCAAGACGTTAAATCATCGTATAAATGTAGACTAAAAGAATTAGAAAAAATTATCCTTAACAATTAAGAATGCTCTAGTCGAGTGTGCGCGACGCACTTAACGTGCCCAGTTCCTGTCAAACTGTTGTTTCTGCCTGCTGAGATGGGGGTAATAGATTCTTCCATAACTTTGGTGGTATTTATCCGATCGTAAAATTTACCCAAGTGATCAACATTGATTAAACATATATGTGTAACAAAAATAAAACTTTACCTTTAAAATTGTGGCTGTGGGAGCTTTTTGCGATAAGCATCCAAAATTTTAAATAAACTTGATCTGCGTATGGTGTACAGGAACCTGCATGCCAATTTTGGTGTCTCTAGCTCTTATAGTCTCTGAGATCGACGCGTTCATACAGACAGGCAGACGGACAGACAGACGGACATGGCTAAATCGACTCGGCTGTTGATGCTAATCAAGTTTATTGAGTCGGAAATGCCTCCTTCTGCCTGTTACACACATTTGCAGTACTTTATAACTCCCCTTTTCCCAATTTTAATGGAAACAGGGAGTAAAAATGTAAGTGGTATAAAGAAAAGATCCTTTAAAAATGTTCTGTAATGTAACCTAGAAAGTTTCTGGAATTTTAAGCTTCGCACATCAAAGCTTCCGCTCTTTAGAAATGTGATACAATTTTTTACTTAACCAGCAAAATACTATAAGCCGTAAAAAAAACAACAGCTAAAACCTTTGAGCATCAATTAGCTGATTAAAAATGTAATAAAAGGTTTGGTTTCTTTTGCAAAATTTATTAAGTTAGTTCTCATAATTGTGATGCAAAAGAAGCTTTAATTTAATTAATCTGAAACTGGCAAATTAATGAAAACAAATATATTTTATTTTTAGAGTATGCAACGAACTCTTTAGTTGGGCAAGCAAGGCCCCAGACAATATCCTAATTGTGGTATGAGTATATTTGCATACTCGAAATTATTTTGGTTGAATTTATTTGAGTAGATACATACGAATTCTCTCACCTATTTTTCAGACAATTGTCAGATTGATAGCCATGGTTGCTTGCATTCGCAGGACGACGCCTGCGGAGATAACCAACTTTTGAGGCGAGGCCGGGGAAATGTTGCGGCTTCTTTTGCCAATTGTTGGTTTTCCTGTCGGCCATTGATAGTTTTTTGCTGCTACAGAGAATTTAATGCAATTCAAATGAATTATCAGACAATTATTTGTTGAACAAGCGTTGCAGAACAGCCACAAAGGCAGCCTTCAGCTGGAAAATACAATATATGCTTCATCATGTGAAATAGGATTGTGTTTGACTGGAACAGAAGGACACGCGTTCAATTTGTATCATTTAAATTAAACATCGTGTATTCCAGAGTATAAATATGTATATTAGTAGGGAAACCAGCCTTTCAAAGCGTCCTGCAGCGCTTGAAATTATGCAGAACTAATGTTGCTGTCGAGCTAACATATACTATTAATAGTATAACAGAATTTCTTAAAAAGAGTTTTACCAGATAAATAAGAACAATCAAATTATTAAAGTGCGCCACATGGTCTTAGAGAACGCTATAAATTGAAATGTCGTGTGAAATGCTTTGTTCAGAACGTTCAGCCCTCTCTCTGATTTTGTACAGCTCATTTCTTTTTAGATTTGTTTCGAAGTTTTTCAAGATTCAGCGCATCCCCCAACATGGCTTGAACATGAAACAACAACGAAAGCAATTTACACCATGCAAATTTGTTAGTCTAGTTGAGCACTTCCTGCTGCTGCAACAACAAGACAAAATATAAGAAGGCGGTTTGTAAAGTCCTATAAACCTTTAAGCCGTTTTGCAAATAACAAAGTCTATTATGGCTGATTAACTCTACTTTGTTGTGTCATTGTGACTCTTTCATCCTCTTTCATTTCATCCTTTTTTAGTTCATCTTCTCTTTACTATCTCCATTCGCCTTTTTCAGGAGCTTGTTCCGATGTATTTTCACCTGGACACAATACAAACTGAAGTTGATTATCCGCCTCTCTCTGCGCTTCTCAGTAGTATGATGGCAATGTCAAACAGTTTATCAAAATGACTTGAAACTGTTAAACTCTGGATGTCGCTTTATTAATGAATTCTCATTATTCATTGTCCTCGCCAAGGAAATGAGGAAATGATGTTGTCACCAAAAGAAATCGCTTTATATCCGCTTCGGGCAAACTGACTTGGAACTGACGACGTGAACTAATATATTCTGTTTCTTTCCCTTCATTTTTATTCCCTGTTCCCATTAAAAATGGGAAAAAGGGAGTTATAAAGTACTGCAAATGTGTGTAACAGGCAGAAGGAGACATTTCCGACTATATAAACTATATATATTCTTGATCAGGATCAACAGCCAAGACGAACTAGCCAAGTCCGTCTATCTGTCCGTCTGTCTGTCTGTCCGTCTGTCCGTATGAGCACACAGATCTCGGAAACTATAAGAGCTGGAGACACCAAACTTGGCATGTAGATTCCTGTATACCATACGCAGATCAAGTTTATTTCAAATTTCGGATGCACCCCCCCGCACCCCCGCAAATCGCAAAAGACTCCCACAGCCACAATTTAAAAGATATAGCTTTGATTTTTGGTACACATATATGTTGCATCAATGTTGATCTGCTGTGAAAATTTCAACACGATCGGATAAATAGCACCAAAGTTACGGAAGAATCTATTACCCCCGTCTCAGCTGGAAGAAACAACAGTTTGACAGGCACTTTACGAGTTAAGTGCACTGCTTGCTTGAGTTGCCGCTGAACTGCTTGAAATGCAAAGTGGGAGCAGGGAGTCTCGTAGTCGGGCACACTCAACTATAGCATTCTTACTTGTTGTAAATAACTGAGTGAATTAGCCAAAGTGGAGCAGCTAACAATATACCCAGAAGACTCTCGAATTTCCCTATTAAACAAGTAAGTACGTTGCAGTCGGATGCACCCTACTGCGATATATTATTTTTTAGCCTCTTTGCGGAGTCAGAAGTGGGCGTGGTAATTGTATTTTTGCTCAAATCTTTCAAGTTTCGCCATCAATTTAAGTTTGGTTGGGCCCGTTCTACAGGTTTGGTAGAAACAAACATTGCTCGATTGCAAGGGCGGGGGTGGGCGTGGCAAAATTATTTTTATACAATCTATTTAATAGGGCAATAGAATTCAACTTGCAAAATTTTTGGACTCTAGCTAAAGGGGTGTGGGCGATACAAACTTTGCTTATTTGTGGGGGCAGGGGTGGGCGTGGCCAAATTTTTTTGTCAGATCAATCAAGGATGTGATAAGTAGCGCTTACGCTAAATTTGGTTACTCTAGCTATAAAACTGTGGAAGTTATAGGTTTTTGCGGTTTGTTGGGGAAGGGGTGGGGGTGGGGTGGTGATATTGACACCTTGTCTGCCTATGGTATATACCAACAAGTATATCAAGTTTGGTTGCTCTAGCTTCAAAACTGTGGAAAAAACCTGCGTTCATACGGACAGACGGACGGACAGACGGACATTTCACAAACCCAATATGCTCTGTTTTCTTTTTACTTCCTGTTCCCATTAAAAATGGGAAAAAGGGAGTTATAAAGTACTGCAAATGTGTGTAACAGACAGAAGGAGGCATTTAAACTATATATATTCTTGATCAGGATCAACAGCCGAGACGAACTAGCCATGTCCATCTATCTGTCCGTCTGTCTGTATGAACGCACAAATCTCAGAGACTATAAGAGCTAGAGACACCAAACTTGGCATGAAGGTTCCTGTATACCATACGCATATCAAAGTTATTCCAAATTTCGGATGCACCCCCCCGCACCCCCGCAAATCGCAAGAAACTCCCACAGCCACAATTTTGGTACACATATATTTTTAATCAATATTGATCGGTTGAGTAAATTCCATTAGATCGGATAAATAGCACCAAAGTTATGGAAGAACTTATTTCCCCTGTCTCAACAGGCAGAAACAACAGTTTGACATGCACTGTGCAAGTTGAGAACGCTGCATGATTGTGTTGCCGCTGAATTGCTTGAAATGCAAGTTGGGAGCAGGGAGTCTCGTAGTCGGGCACACTCGACTAGAGTATTCTAACTTGTTTTTCTACTCTTTTATTATAAGCATTGTTCTGAGCTGCACTCAACATGTTTCAATTATAAACACTCTTTGTGTCCAACGCTTTATAGCCAGGACGTGAGTTAAATTGGGAACTAACCGAAGTGGCTGCAAACAGTTTGCTCTGGAGTGGGGAAAGTCTGTACCAAAAGAGGACGTTCAATAGATTGACTATGAAGTTAATGGAAGTTGAAATGTGCACCGATTAAATTGGATATCTGACGGTAATTTTTAAAGTCTCAACAAATTTGAATGTCAGTCGTTCCTGCAGCAATTTGATGATGATACACTGTTCTGAATGTCTTTTTATTTTCAACCAGAATATGAAATATAAAGGAACCAACCACATAATAAAACTAGTAAAATTATGGCTAATAAAGTTTGTTTCAATGGGCTAGCACCAACCCAACGCATAAAAGTTTATTGAATAATTACTTAGGTCAGTCTAAGGTCAAATTGAAAGAAAAGGATGGTGATATATCAAGAAACCAAACCAAAAGCCGTTGAAGCATGAAATTACACAAAAAACACGAAGAGAGAAAAGTTAATTTAAACACCACAATAAGGATAAAAAAGATCTCAAAAAGTCGAGACAACATACTCATTTATCTATTTGACGTTATACAGATTAAATGCGCAGCTAAAGAGAAAATTAAAGTAAGAGTTAGGATATTATAAATACAACAAGGAACATAAGCAAACAATATGAAAACTGCAACACAACAGATTATAAACAAAAATCTAGCAGCTCAATTACAACGGGCAGTGCGAGGAAACTGAAAACGAGTTGCAGCAGAGACAAGAAGGGGTGCAAAGGATAAATGAAAATGAATTATTGTTGCAGTTGGCTTTAACGAACATCTAACAATACATGAGGAAATAGTTAACCATTAAAAAATGCAAAAATTGCGCTCAAACCTAGCTAAAAAGCAGTAAAATAGAGGGTGCATAGCGCCCGAGGGCCTTTTGACACAAAAATGCCCTGGGGCGTTTGGACACCGTGCGTTCTGACATGTACCCAAAATAAAGGTTCTTTCAAAATCACAAGCAGTCACAACAATGTGTGGCTATTTGTAGTTTTAAATGTTTATCTTAATTTTTTCGACAAACAAGTTTCAGTCTCCTCTTTTTTCTGTTGCCATTCAATATAGTTATTCACTTCTGGTTGAGCAGTATTAATGGGGTTGACTGAGAAAAAGGCAGCTGTGGTTAGTTTGAAGTAATAAAATAAAACTATGAGGCTTAGAAGAAATTTCAATTCGATTTTTTTTGCACTGAATCATTAATATAATAGTTAATTTAAAATTAAATTAGTTGATATAAAATTAGAATTTAATTTCTACTTTTCTCTAAATCAATACAAATCAAAAATAAATATATTTTATAAGAGTTGACAAATAATTATAAAATTTCAAATTTATTATAACAAACTCAGTCCTTGATTTTAAGAACATACAAGTTATTCAAGGAAATTTTCAAATCGAAGCTGTCTGATTGACAAACTCTCAGATAAACTATTAGATTGGCTACTAAAAGTTTTTTAAGTCCAACACGCTTCAAATTCTGACTGCCATCAAAACGGTTGCAAGTTTGTACACACCGTCCATGAAAAGATGCAGTCAAAATCTAAAATCACCTGTAAAAGAGTACAGTTTCAATAGGGTCTGCTGTGGCTACTCATAGACTGCGGGCAGTGGGCTATGATTGCTATTCAGTGGGTTAGTCGATGACATTTTGTTGTCGCTGACACGCACAATTAGGTGCCTGAAAAACAAATCAAACAAAGCGACAAGTGCTGAAAAAGCAGAGTTTACAATAGACCCTCGCAACTGCAATGCGGGAAAGCTGTATGTGTGTGAAGCAGGCATGTGTGTTTTGTGCTAGGAGGGACTCTGTGGCATTTGATCGATCGGAAAGTAAGAGGTAAGTGGATACAGAACCATGGTAAAAACAACCAGCAACACGAACAACAAATCTCTTAAGCTGCATTGAAAAATTGAATTTCATATTCATTCGCGTGTGGAAATCTTACAATGTATGAAGTGCATCATATGCAAATTCTCATACAGGACAAGCAGTGTGTGAGTATTATACACACATCCAAGAGTCGCTTCCCTATGGTATACCAAAATTAGATTTACTTGCAACATTGAAACGAACCATTTTGCACGCCATCTATAAGTAATGGCTGGAAACCAATGAATGTAAAACGGTAAAGGGAAAAGTAAAGAAGCAATCGAGTATTCGCCATATGCGCGAGTAGCAGCTGCTTATCATGCACACGCCATTTCCATCCTTTCCCTAAGTGACATCCCTTCCGTTCCTTCAGCATCAGAAACACTTCCATTTCTTTGTCCCGCATTTTTACCTTGTTTGTTTTTTAGCTTCGCTTGTTGAATTTGAAGCTTGTACAACAACAAAGCAACAGAGATGCATCACCAAGCTGAATTTTGACTCTGTGCAACCTTTTGGATTGTTTTTCTAGTGAAAAGCTAATATGAATTGTGAGTCAAAAATTGCAACAGCTTCGAAAGATAATTGATGATCCTATGCAGATAAGGTAGCAAAATCGCAAATAAGTTGAAAAAAAATTTGAAAGCTCTATCCAAAGTTTAAATATGTTTACAGAATTTTGCTTTAAGACATATTACAAACTCAAACAGTATCTCAGACAAAACATTGAGTTTCTACAAAAAAGTTGGTAACTTGAAGTCCTCCATTCCAAAAACAATTAAAAAATTATAGTCTTGGTCTCAAAAAAGTTACGATAGCAGACGTAGACTTTTTTTTTGCAGGAACACGTGATAAAGACAATTAAAAGGTCTTTCAAAGTACTGATAACGTACAAATTACTACTCTGGTAGTAGCATAATTCCTGTATTTATCACGCGAATTTTTCTTTAAATAGTTTCACTGATTTTTTGTTAATATTTTCACCAGCAGCAAAAAAATGCACCAACCCTACTACTCTGGAAACCTGTAGGACAGGCCCAACCAGACTTAAATTGATAGTAAAACTTAAAAGATTTGAGCAAAAATACAATTGCCACGCCCACTTCTGACTCCGCAAAGAGGCTTAAAAAGAGTATATGGCAGTCGGGTGCATCCAACTGCAACGTTCTTACTTGTAGACTTCTTCAATGCGTTACACATTTCGTTACAAAATTATAGCACCCTCTGCAATGGTATGAAAAGAGTCTGCACCGCTACCAAAAACACCAGTGTTTCAGCATGAAAGGCAATGACTTACTTGTTACTTATTGCTATAGAAATTATATTGAGTCCTGTACAACAGTTTGCATTGAACACTTGCTTGTATGAATTTTCTAAGAAAAAATTTCATCTCAGCAATCTTCTGCATCACAATCAAAATTTACAAATGAAGCTTATCTGATTTTTTATTCATTATCGATTGTAATTCTCAACCAGTTGAAGCAGAGACTTGATATAGTGGGTGGGACAATCCCCTTATGGAGTTGAAAACATCTTATTTTTACTTAGTTATTTTTTATTCGTATTTTTACTCCCTGTTCCCATTAAAAATGGGAAAAAGGGAGTTATAAAGTACTGCAAATGTGTGTAACAGGCAGAAGGAAGCATTTCTGACTATATAAACTATATATATTCTTGATCAGCATCAACAGCCGTGACGATCTAGCCATGTCCGTCTGTCCGTTTGTCCGTCTGTCCGTATGAACACACAGATCTCGGAAACTATAAGAGCTAGAAGGTTCCTGTATACCATACGCAGATCAAGTTTATTTCAAATTTCGGATGCACCCCCCCGCACCCCTGCAAATCGCAAAAGACTCCCACAGCCACAATTTTAAAGATAGAGCTTTAATTTTTGGTACACATGTATGTTTAATCAATGTCTTTTTCATTTCTTTTTAAACACGATCGGATAAATAGCACCAAAGTTATGGAAGAACATATTTCCCCTGTCTCAGCAGGCAGAAACAACAGTTTGACATGCACTGCGCAAGTTGAGTACGCTGCTTGCTTGTGTTGCCGCTGAACTGCTTGAAATGCAAGTTGGGAGCAGGGAGTCTCTTAGTCGGGCACACTCGACTAGAGTATTCTTACTTGTTTACTTGTGAATTTTGGAATCAATTTTACTCATTAGCGTAGACTTGGGTGCGCCCGTGGGATTAGAAATCGTCTTGGCGGTAGAGTTGGGCTTGGATATCACCTTGGCGTCCCAAATTAATTTCAAAATTGCGAAATATTTCGTGACTTTATTTAGGTTGTAATGGATTTTGAGTGTACTATTTCTGCATTTTTGAAATCTCTTGATAGATTGCCCCGAAAATGTGAAAATAAAGTCAAAATACTTTTTCAGACAATTTACAGTTTTCTTTAACAAACAACAGATTTAATTCAATTATAAGGATTGTGAAAGATATTAGACAGGATATGAATATGAAAACTGAACATGCTTTAAGTCTTAAATACAAATTGAATATTCATTTCGTAGATATTTGACAAATAGAGCTAATTGCTCTTATACCGCATTTAAACAAGAAAGAATGCTCCAGTCGAGTGTGCCCAACTACGAGACTCCCTGCTCCCAACTTGCATTTCACGCAGTTTAGTGACAGCACAAGCAAGCAGCGCACTTAACTTGTCCAGTGCATGTCAAACTGTTGTTTCTGCCTGCTGAGACGGGGGTAAAAGTTGCTTATATAACTTTGGTGCTATTTACCTGTTTAGTAACTGTTGTTATCAACGCACGTTGCGTAAAAAGATTCAGCTTCTTTTTATTGTACCTAGTTTTGCAGTGTGCCGAATGCAAAATTAATTTTATTTTTTAAAATAGTTCTTATATTAATCAGAAAATACTTCGTCACAAAATTAGACGGACTTTAACCTCGCGTGGAGGTGTTTTTATTTGAGAACAGGTGGACGTTATGTTAACACATTCAAAATATAAAATCGTTAAATTTCAAACTTTTAAAAAAATGAGTTTTGGCCACAAAAACTGGTCAAATGCTCCATAGTGCAGCGTCTAAAGATGCAGGGAAAAAGAACCAAGGCAAAGCAACAAGAGAAACAGAAACTATTCCCAAACCAAACAAAACAATCACATCAAACAAACGCTTCACAGAAACTGTACCTTACGAACAGGCGCAGCACACAAAACTGACACACATTCAATCATAATTAGTTGAATCGACGAAAAAATTGAATAAGCACAGGCAAGAGTTAAAGATATTTAACATAGTGATATGAATTAATCAATTAGTCTATATTGAATTAAAATTTTCATCAAAATATATACATACGTACATGTTTCAGCCTATATAATAGGGTGAATAACACTTTTACTGTAAACTAAAAATTTTGTAAAATATTCTAACAGCAACTGGCATGTAACATTTTGTTGAAATGTTAAATTCCTGTTGCTTTCATCTGTTGCAGAATCAATTTAATGCCATTGGAGAATGTCAATTGCATCATTAATATTGGCATTTGGGCACTATGCCACTTCAAACCCAGTCCAGCTGCCAGCCCATGCATTAGCATACATTCCCCAGTCTGTTTCCAGGCCGTTAAGTAATGGCTCATATATGCGTTAAGACATTTTCAGCCAATGAACTCCACGGTATTCACAAACGGAGCAGCTGTGGTTGTGCAGTACCCCTTTTTCAGTGGGTGAAGTGAGAACGTGATTTGCATTGTAAATTAGCTCAGAAAGTTCCAATTTCAAATACAGCTCCAACTTAATTTTATCTGGGCAGCTCACCTTTCGACTGACCTTCTTACCACACTTATTATAGGAAATTGATTCAATTAAATAATATTTAATTGATATTGTGGCACTCGGTCACATCAGAAGTAATTTTTCATGCACTGTTTAACAAATCACAGTGACTAACCAAAGTATTGCTTAAAATTCTGCTGCTGCAGTAATTTAAATTACAAGAAATATATATGAGCTGTCCCAAAATGAAGGACCTGCTCCACCTTATTTACGCATAAGTATCATGATGAATTATTTTTAAAATGCATTCTTTAAAATAAGTTTAGCATATGCCTTGTTCGCAACTTTGCGCATTTAAATAACACAAACAGCATTAGACTATAAAATAAATCAAAATCATCTCCATTTTTACTACACCACCTGCCCTTCCCATCGCAACATTTGTCTTCTTAGCAGACAAAATCATTGCAAGAAAGTGTGCACCAAGAAACTGCTGTTTCATTGCGATGGGAGAAAAGTTTGACACACACTTTTATTACGGCCTGAGATTGCCACACCAGCCTGTGAGGTTCCATAGGAATGGGCTCGTAATTGTAACGGAAATGGTTGGACTGGAATCCAGAAATGGAACGGTAGTTGGCGCTCATCCAAACGAGCCTCACAGCTGGGACATGGTTTTAGTTTTAGTTGTGACTGCAATAGAGGCTCAGATCCACTTTCTAGCTATAGTCCACGGTAACGTCGAAACATTTTAAATATTTAAAGTATGATTCCCCGTTGCCTCAAGTATTTTTTTTAAGACAAACACATTGAATATTGAATTGTGGGGGAGTCAAGTTGAAGTGAGTCAGAAAACATTCGCACATTCACATGAAGTCAAGTTAGGAGTGTGGAATCACCGAAGATGGTATAAAATATACAAATTAAAGTGCAGCCAAGTGAATATTTTTAAACTAACTCACATGCAGCACCCTGAAAAATATAAGTATTTTTATTAAGCCAAAACGTTAACTCACATATGTATGTATGTCGAATGTTGTGCATACGCCACGTGCTCCCAAGCACAACATAAGCTGGATAAATACTGCTGGCTGGGGTATGTACGTCGAAATTCAAATTTATATATGACTTTCGGCAGCTGTTGTTGCAAAGGATAAACTTTTAGGAAAGACCACAAACATTTCCATCCGGTTGTTGCTAGTTATTGGTGAAATGCAAATTTATAAGCAGAAAACTCGAATTGAGCTGCAGACGAAATAAAACTTACAAACAACAATTTATATGCATGACATTTGTTGCATGTGGGCCTTTGCCTATCGATAGCGGAGCAAAGATATTGGACTTAGATGGCAACGCCGCTTGTTAAGAGTAGCCGTTTTGAAATTTGGCTGACTCTTCTGCGCTTCTCTTTGTCAATGGCTCAGCTTTTATCGCCACAGCGTACCCGCCCTTCCTGTGTTGTTAAATCATAATTTTGGTACAACACTTTATAAGGCCAGATTTTAACTGGCACCTATCCAAACAATATTAATTTTCCCCTCTCCACCATAGATAACACTTAACCAGACATATTAAACGTTATAAAAGTGCATTTAATTCAATAATAATAATAGCCTAACATAATTAATTAATTTAGGGAATGCCCTCATTGAAGGTTAGCATTGGCCTTTCTTGGGCATGTTAAATAATATACATATAAATAAATCAATAAATAAGTAAACAGTATTACCAAAATAAATGGTCACACTAACGTGCCATATTCCAAATATCGCAAATGTTAAATTTTAATTTAAATTAGGCCAGAAGGACCATAGCAAATAAACTGATAGTTAAATGGTGCTTTATTGTTTTTAAATGGATGACATTTAACTATGTCTTATACCCAGCCTGTGAAGCAGGATATGTATACCAATACTATATGTTATTAGGTTACTCACGCAGTGTTTTTAATATTTTATATACGTAGATCTTGGGCCCAGGATGACGCAGCGTGCAGTTCTGTTAAGGAAGCAAAGGCATATTAAGTATATAGACATAATCAAAATATAGCATCCATGGCACTTAAATATCAGCGCATTATTCCATATTTACTTTAACAGCGAAAAAGTTGTTGATAAATCTTAATTTTAATTATAAATAATTAATAATACATTTTAATTGAGCTGTTAACTTAACAGCGACAGCTGTTACTCAGCTGCCGTGGCTGAGGCGGCCAAACAAAAGAGGCTGAACTGTTTTTGGTAAACAATAACAAAACTAACACTTGAACAATATGCTGATACTTTTATGTGCAAGATGCAGATGAACGAATGGATTACATTTAAAACACAGATACATGTAGACTGCCGTGCGTCTAAACGACAGTGCTGGATGGTGGAGTTGTCAACAACAATGATCCCCGTCTACGCTTAATTTCAGCCTTCAATGTGGGCAGGATGCGTCGCGGCAGACCCGAAGATTATGCCAGGCTCGACATTTGACGCGCCTCTGGCAGTCGGCAAAAACACAACTCCGCAAAATTGACTGCGGCTGCTGTGTGAACCACGCTGGGCGTACTCCACACGACCACCAACTGTTCCACTCCACGGTAACCCATTGGAGCACCCTCACTAGGCACACTTAGTGTGCAACACTCGCTCGCCGAGGGGCTGCTACAGCACTAGCGAGGTTATGTGTGCTATGCTCACCTGCGCACGATAAAAAACTGAGGTTCGGGAGGGCCTTGCGTCACGTACGGGTGATGCTGTAATTATACTCCAAATTAAAGTTACTTTACAGGAAGCAAACATTAACGTACCTTTTAAAATCAAATACTACACTTAATATTTGCTGCGCACCTTCACTTATGCCATCGGCGCTGCCCGCCTTTTCTACAACTGACCTCCAAAATGAAGATAGTGTCGTTGCATTGCTGCTAAGCTTGGACTATCACTCTTTATCATACTCTCGCTTATGCCCTTAGCGAGCGTACTTTGAATTCAATATTGACAAAGAGAAGCACAAAAGAGTCAGCCAAAATTCAAAACGGCCAATCTTAACAAGCGGCGTTGCCACCTAAGTCCAAAATCTTTGCTCCGCTATCGATAGACAAAGGCCCACAATCAGAAAATTTTGCTCAGTATGACTGAAATCAAAGTTTAATTGGTTTTAAGTTGAAGTGAGTAACAAAGGAAACTGTAGATTGTTCAAGAGTATTAGTTTTCAACCGATTAGTCACACTAAATTTAATTGTTTAATGGAAAAATAATAAATGAAAACAAGTAAGAATGATCTAGTCGAGTGTGCTCGACTACGAAATTCCCTGTTCGGGGGTTAAACGTCGGCAGTAATTTTTCAGTGCTAAGTCTAAGATTATAGAGTAAATGTCGCTCTTGGTAGATAGGCTACCGCGGGAAGTCTATTTGAAACTGGAGGTCGACAGGTATCCAGAGTTCGCATAAAAACGACCGAGCTCTCCCTCGGCCATGCATCCATCGGCATATGCAGTGATACCTTGGATTGGGGTGATTTGAAAGAGTTTTCTTCTCTACTACAATTGGTCAGCACCCTCGGCAGAGTCATTACCGTGACAAGGGACTAGTAAATTTACGTAATAAATAATAATAATAATAACAATATATACATGCATACATACATGCCTACCTATTACTCAAACCTAATCTATATTGCCCAGGACACTAACTGATATACCACTGTGGTAGCTATACACTGTCTCAAACGCTATTGCGCTTATTCTATCATTGGGAATATTTGAAAACGCCCAATCAATGTGCGAATCACAATGGGTATTGGACGTTTCCAAAGCTAGCAAACTTCTAAATCCTCTTCTCAATAGCTCATTATATATATTTCTACTTCTATCTTACTTCAAACACAAATTAAAATCTCCTAATATAATCGAGCTTTCTCCTAAAAATTCCTTTTCCTGAAATAAATCCTCTAAATGAGTTTTAAATAATGATGTTGGGTAAGGTGGACTTTTATAAACAATGAGAAATGATATTGATTTGTATGATAAAGTAGCATACTCGAAAACCGCTGAGCCACAAATATTTCTACAGCTTACAGAGTTGAAAACTCTGGGAAATAATTCATCTTGAACATGAATAATTATTCCCCTTTTAGATCGCACTGAATTGTGAACTGCCTCACAATCAAGACGAAAAGCAATTGTATATCCTGGAATATCAACATTTTTATTGGAATAAGTGAATGCTTCAACGAAACATAAGAAAGACGACTGAAGCATAAGCCTGTCCGTTCGAATATCATGAATATGACAGTGAAGGATTTCAGTATTGTGGAAAAAAATGTCTAGGGCACAACTGTTAACTAAATGACCATGATGTGTTCGAAATAGTTTTTCAGTCCGCAAAATATTAAGTTGATTTGAAGACGGATAGAGTTGTTGCTCTACTGCAAGCTACGTACAGTTGTGCCCGTGTCTTGTGCCCGTGTCTTAATGCCGGTAGTATGGACCCCCACTTTGGTGTACGTAGCTCCTTGACTTATGTGAATAGTCATACCTGCAGCAACTACAACTGGAAACTGTTTACGGTCAATAGTACATTCAAAATTTTTATATTGAAAATTTCTAACAAATTTTTGAATTGGGGTCCATGAAGTCTCTACACTATGTGTATATTTTGAGCGGGCAATTAGTCCAACGCTCTCTTCTTCGAATTTCATCTATAGAATGTTTGGAGTTCTGGATGCATCTAAATCTATTTGCATCAATACGCCTGACGCACCATTGACTAATCCATCACCAGTATCTATATTGATCATAACCATATATTTGGCAGTGGTTTTTAAGCAAATTGTCAAATCCAATCCCTGCGTCTCTGAAATTTAAAGACTACTAAGGGCATCCAGAATTCGTTGCCTACGTGGCCTGCTGGACAAGCTTTAATCGAATCTTCAGCGGAAGATGTAAACTCATCAGTCGTTATTCTAAATAATTTGGCTGTATTGAAGTCGCGTACTTTGTCATTACTAGAGAAGAGATGAATTGCATCATCGGGCACATCAGATTCCTGACATATACGAGAGCGAAACAGAATAACACCCGATGCCATATTATTTAAAGCAGAAGCAAAAAATTGGTTCTCTTGTTGACGCATAATTTCTGTGAGCTCAAAATACTTAAACTTATCCCACAGAATTGAGCCAAAAATGACACGATATGGGTCAGTGGAGTTGAATTGGAATATCCAGCTTCCACCGACGGGTTGTAACTGGCGTAGATCACCGAAGACGATGACAGAAATACCACCAAAAGAAGAAGTTTTTCTGAAAATTTGTTTAAGACGAGAGTCTATTTGGGAAAACATTCTATAACTTACTAATGAGATTTCATCAATAATAATTAATTTAAGGTCTAACAACCTAGAATGCAAAGTGTTATATATGTTATATCTATATGCATTATCTACCGCTCCTTCATGTTCTATATTCTCCTGATCTTCATTCGCCATGGCACTACTCAGTGCTTCCTACAGCTCGCTATCATCTAAGCTATTATATTTATTACGATTATTTTCAACAAACTCCTGATTTTCACTGCACAAAAGCTCACAATTTCTCGTGACTAGTTCTAGCCCCTCATTTCTCCATGGCACATATAACGTGACTAGCTCTCTAAAGTAGTTGCTTCTATCTGCACTAATATTAAATCTCCTATATCTAATATTTCGAGGTGTATTCCTCTTTCTTACGAAGCCACTACTATCTCGCAGTCTGTGAACTAATGCTTCAGGTGTCTCGATTTCCACATCATCTGAGTCACTTGTATTTTGAAGAGTACCACCTTTGCTAAAAGTATACAAAGCAGCAAAATCAGCAAAGCATCTGGACGCTTAACATAATGATCTAAAAGACCTAGCTCGAAAAAGTCTGCAGAGTCTGGGAGTTGTTGATTTAAGCATTCTTACCCGCTGCTGTGGTAAAGAAGTATTTATGTAAGCTTCGACATTACTGATTTCTGACAACCTCATGCCAAGACAGCAGTAGGCATCTTCTTTTGCGGATATCTCAGTACCCGAAATAAATTTGTGCCCATAATAGTGACATTGTTGGCATCACGTATTAGCTTTGAAATGCCTGTCTGAGACTTGTTAATATAATTAACTACATAGCTACAGCAAGCATAGGAGTCTAGAATGAATTGGATATCTATATTTGCTCGCTGCAGGAGGTGCTTATAGTAAGCGTTAAGCTTAATAGTTTAATAAACTCTAAATTTTGTCAAGATTCTTACGGTGAGCATCTACATTTGGAGTATCCTCCTCGAATAGAAACAAAATTTCTGTTTGGGGCATTGTAGGGTATGGAATACCGAATCTACAAATTTTGTTTCCCCTAACTTCACGCGTGCATGAATGTCCATGGTTATGCATATATGCACATGTGGTGAGCCTCTTTGTTGAAACTCTACTCGCCAATAATACTTCATAGCATAGTGACTACCGAAAACATTGTTCTTTCTCTTCATTAGTTTCAACAGCTGCCTAAAGCGAAAATCAAAATATCTAGCGCATGTTATGGGATCTGCTCTAATAAGACGGGCTTTCTCATTAAAATTAAACTTTGAAGCTAATTCTTCTGAAATTTCTACCTTATCTACATTTCTTGACAGCAAAACTAACAGCTCCGTCCATCTAGTCTCTGCTGCAGAGAAAGTTATAAAAAATGTTGGAAGACCAAACTGCCTAATCATCGCCATCACTTTCTTCTTTTCTGCTTTCCAGTGAGCAGGAGACGTACGAATACCTTTCAATACTCTATATGCTTCATCATGAAGTATTAAATTTTCTACATGCACATCATTAAGGGCATTTGCGGCTGAAATGTTGTGAGTTGCGCTGTGCTTACGTAAGCAAATGGATGTGTTGTTCCTAATGTTAATCATTTCAAACTTTTTTTTGTTCCCATTAAAAATGGGAAAAAGGGAGTTATAAAGTACTGCAAATGTGTGTGTAAGAGGCAGAAGGAGGCATTCCCGACCATATAAGCTATATATATTCTTGATCAGGATCAACAGCCGAGACGAACTAGCCATGTCCGTCTGTCTGTATGAACGCGTCGATCTCAGATACTATAAGAGCTAGAGACACCAAGCTTGGCATGCAGGTTCCTGTAAACCATACGCAGATCAAATTTATTTCGGATGCACCCCCCCCCCCACCACAATTTTAAAGATAAAGCTTTGATTTTTGGTACACATATACAGTGGCTCACAGCTTATTTGACCCACCGTGCAATAAAAATTTCAACTGCTTATAACTTTTTAACCAATTGAAATTGTCGACATATTTAAACGCAGAATTGTTATTCCAATATTTAAATAATGGAAAACATAACTTTTTTATTCATATTTAAAAAAGAAACAATAAGGAAATAAACAAGAACTAAAACAACTCGTAATTTCAAGGCCACAGCTTATTTGACCCATTAGTTATTTTAAACAATAATTTCAAAATTAAGGCTAGTTTTATACATTTAATATTTGGTATGACCCATTTTTTGATCCAAAACAGCCTTAAGTCTTGCAAGCATTGAAGCCACCAATTTTTTAGTTGTTTCGGGCCGGATTTTCCCCCATTCCTCGACTTATGCCGTTTTTAAATCATTTTTGTTGGAAATATTCCGGGACCTGATACTGGTGTCTAAAATGGCCCACAAATTTTCAATAACATTGAGATCCGGGGACTGTGCTGGCGGTTTGAGGATATGCGGGCAGTTCCATACCAGCCAAGACTGAACAACACCCGATGTGTGCTTGGGGTCGTTGTCCTGATAAAATGTGAAGTCCTCTTTTAAGGCCAGATATTTCAGCATATATTCTTATCCATGGTGCTTTCAATAAAAGTTAGTTTTCCAACTCCAGAGGCAGACATACAGGCCCAAATCATCACAGACCCTCCACCATGCTTTACTGTGGGTTTCAGGTGCTTGTCTTGCAGCTCGGTATTCGCTTTACGCCAGACGTAGAGGCGTATCCGAACCAAATATATTAAACTTGGACTCGTCAGCGAAAATAGCTTTGTCCCAGTAGCTGGTGTCCTTGTTTACGTACTCTTTGGCGAATCGGAGCCGGCTTTTCTTATTTTTCTTACTGATAAAAGGCTTCTTCCGAGCAATTCTACCATGGTCTCGGAGTATACGACGAATTGTTTCTGCACTACTCGACTTCCCTAGCTGTTGCTCCATCTGACTGGCCAATTTTGGAGCTAATATCTTTGGGTTTTCCCTAATTTGGCGCACAATGTATCGCTCATCTGTGTCGTTGAAAATTTTATTTCGAGCAGTTCTACCCTTACTTACCACTCTGTTTTCAAAACAAACCGCTGCTCTACTGTTGTGCGCTTTTCCATTTTTACAAACACGTGTTTCTTTAACAAAATCACACTTTAAATGGTCAAAATGCTTCAACATCACTTTGGGAATGCAGCAATCAAAACAAAAAAGTACCGTTTATTTCCATTTTACGCGTGTGGGTCAAATAAGCTGTGGTTTGAAATAACGAATAAGCTGTGAGCCACTGCAAACATTGCAAACTTTCGCGTCAACGTTAAAAACTTAAATAATTATGTGTAAAGTGGTGAAGTCAAGTGGAAGTTGCAAAACACCTTTGCGGCGACGTTTGTGTGTGTATGCGTGGAGAATTTTTTGGTACACATATATGTTGTATCAATGTTGATCAGCTGTGTAAATTTCATCACGATCTGATATATAACACCAAAGTTATGGAAGAATCTATTACCCCGTCTCAGCAGGCAGAAACAACAGTTTGACAGGAACTGGGCACGTTAAGTGCGCTGCTTGCTTGTGTTGCCGCTGAACTGCTTGAAATGCAAGTTGGGAGCAGGGAGTCTCGTAGTCGGGCACACTCGACTAGAGTATTCTTACTTGCTAAAGTTAAGAAACAATTGATCAGCTCTACAACCTCTCCTATCATAATTCCTGAGCATTAATCTAACTATGGTTGTAAAACTTTCTTTGCACTCTCGTTTTTTGCCAGCAAAGATGGTTGGAAAGGCCAGCTCCTCAGAATATTGATCTTCGATCATATTTAATGGACGCTGACCCTCTCCAGGTGCTAAAACTATTCTTTGCATGGCAATATTTTCGATAGGGACATTTTCTAATAATGTTTTTTGGCCTCCTGGATTAATAGAATCCTGTTCATTGCTACTTAGCTCGTTTATTGGGACTTGAGCGGATCTCTCAAGTAGTTGAGAAACAATGATGCAACAAATGGAACGGTGTCAGATTGAAAGAAAGACAACCACTGTTCGTTAACAGAAATGTGGAGGTCTCTATATAGCTCTGTGGTAACTGATAATCTTATTACATCAACAACTTTGGAGGGCCTTATGGTTTCAACCATGAAATCATGGCTATATTGCATTCTACGTTTGAGGTGAATTTGAATTACCTCGGCTTCGTTGAACGCCCTTGGAAGTGACGTTATAACATTGCCAACGGGAATTGGCACATTAACCACTGCTCCTTTAATGCCATTTTGACGACCATAGCTTAGAGATTTAATTATCATGAAGGGAAGGCGAGGAGAAATAAGCCTTTCTTCTAATGGCGTTTAGCCTTTTAGGCAATCAGGAAAATCCGGAAATTCTAAGTCGTTTGTTATCGAAGCCTTTGGCATTTTTTTGATTTAATGTCACTGCACGTCTTACAAAAAGTGTATTTATTGTTTGATAAAGGGAAATCAGAGGATAAGTAAATATTTGAAGCGTTTCTTTCACTAAAGTTACTTTCTATCCTGCCTATCGACGCGAAGAACTATTAGCAGCCTGCTCGAGTTGTCTAACTGGGGAGTTAGCTCTTATGCTGGCAAGCCTAGCAGAGTCTTGTTCTTGCTCGGAAATCCTGAATCTTCTATTGCTTCTACGAGCTTGACGCCGTTGACTGTTTCTAGTTTGCTCAACTTGGCTAAGTTCTGCATTCTCTCTACGCTCTCTCTGAGACTACATTATTTAGTCTCTCCTGCTCAGCATATTCTGAATTGGACCTATTCAACTGATTTCTAGTTCTATTTGTATATATATTTATATATAAACTTAAATATTGTTAAAAAAAATATTTGTAAATTTTAAATAAATGTAATACAATGGAATTTTTACTTAACCGTAAATATAATTTTTAATGCTGTTAAAAATAATATATAAAATATAAATAACACGAATTTGAAGAATTGATTGAATTAGTTAATTTAATTTAATTAAATAATAGCAACGGAAAAAATTTCAGGATATAATTTAAAATATATTTATATACACACAGATGTGCAAATGTAAATATGCATAAATGTAGTAAAGGCCGTATTAAACAATATAATATAATCTAAATAAATAAAATATGAAGTAGTCTTGAAAAAGACAATAAATATAATTGCAAAGAATAATTAAAGCTTGCGATTTTTTGTGTCCAAACAAAAATCAGTAGTAGAAAACACTTGTCACAACGCGCACACGATGAACAAATTTAAACGCGAACAAAAACGATTAATGCTGATAAACAAATTAATTAAAGTTGGAGAAAAATGGAAGAATCTACTAAAAATGCAATGTTTGCAACAGCACACTAACACTGCACACATCAACGACCAAAAAAGCCGCCAATAATTTGATGTTAAACTCTGTCTTTCGTAAAATTCAATAAGAAACACGATGAAAATAGTTAAATATATATCCTTGGATCACTGTTGAAACTGAAAAACTTTTAAACGTTAAAAATCTTAAAAATATTAGATGAAATATCTCAAAACAATTAAATTAAAAATCGATTGACGGCGACGCACGTTAAACGTAAGAAAATCGCAGACAAAAGACTGAGATGGCTGAAGTTAATCGATACATCGATAAGTATCGATATTTGATTGCAAGATATCGACTAGACCCAATAAGATAATTTAGTACAGCAAGTTTATCTTAATTTATTTTATAATGCTTATAAAATAAATAAAGTGTTCATAAGCTAATGTGCAATTTAGTTGTAGTCTGGCTAAAATCTTATTGGCTTAAAGGACAGTGCTGCAAAATGCTAAAATGTCACAGCCTCACATTTCCGATAGTGCCAACGCTGAAAAAATGCAACTGCAAAATATCATCGCGGGGCAGGCAGACGTGGGTGCATACGTACATACATATGTATATGAATATGTACATGTAGATATGTACCTACATAAATACATATGTACTTGGTAATGTTTCGTTACAGCTACCCCAAGTAAAATCGAAAGAAAGCTAGAAAACATTTGGTTTTAGGCTCAAAAAATTCGGAATAATTCTTGGATGTCAAAACTAGGTTGGGAATATTTGGGAAAAAAGCTTTTTTGAGTTTAGCCGATACCCGCGCCACACTCTCGCTTATCGATAATGAATATCGGTGCCTTTTTGAGTTAACAGAGTAGCGGGGCTTGTTGAATTTTGGAGGTGCTACGCTACAAAAATCGCGAAATTTTTTGTTTAAATAGTTTCACCGATTTCTTGCTACAATTTTTCGAAAATTTAACAATTTAACAAACTCACCGTTAACGTTTACAGCGCTGTTAACAACAACATTGGCAACTTACTTTGGATTTGTATTATATTTTCCGTCATAAAAGTCAGCCTCTGATGCCGGTTTTGAAATTCTAGAATTTTCTTTATTTTTTGAGCCCAAAGCAAGCTTTTTTGATCGATGTTTCGCAGGGGGAGCTGTTTTGAAACAATACCAGAAAATGCTAGTCATTGGCAAATGCGCTTTTGTATTTATATGTTTATATGCTATATGTATATAAACCTGTATGAATACATACATAAACATACAATGCTTTTTTGCATCTTGGGTATATGTATGTATATCCGCATACATACATTCATACATTTTTACTTTGCGCTCGCTCGCACACTTGCGTTGGTACACATACATACTTAACAGAAAGTGCTCGCGCTCGCTTGCACACCTGCTCTGGCAACGCAGTACGAATTCTATTTTTGTATTATTTAATAACTTCTTTATTTATTACCCGATTGTTTTGAAACTTGTAGCAACTGTTAATTACATATCAGTAAAAGTACTTGTCAAATGACAAGCCTGTATCTTTAAAATTACGGCTGTGGGAGCTGTTTTTCAATTTGCGGGGGTGTGGGCGGGAGTATCCGAAATTTGAAATAAACTTGATCTGCGTATGGTATAATGCCAGGTTTGGTGTCTCTAGCTCTTATAGTCTCCGAGATCTGTGTGTTCATACAGACAGACGGACATGGCTCGTTCGTCTCGGCTGTTGATCCTGATCAAGAATATATATAGTTTATATAGTCGGAAATGGATTGCATCTTTATTTAGTGTAGCACTAACGTATGTAGGGTGTGAGTAAGATCCACATGAACAGCACACCCGTTTTGTAGTTTGTAAGTTGGAAAGCGCTGATGAACAGCATAGCCTTTTTATTGTCAGCAAAGATGTGCTGATAAACAGCAGACATGATTAGTTTAAGTTATCGAAAGCGATCGATAGACGACAGTTCTTGCCGCGCGTGCAGGCAGTCGGTTTGATGGTGTTGCCAGCGAAGTATCTCGAAGTGAAGAGAATATTAAATTTAAGTTGAAGTGTAATAATATTTAAGTTTAAACCAATCGCATGTCGCCAAACATGCATTTTTCATCATTCAAAAATAAGCTTATAAACATTGCAAATTTTCGCGTCAACGTTAAAAACTTAAATAAATAAGTGTAAAGTGGTGAAGTCAAGTGAAAGTTGCAAAACGGCAGTTTCCGTTAATTTTTTTTTGTACGCATTGTTTCTTCGTTGTGGAAGAACGGCCAGCATAAGGAAGATACGGAAGAGAGCGAGACAACAGTACAGCATACATACATATATACTTACAACAACGGTGTTGTCCATTTGCGTTTGTATGCATAAAAAAGACGCAAGTCAATGCTGCGCATAAAAATCACTTCGAAGGAAATCGGCAAAAAACGGCGACTACGCAGCATTGATATAAAAAATGAACGAGTGCTCAAAAGAAACGCGCAAATAATTCATTTCGCATTGAGTGTTGCCAAATCGCATTTATTTCAGTGTTTGCAAGCGAGTGAGGTATATGTGCACGTAAAGATCGGCATATGCAATCAAAGTTGTCACACCTGTGGTGGATATTATGCATCGAGGGAGTTGCAATTGAAGGACGCGGAGTCAACGTGGCACAAGAGTGTGTGCGCATGTTGATCGGCAAGTTGCAGCAATTCTAATAAGAACTGTGTATCGAGGAAGTTTCAACTGAAGTACGCAAATTCAACGTGTCACAAATTGTGTGTGTGCGCATCTTGATCTACAAGTTGAAACAAGCCTGTCAAATCTGTTCGAGCATCGAGGGAGTTGCAGGTGAAGTACGCAGATTTAATGAGGCACAGGTGTGTGTGCGCATGCGTTGTTTGGCAAGCTGCAACAAATCAACTTATTAAGTTCGGATCGTCTGTCAGCTGAAGAAAAGCGGTATTGGTAGCTTGTAAGAATTGACTTTTACATATATTTTTAAACTTTGAATTGATCTGTGGCTTGTTTCAACAACCATGGATTCGCAATCAATTTTAGAATTGAATGTGCAATCACTGAAAGAAAACTTAACTTACCAGTGGTTTAAAGCAAAACTTGCAAGATAGGCTGCTCGAATATTTTGGAGTACAACGTGATGAAGAAGATGAGGCCAGTGGTAGTTCTAATCAGGTGTTTAACGATGCTCAAAGTAATATGGAGGCACCTTATTTACGTTTTACATTACGCGATGTACAGGATAGCATATCATCCTTTTCTGGCACAGGCCAAGCTGACATTAATCAGTGGCTCACAGAATTTGACGATGTAGCAATAACTGTGGGGTGGGATGACTTACACAAGTATGTGAACGTCAAGCAATTTCTATCAGGAGCAGCTAAGCTTTATGTTAGGGGTCTTACTGGTGCACGCAGGCAAAGCTGAAAGAAGAATTCGGTACAAACATGTGCTCAGCTATGGTCCATAAGCTTTTGGGTTGAGACAGAAACTACCAAAAGAGACCCATATGGAATACCTCTATAGCTTGATTGAGTTGGGGAAGTCTATCCAACTAGAGGAAGAAAGCCTATAAAGTTATTTTGTTGACGGAATACCAGATAGTAGAGCCAATAAGTCGTGTCTGTATCGCGCCACTATTGTTAACTCAAAATAGATGTTCAAGTTTATGCGAAAATCAAGGGCTCGAGCAAAATTGATAGAACGATGAGCCTACAGCGCACAAGCAAACCAAAGGTAATTTTAGCCGAACTACAAATAAATGGCACAAATCCAACCAATGCGACCAGAAAAAGTTTATAATAGAGCAAGAATCGGCGAACATGTTAGAGTATAATAGTTGAGGTGAAGGTCTAAGTTTTAAAAAACTTGGTGCTGAAAACACGCAGTTCTTAGCTTTAGTAAACTCTGGTTGTGACCTATGCCTAATAAGAGAGGATATAGCCAGGAGTATGAATCAAGTAAAGCTCAGCAAAGACATTAAACACTTGAAAGGTATTGGCAAAGGTGAACTGAAAACTATTGGGAGCTTTAATACGGACGTAACTGCAGACGGTGTGTGCTTCAATGCTACTTTCCATGTAGCCAAACAGAAAGACTTGGAGTATACAGCCATAGTTGGAAATAATATTTTAAAGTCTGTGGACATATTGTTCACTTCAAAAGGAGTAACGTTTCGAGAAAAAGAATGTAATCTGTTTTCTGTATTTAAAGCAATGTCAGTCCAAGAAATAACAAACACAAATGCAGCGTCCGACAAAGTAGACTTATGCATCTGAAATCAGCCACAGAAAGATGCAGTTGAGAAGTTAATTAATTCATACATGCCCAGGAAGATAATTGAATCACCGGTAACAATGAAGATAGTACTTGAAGACGACTATCCAACCTATCAACATTTACGTAGCGTCTCATATGCACAGAAATTAATTATTGAGAAACAAAGCTCGAAAATTTTCACAACTTTGGATCTAAGAAATGGTTTTTTTCATGTTTCGATAGATGAAGATTCCCGCAAGTTTACGGCTTTTGTGACGCACAGTGGACAGTATGAGTTTACGCACGCACCGTTTGGCATTTGTAATTCGCCAGCAGTATTCTGCCGTTACATCAGTGCAGTATTAAGAGACCTCATCCAAACAAGTAAAATAATAGTGTATATGGATGATAAAATTATCCCGACAAAGACCCAAGAAGAGGGCATTCAAAACTTAAAACAGTTTTTAGACGTAGCATCAAGGGCTGGTTTGCAGATTAAATGGGAGAAAGCACAAATTTTGAAAAAAAAGATTGAATTTTTAGGATATTTGATTGAGAAGATGAAACATGTCGACGCACTGAGCCGTGTTTTGTGTCTTTTAATCGAAGATTCGACCAAATTTCGAATAAAAGAGGCACAAAATAACGATGAATAGGTCAAAACTGTTAAGAAGGTATTAGAAACAAAAAACATTTACCAAGACTATTATTTAGTAAACGACCTTATTTACAAAAATAAGGAGTTGTTAGTAGTACCAGAATTGATGCAGGATGAAATAATGACAAAAGCGCACCGCGACGGTCATTTTGGGTCAAAGAAAACAAGAGACATCTGCAAAAAGTACTACTATATATCTATACGACATACAAACGAAGGTGGCAAAAATAGTAAGAAACTGTGTTGAGTGTCTAATTGCAGAGGCCAAGCGTGAGAAAAAAGGTTTTCATCAAAAGCAGGCAACCATCTTTGGGAATCCAAGACGCATAGTGACTGACAGGGGAACTGCATTTACTTCTAATCTTTTTAGAGATTAATGTGAGAACGAAGGAATTCAGCTTTTGCACATAAGTACGGGAATGCCGCGCGGACATGGTCAAGTAGAGCGCATCCATAAAATATTCATTCCAATGTTGAGCAAGATGTGTCAAAACAATCCAGGAAATTGCTACAGTCATGTAGACAAGATACAGCAAATTTTAAATAATACAGCGCCAAGAAGTCCTAAATTAACACCTTTTAAAATACTTACTGGGTTAAATATGAACCTTAAAGATAATGAAATGAGGAAAATATTAGAAGATGTAGACGTTGAACGAAGAACGGGAGGATATAAGGAAAAAAGCACAGGAAAATATAGAAAAAAATTCAACAGGTGAATAGAACTAATTATTACTAACTTTTTTCTTTTTATTATTTTTGGTCTGATTGGGTTCCGCTGGTTCCAATTAATCTTTTTACTCCCTGTTCCCATTAAAAATGGGAAAAAGGGAGTTATAAAGTACTGCAAATGTGTGTAACAGGCAGAAGGAGGCATTTCCGACTATATAAACTGTATATATTCTTAATCAGGATCAAAAGCCGAGACGAACTAGCCATGTCCGTCTGTCCGTCTGTATGAACGCGTCGATCTCAGAGACTATAAGAGCTAGAGACACCAAACTTGGCATGCAGGTTCCTGTATACCATACGCAGATCAAGTTTATTTCAAATTTCGGATGCACCCCCCCGCACCATGCACTGTGCAAGTTGAGTACGCTGCTTGCTTGTGTTGCCGCTGAACTGCTTGAAATGCACGTTGGGAGCAGGGAGTCTCGTATTCGGGCACACTCGACTAGAGCATTCTTACTTGTTTAGCTCGTAGTTAACAATTTTTGCCAACTTATTTTTACTTTTTATTTTTTGGTCTGATTGGGTTTTTGTGGGTTTTCCCAATCAATTCTTTGACCTATTTTTATCCCAGTTAATTTTAATTATAATTTTAATTTAAAGTATAAATTTAATTTTAATTTCTTATGATTAAAATTTTTAATTTCTCTATAATCGCATTAAATTGTGTCGACTGTTTTTTGACAATAAATAAATAAATAATCTGTTCTTACTTAATCCCACGACAAACTGTTAGTCGATTATCCGTCCCTGCACTTTTGAGGAGCACGCAGTCAATGTCAAACAGTTTATTAAAATTACTTTAAACTATACAACTCTGCTTTTTTTTATCAATGCCAGCACTAAGTTTTCATTACTCTGTTTTCCTGCAAAGCATTTCATATTGCGGAAATTAGGTTGTCACCAAGTCAAATTACTTAATATCCGCTTGGGGGAAACTATTTGGACTGGACACGGACTCACCTTTTAAATTTCAATTGCTTTTCTTTATTGTTATTTCATTCCCTGCCTCTTTCTTTTGCTACATTTCTCATTTTAAACTTTATGCTGAACAGCTGTCTACCAGTTTTAATTAAAAACAATCTGAAATTGGCTAAGAGCGCTGCGCCTTATGACCAGGACGTGCGTGGAATTGCCAAGTAACGGAAGTGGCTGCAATCAGTTGGCTCTGGATGGACCAAAGAAGGATGTTGAATAGATTGACTGTTCATTTAATTAAAGTTGAAGTGTGCAGCAATCAAGTTGGATTCTTAGATTGATGAATGCGGAAACAGGGTTTACGCATGAAATGCATAAGCAAATGTCGAAGTTTGTAATGAAATACTAAAAAAAAACTTGCGCTAGGCAATTCAATTTCTACCTTATAGACTTAAAAGAACAATGATCGAGTTCCATTGCAAACTTGACAATCATTTCAAGAAATAATTAAAATAGTAACTTTACGGCGAAACAGAAAAGCTAACAAAAGTTGAAAACAAAAATATAAAAAACAGCAAGAGCATAAACAAACCATGCAAAGAAAACTGCAGCACTGCAAACTGTTAAAAAGCCACAAACTTTTGCAACTTTACAGTGCGTCTAATTTGAGAACAGGATGTCTATTTAGGAGAGCAGGAAAAGTTTGTGGTTTGTTTTTGTTTCCACAATATTGAACAAGAACTGAAACAACTAGCTGAACTAGGCAGAAAATACATTTAATGACTCAGACACAGACAACTGTCTCTATATTAGAGTCGGATAAATGACCTGACACACATAACTATAGTATGTTTATATTCATTTCTATCTAAGCAAAATTAATGAGCTTCTGTGGCTTGTTTGAAGTGGTCTGTCAAAATGAACTTGTTAGAGATTATTAGTTTAGTTGACTATGCAAACTAGTAAACTGGCACAAGTGGCACATAAATGCTTGTGGATTGTGCATAAATTGTGTGAAAATTATGTTTGTTACATATCAGTAAGAGAGGAACTTTGTTCTAAGCCACAAAGAGAGCTTTCAAATGGGATTCCCAAAATGTAGCTACTTGCAAATTATTAATAGAGTATTCAAATCAGAAATCTTAATTATTTTGAGCCTTTTTTCGTTATCTAAGTAACCCGATCGACAATCTAATCAACTTGTCACTTAATGCCAACAGGATACATATTCTAAGAGCCAGCATAACGCTGATTAATTTGTATGCAATTTTCATGAAAGCTGACGACAAAAACTGAAATGTGTGCTGTGATTGCTCTTCTATGGGTTATTAAGTGGCTCTATGTTGTCGGTAGCACGCACAATTAAGCGCCTGAACAACACATCAAACATGGAGATGAGCGCAGAAAATGCGGAAAATTGCATTAGACGAGCGCACACCTGGATCACAAGTGCGTAAGTGAAGTTTTCAGCGCCCTTTTTTTTTGACCCTTTCAACAGAAATGCTAAGGCTATGTCTGCGGGGAAGTTGCAGTCGCTTGATTTAATTTATTTTAATGTGCAGTGTATAATAGTGTACTAAATGGCAAACTGCAGCAGATATAACAACAAAACAAGTGGAAAACAGCTTCAGTTTCAACTATGACTTTTTGCAATGCTATTTAATTGTTTTCGTGTTAGAAAAATTGCAACAGCTGAAATATAATGTTGCAATGTTCAGGGCTGGCTTGATTAACTTTAAGAGTTTCGTAATCAATTCCGTTGCAACAGTCAAATGTAATAGTGATTGTAACTCGGATGTCCATTCTTATTATTTTCTAAATTAAAGAATATATATACTATTTCTTGCAATGCTTGATTTTATGTCCTACTTTATTTATGTACGAATTTTCTAATTCGTCTGAAAGCTTAAGAAAGAAATTTGTTTTCCTTTCTGACTTGTTTAAATTTTTCTCGATCTTCCTTTGTGATAAATAGAGGAATTGTGTTTAATTTTAATTTACACTTTTTCATGACTAAAACTATTTGCAAATTATTTTTTTGTGTTGCCCAATTGTAAAGTTTACTTCTGCATTACTCTTTAACAGAATTAAATTTTATAAGCTCTCTGTTGATTGTGTAGGGTAAGTGAATATCCTACATACAATCCAATCTATTCACATAGGAGAAATACAAAATGGCTGCACTATCCATGACCCAAATAAATGTTTCAAGAAAGTTTGTGTGAAATCAAACAAACACAAACACAGACTCTTTTAACCCAGCAGCACGTACTAAACTTTTATTAGATTGGACGCTGAAAGAAGGAAGAGACAACAAGACAGGCAGAAACTAAACACAAGTTGTGTTCAACAAAAGCTGCACAAAAACTGTGTAGAGACAATGCAAAAACTACATGGAAATGAAAATGAAAACAAATATCCAGCTTGGAAATGCCCAAAAACATCTTCGTACTCAAGTTCGCCTACAAATACACACTTAACACATTTTGGCTACTCTAATGTATTCTAACAACTGACTTTCTCTTTCAGCAACTGGTGTACACCCCATCTGAGAGTATTGCAAATCTGCAACATTTTGTTGAAATGTTGTTTAATTGCTGTTGCTTCTATCTGTGGCCTTAAGTAAACTCATTACTCCTGTTGGACCACCGACTCCGCCAGGAGCATGTCAATTGCACCATTAATAATGCCACTCCAGACAGTTCAGCTGCCTGCCCATATATTAGAAAACGTGCCCAAGTCTGTGTCCTGGCACTGAATAATGGGGCATATGCCAAGTGCCTTACAGACAATGATTTCCAAGTAAGGCGATTGGAGAAGCTGAAAGAATTTATAAGCTTTGTATATATGAGCCCCCTTTTTAAGTTGCTGAAGTGGGAGCGTGATCTGAATTGCAAATCAGCTAAGCCAACACAGGCTCCAACTTTAATTCAGCTGAGCTGTTCACCTTTCGATTGATCCTCTTACCAAACAGCGTATACGCATTTTTCAATTAAGTTCAATTTAGTGGATTTGATGAAGCTCTACCGCATTATAAGCACTTTCATATACTCAACTTAACAATTTAACAAGGTTTCAGTAACTGCAAAGGTTTCTACATTAGTTATTAACACAAAAGTTACGCATTATGTTGCCAGAAACATATCTGCCCCTGCTCAACCGAACAGAACTGTTGGAAACAGGAACTGTCATAAAATATTAATGTTTGTTTTGGCTTAAGGCCTGTCATAGCTGTTTGGGTGCTAAGTGTGTTACACATCCTAATTTCATTTTAATGCCTGAGCAATGCGTACTCTTAATTTCAGACCCCAAAGAAAAACGCATTCCCTGGGCCCCTGATGAGTTTTTTAAACTCTTTCTTTATTTTTTTTTTTTTTTTAAATGAAAAAAGGAGTATATTTGGTTTGTGAAATGTCCGTCCGTCTGCCCGTCTGTATGAACGCAGGTTTTTTCCACAATTTTAAAGCTAGAGCAACCAAACTTTCAGAAGCGGTTTTCAGGTTTTTTTTAAAGAAAATTAATTGAATTTTCGTTCCAAATAAAAATCAATTTCATAGTCTTGTTTTCCGTGCTTGTAGTAGGTGACTCTTTGATTGTGTCAATAGAAATTACATTTTTCTTAACGGTTGCTCATTGGTAGAAAAACTAAAGAGACTGGAAAATTGTTTTGCAATTTAAATCGCTTGCTATCAATCCCCAATTAGCCGGCTATTAAAATAATTAATGTTTTGTTGAGTTAAAATACTTCTTTTTAATCCGTAACACCTAAGTGGTTGCGGTGGTGAAGCTGGTTATGTGGCACTTTGAATCACAATCGCATTTAATGGGTTTATAGAACATGATTTCAGGCTTGGAAGTTAAGTTAAGTTTTGTACACCGCTAAAAAGTTATGTTTGAAAATTGACGAAAGTTTAACATAGTCAACACACATAAGTTCTGAAATATCTATTTTTATGACTTCCCGTTACATCTTGTTCATTTCCTTCTTCAATACCTTACAAGACAGTTAAAAAATCCATTTCAAGTTTCATTTCTACAGATGTAAATATCGATTCACCTTATAACTATCCGATTAAAAGACAGACCACTGAAGCAAGGCTGAAAAATAGCTTTCTCTGTTTCAATAATCTGATTTTGTTTGCCAACAGTAACAAAATGAGACTGAAAATGTCTAACTGCTATGGGTGGTTTTGATTTCTGTCAACTCATTTGTTTAATTTAATCAAGAATAGCAGTTAATAACTATCTTATTTTTGTTTTTTGAAACACACTTGAAAAAGAATTTAACCAAAGACAAAATAAAGTTCCCAGCATCATATCTATTATATATGAACCTTTGACTTTATCCTTAAATCTTGCAATGCAAAGAAGTTCGCAGGCAGTGCTAAGATTTCCAAGTTTGTACCACATAGAATGCAACTGACTTGTGGAAGGACAAGTTGACACTTTAACAGTCGCACAATATTCAAACATTGCTTGCAGGGAAACCTCCTTCGGTTCCGTTCTGAGGCTGCCACTAAGCAACATGCCCCTGAGACGGGCCAACATGACTCATTCTCTATCTTCTGACGAATATGCCCTCTCGCTGGTATCTCCTTGGGCGAACGGCAACATCATCATTACGCAGAAGACTCAAACACATGGCATACAGGCAGTTTTTTAAGGACCTGCATCAGTTGTGGCTGTGATTTAGGCTCCCGCATTTCTACATTTTTTGTCTTACAGAACCACAAAATGGAGGAGCAAATTTCACAGCCTGTGGCAACTATCAGCCAAATCATGCTCGTTCCACGGCAGACACTTAGCCAGGTTGTTGTTAATGATGATGACGACTGTAAAAGGTGATTGTTCCTTTGTGTTGTTGTTGCCATCTACTTGGACAACTTGACATTTTCAGCTCAAGTCTGTTGCCATGTAAACGGTAACATATGCCACCACAAGTACCTCTTTCGTGTCTGACACGTTTTTCTAAACGGAATAATAAGAAACGTGGAAGGGATAACTGTGATATGGAATAAAATATGTTAACAAATTGTAGCTCTTTGCGTGCTTTGTTGCCTTAATGTGGCTTTGTCCTCGTGTGAAGTTGTAGGCAAAATGGAGATAAAAAAATGTACTATTTCAAATAGTCATTTTGAAAAAGTTGAAAGAATATTCCTGACAGTTATTTGATACTTTCATATAGTAACAATAAATTTATATACTTATATTTATATAACTGATATATAGAACCACATTCAATGTTTTTGGATAATCAGGCAAAATAAATAATGCATATTTTTTGGTCAACAAAATTCGAATAATCTTCGATAGATTTTAAAAACAGCAGCTGGCTGACAGAATGTAAATCAAATTGAATTTATTGTAAATATAAATCAGACTAAACACTAAAACAAATAAGCATTTTCCTGTCAAATTTTGAACGGATTTCAGGTATTTATATAATTATTTAAATTTTTTTGTATTCATTTGGCACTGAAACTTTATTTCAAGAGAAAAATTAAGTTTGTGAAAATATATTTTTATTTAAACTAGCTTGTGTTTTTGTTTGTATTTTAATTCTAATATATGAAGTAAAAGATTAAATTTTAGTTTTCTGTAGAGTGTGGAAAGAACACTTTTGGAGATTAGAATTGGATTAAATTCCTTAAAGTTAAATTTTTTCATTTCATTAACTGGAATGTTCATTACTTCTCTCACTGCCTCTTTTCTGGTTAAGTCTCTGCGTCTGCCTCTGCTTGAGTCGCTGCCTCTGCTAACATGGACTCGTGCATTTTCCCGTTACCCGGGAGTTTAAGTTTTCTTGTGACTTTTGTGCACAACGAAACGGAACGGAACGCAATGAAAGAAAACGTAATCGAATCGAAAAGCGCTTGTAACGTAAGCGTAGCAAAAACAGTAACAATTATTCGGCAATAAATGTCGTAATTTTTGAAAGGTGCGTAAAATATAAAAAAATCGATGTGAATCAATAAATAAAGTGACAACATTGTGACTGTGTTTGTGCCGTGATGTGCGTCTGTGTGTTGAATGCAACAGCAACACAACTAAAAATTTTTAGGCTTTATACAATGTTGAATTGCATATAATAAAAGCCCAAATAGAAAGCAAATTAAGCATAGTGAAAAACAATTCAAAAAAACAATTAAAGAAGTAGTTTTCTATAAATAAAGTAAGGGAATTTGAACTACCATGTTCGTATAGCCCAAATGCAAAAAGCAGCAACATAATCGTAGTGCAAAGGCTATTTTGATCCTAAAAATTGGAGGTAAAAGGATATATTAATTGTCAATGCATTGTAAGTCCGCTATTGGGAGCAAACTGTTTAAAACTTTACATACATAAGCACACTTTGCATGCATTGTTGCTATTGTTCAAGCTGTTGCCATTTCGTGACTCTCTCACATTTAGAATTCATTAATTGTCGCCCAACATCTAGACGGTTTCCAGACGGTTGAGAATTAAAAGGCTTCTGACCCACAGCGCATGCAAATTTAACCCACTTTCCACTTTGACTTTAGGGTCTGTGCCACATGGCATAATTTGGTAAAATAACATATAAAATATATAAAAGTATTCTAGTTAAATTGAGCCCAATTCTAGTGACCTATTTTATAATCAACTTAACAGTTAAAAATGGATACATGAGATCAGCTGGCTAAAGATTAAAGCATCGACGTCAATTAATTGGTTCAATCTATGCACGAAACGGACAAGTAAGTATTTCAGCCTCGGTGATTTAACAAGTGTAATAGTCTTATTATTCTCGAGTTTATAATTTAAATAGCCTTTTAATTTTCGCGTTAACTTTGATTTTCATGCAAGGACTTGTTTTTTAAAGTTTAATTGAAAACAGTAAAATTAGATTTGACTGGGCTGAATATCTTAAATAATAAAAAATATTCGTTTAATTTTCGTGTTTACTTCCTGTTCGCATTAAAAATGAGCAAAAGGGAGTTATAAAGTACTGCAAATGTGTGTAACAGACAGAAGGAGGCATTTCCGACCATGTAAACTATATATATTCTTGATCAGCATCAACAGCCGAGACGAACTAGCCGTGTCCGTCTGTCTGTCCGTCTGTCCGTATGAACACACAGATCTCGGAGACCATAAGAGCTAGAGACACCAAACTTGGCATGCAGGTTCCTGTATAGCGAACGCAGACCAAGTTTATTTCAAATTTTGGAAGCACCCCCGCAAATCGCAAAAAACTCCCACAGCCACAATTTTTGATATAAAGCTTTCATTTTTGGTACACATGTATGTTTAATCAATGTCTTTCGGATGTGTCAATTTCATTACGATCGGATAAATAGCACCAGAGTTATGGAAGAATCTATTTCCCCTGTCTCAGCAGGCAGAAACAACAATTTGACATGCACTGGACAAGTAAGGTGAGCTTCTTGCTTATGTTGTCGCTGAACTGCTTGAAATGCAAGTTGGGAGCAGGGAGTCTCGTAGTTGGGCACACTCGACTAGAGCATTCTTACTTGTTTTATTATGAAAACTGTTTTTAATTGAACCTTATTCAAAGTCATTTTAGTACAGATTCTGTAGAAGCTAATAACAATTTTGAACGATCAGAAAATTGTTTGGTTGTGTTAAGTTAAAATAGTTTCAGAACTGGGGTTAAACTATAAAATATTATTTCCATCTCTGATTAAGGCTCCAGGCATAAAAAAGAGTTTCTGAGTTTCGTTCCAAACCAGACAGATTTTGTATAGTTTATACTCTATTTTTGGGCTGTTTATGTAGTTGTTTGCGTCTGTGTTTGCAGGTTGTTGTTTGCGTGTGGCATAAAAAGCGCAACACAAAATACAAACTTTATTACATTTGCCCACACAGAGCGCTTAAACCAACTAAAAGTAAAAGCAATTTCATTTTATTCAGTACTGTAAGTGATTTTGTTTTAGTGAAATTAACTGTTTTTCACACACAAGCACACACAATCTTCATGTGCAGACAGCATTGCGTGTTTTGTTATGGATTTTTATTAATGCCCTTCTCTTGTTAAAGCATACGAAAGACCAAGGCTTCGTGTAGGCGCTTTACCATTTTTAGATGGTTTTTAACCCAGAATAACGTATACATAATTTAAAGCTTCTTTGCCACATAGACATTTGGCGTATGAGCAATATTTTCAGCTAAATGTTGAAATAACTTGGAAAGCAACTGCAACTGCTGCACGAACTTTTAATAATGCTCCTTTTAAGCTTCCGACTGTACATCAAATATATGATCTATTGATAGATTGCCGATTTATTTGCCTCATTCTTTCAGCTTTGCTACTCCACGTCTTCTAATGATTCTCTTTCGAATTTGTCATATCCCTTTGATTTAAGTGCTTCTAATTGTGTCTATCCCCCTATTATTGATTTAGATTGTGTTTTATTAAATTTGAAATCTTGTAAATTTAAATTCTCGGTTGGTCCTGACAATGTTCCTAGCGCCGTTCTTAAACTTTGTGCTGATTCCCTGTGGCTGCCCCTATTAAAACTTTTTAATCTTTCACTCGAGCTTGGTGAGTTTCCCTCTGACTGGAAGGAATCGTTTAATATTCATATTCATAAGAAAGGGTCTAAGGCCGACATCCCTAATTATCGTGGGATTTCGAATCTTTCTGCCATTCCTAAGCTTTTCGAAAAAATTATCACTTCTCAGCTCCAACACTTTTGCCAACCCATTTTTTCTGAATCCCAACATGGTTTTATAAAACGTCGCTCAGTTTCTACTAACCTTCTTGAATTCTCTACTATTGTCAATACGGGCTTTTTGAATCATTGTCAAACTGATGTAGTTTACACTGATTTTAGTAAAGCCTTTGACTCAGTAAATTATTCCCTTCTCATTAGAAAACTAAATTTGCTTGGTTTCCCAACTAAACTTTTACTTTGGATTAGAGCCTATCTTCGAAATCGGTCCCAGCGTGTTCGTTTTAATTCGTCTCTCTCCAAACCAGTTCTTGTCACGTCAGGGGTTCCTCTGGGGAGCCATTAAGGTCCATTTCTCTTTAATTTATTTATCAATGATCTACCTCAGGTTTTATATCATTGTCGTGCCCTTATGTATGCTGATGATGTAAAGCTTTGTTTGTCCTTTAATGATCCTGTTTCCCCTCTGTGTCTTCAATCTGACTTGGATGCCCTTAATAATTGGTGTTTATCTAATTCTCTCCCACTTAACATTGTGAAATGTAATTTTATGACTTTTCATCGCAACAAACCTTACCTCTTTGCCTATGAAATTAATAACATTCCTTTAAGCGTTTACATAAAGTTGATTACTTAGGTATCCTGTTTGTTCCTAACTTTTGTTTCAATTGCCACATTTCTATTATCTCTAACAAAGCCAAAGAGGTCCTTGGCTTTGTTAAAAGATGGTCTAAGGAATTCACCGATCCTTATACCACTAAGCAGCTTTATGTCTCCCTCGTTAGGCCCATTCTGGAATATGGATCCTGTGTATGGTCTATATATTACCAAAAATTTCAAAACCAACTTGAATCTGTGTAGAAGCAGTTCTTAATCTTTGCTCTTCGTGGACTTAATTGGGATCCTTCTAGACATCTTCCTTCTTATGAAAGTAGGCTTCGTCTTATAAACCTTCATTCACTTAATAGCCGCAGGATTTGCCATGGTGTTATTTTTTTGCATAAACTTCTTTCTGGTGAAGTTGATTCAATTCCACTTGTCAGTACCGTCTCGCCTTACTAGAAATTATACTCCTCTCAATCTCAAGCCTTGTCATACTAACTACGCACAGCATGAATCTTTCCGTAGTCTTTGCTTAATTTATAACAAATACTATCATTTATTTTCTTTTTATAACAATGTAAACTTTGTAAAAACATCATTGCTATCTAACTTAAATTTTGATTTGTAACATCTATTAGGTTTTGCATTCCTTCCTATTTTTCTCTCCTAATTTTAAATTTTTATCGCTAAAACAGTAGTACAAATTTTGCCTACTAATCTTTAACACTATTGGTTGAATTGGGCTCTCCTGGGTTTCCCCAATTCTTGCATGCGACTAATTGTTGGACAAATATTTTTATTCCTTTTTTAATTTGTTTTTTTGGTGCACTCCCAGTTAATTCTTAATATTTAATTTTAATTTTTAATCTTAAACTTTAATGTTAAATAATCTAAAATTTTTCACTTGCTGACAGCTCTTTGTCAACATTTTTTAATAAATTGTTGAACTCTTACCACAAAAACATTAAATTTACGGAAGGAAAATTACCATACCTAGATTCAATACTACACAAACAAGGGAACAAATTAAAAATAAAATGGTAGAAAAAACCGACGGCATCAGGACGAATACTCAACTTTAACTCTAGACACCCAAAAACAATAATAATGAACACAGCCCTCAACACTATAACAAGAATGCTCAACATAAGTGACAACATATACCACGAAGAAATAAAATGCAATATAAAAGAAATATTAACAAACAACCTTCCCAATAAATATAATAAATACATTAATACACAAATACACCTCAACTGAACCTAAAACTAACGACAAAGAAGAGCAAAAACAATTTAGATCTTTAATATATGTACCACAGCTATCCCAGAGATTTAAAAACTCAGATTGCTATGACAAAGACGAAATAAAAATAGCACATAAGCCCACAAATACATTGGGTACATTTTTCAACAACACAAAAAGTAAAATACCGACAACTGGCAAAAGCAACGTAATATACAGAATTCCTTGTGAAGGAGACGGACAGAATGAGTGCAACAAAATATATGTACGTACCGCAAAATCCGAATTAAAAACAAGACTATCACAACATAAATCTAACATAAAACTAAGACATCAAACAGAAATACAAAAAACTGCACTTGCGACACACTGCGTAGAAAGTGGTCACTCACCAAACTTTGACGCAACGACGATATTACAACAAGAACAACACTACGGAAAACGCTACACTCTTGAAATGCTACATATAATAGACACACCAGCTGACAACAGACTAAACTACAAAACAGACACCGATAACTGCGCTCACATATACAGACACCTCCTTACACATAAATAATTAGTTGACAACTCCACGCCACACAGAGCGGACGTGTAAAAATCTGTACGTATAGTTATTAAATGTAAATGTAAAACTAAGTTTTGTAAAAAAATGTTTTAAAATTGTTGTAGATGCCCTGAAGACGGTTATCGAAGATTTCCGAAATATATTGGTGGAAAAAACAAAAACTATAGTTTTTTAACTAAACAGTGACCTCAAGCCAGCTAAACT
>OX453089.1:56590047-56713830 GCA_949708635.1 Hirtodrosophila cameraria
GTTATATTCGGCGTGACCTTTGCAAAAAAGATTTGCACAAGAAAACTTATTTTTAAACCGATCGTTCCTATGGCAGCTATAAGATGTAGTCGTCCGATTTCGCTGAAATTTTGTCAACATATTTAGATAGTGTTAAAACTGAGACATAGTGAGTTTGGTTGAGTTATCTTGAAAAAACAAAAAAGTTTTTCATACAAAAACATATTTTTCAACCGATCATTCCTATGGCATCTATATGTTATAGTGGTCCGATCTAGCCGATTCTGGCATATGTACTGCTTGCAGAAAGAATAAGCATCTGTGCCACGATAGCTCTAAAACGGAGGGACTAGTTCGCATGTAAACAGATGGACATGACTCGGCTGTTGATGCTGATCACGAATATACAAATTTTTTTTTGAGACGTCTCCTTCAATGCTTTAACACCCTCTGCAAGGGTATAATAACTCCCACTGCCACAATTTAAAAGATAAAGCTTTGATTTCATTTTATTTGATCGGTTGCGTAAATTTCATTACGATCGAATAAATAGCACCAAAGTTATGGAAGAATCTATTACCTCCGTCGCAGCAGGCAGAAACAACAGTTTGCCAGCCACTGGAGAAGTTAAGTGCGCTGCTTACTTGTATTGCCGCTGAAGTGCTTGATAGCAAGTTGAGACCAGGGAGTCTCGAAGTCGGACACACTCGACTAGAACTTGTTTTAGACTAGAACTTTTAAATCAGTGTGTTTAGGAACTTTTAAAATAACGCAAATTTTTAATAATCAAAAATGTACCTACATAAAATTCTGAAATGGTAGTACCTTTTATGTCATAAACTTAAACATAAGCATTTATGTTGACTATTTCTGTAAAATAATTGCCAAATTGATGTTTTCCTTCTGTGATGACCATAAAACAAACTTCATTCTCTCATTAAACTTCCTGAACGGGATGGTTGTTGACTTCCCTGTGTTTGTTATTGTTAGGATTGGGAATGAGGAGACGCTGCAAGGGCTACGTTTTGACAGGTGTCCTTCAGTTGAAAAGCAGCACTAACTCCGCATATTGGGTTAGGCATCAAAAATTGTGGTTTTGGTCAGATATGCAGGCGCATGTACCAAACATATGTATGTATATCAATCATATGTCGAGTGGTTCCAAAATACATGGACGGTAACAACATAAAGCGCTATTGTTGTTGTTATTATGATTGGATTGTTGTCACATTTTTCTTTTTCTTGCCACTGTTTTACATTATAATATAACATATTGTGTTGCTGTTGCTTTTGTTGTTGGCTTGACATATTTGCAGTCACATCAAAAAAAATACCGTGAAAGTTCAAAAACCACAAATGAGCAGCAAATTGATAATTAATGAATTTTATTAATATCCTGCATATTTGAATATGTGGCCGAAATATTTTGGTCTTACATTCAAATTGATCGAATGGCATTTATTTTTCTATGTGTGGCCTTTGTATGAGAGTCAACAGCTCATAGGAAGCTAGTTATTTTTTCATGTTTAACACTTTATTGTTAAATATTTTCATATAGAATTTAGCTAAAATCATTCAATACTCTCTGTAAAACAACCAATAGATCATATGAAAACAAGTAAGAACGTTGCAGTCGGATATTAAAAAAAAGAGTAGGTATAATGATACAATAGTCCATTACATGCATGATTTGGACATATCACACACATATCAGAATAATGTGAATTACGTGCCTATTTCTCAATTTATAACAACTCAAACGTATGCTGAGTTTATGTGTTTAAGCCTCTGTAAGGTAATCTCTGTAAAGGTAAACAGCAATGACTTTGAAAATGTACCCACCAAATATCGTATCTATTGTCGGCATTATTTTCCGACTGTGAAATACTCTTTTTTATTTTTTGCTCAAATCTTTCAAGTTTTGCCATCAATTTAAGTTTGGTTGGACCCGTTCTACAGGTTTGGGAGAAACAAACATTGCTCGATTGAAAGGGCGGAGGTGGGCGTGGCAAAATTATTTTATCCAATCTATTTAATTAGGCAACAGAATTAAACCTGCAAAATTTGGTGATTCTAGCTAAAGGGGTGGGGGAGATACAGACTTTGCTAATTTTTGGGGGCGGGGGTGGGCGTGGCCAAATTTTTTTTAGTCAGATCAATAAAGGAAGTGCTTAGTAGCCCTTGTGGGGGAGATCTTGCCACTTTGTCTGCATATGGTATATACCAACATGTATACCAAGTTTGGTTGCTCTAGCTTCAAAACTGAACCTGCGTTCATACGGACAGACAGACGGACGGACAGACGTTTCATAAACCCAATATACTTTTTTTTTCTTTTTATATCAAAAAAATTAAAAAAAGAGTATAAAAACACCGCAAATGCCCAATTTCAATTTCTTTTCTTTTATCGAAATTTAATTATTGACACAAGAAAATCTTGTTTTCAAGAGTCAAAAAATTTATCATTAGCATAACTGGTATATGTTGTGTTCCTTAACTAAGTCTTCATATGTCTAATACCTTATACAACAACTTAATGCTGGGTTATTATTAAGCTCAGGCTTTAAATGCAATAATTTTAAGTAAAGCATTTATGTTGCAAGGAAACGTGTGGCGATTAACATAATTAGATAAGGAAATCCAACACCCAACATGTCAAAGACAAAGCCCCCTCATAACTTGACAGATAAGCAGACAGATATGAGTAAACGTGAAGAAAAGATTCCCATAATGTTTAAATATTATATATTTAACGGTGAGTCCAAGCAAGGATATACCCCGAATGACAACCGCATCCACATTTTCTTAAAAATCCACAGCCACAAACGGTGACTCAGTCGCGGGATTATATTGTGATCCTTTTATCCTTGCACACATACATATGTACATAAACAATTCGAACTTCATGTGGCTACTGCCCCAGTTCTTCAATTTGTCATATAGTCGCCACTAGAAAAACTCGCCACTAGGTGCGCTATGGGCGTGGCGTTTTTGATGTGAAATAAAATTTCGGCGTAGCGTAGATATATAACCTTGCAGAACATTTTCATTCAAAAACTTATTTTCAATGACTTTTCTTGCACTTATGCTACAATTTAACTTGATGTTGAAGATATACATAGTTCAATAAAGCTAAATCTTCATTTCTCTCTTTCCTGGTAAGCTGATTTGTACAAAGTTCAAGCAGCAAACTAATTTTTTAAGCGGCTTAACCCCTCCCTATTCTTCAAACAACTATCTTTAACCTTTTTATACTCTTTTTTTAATTTTCTTGAAAAAAAAAATAAAAAGGAGTATATTGGGTTTGTGAAATGTCCGTCTATCCGTCCGTCTGTCCCTCTGTCTGTCCATATGATCGCAGGTTTTTTCCACAGTTTTGAAGCTAGAGCAACCAAACTTGGTATACATGATGGTATATACCATAGGCAGACAAAGTGTCAAGATTTCCATGCCCACCCCCGCCTTTGCAATCGAGAAATGTTTGTTTCTCCTAAACCTGCAGAACAGGCTCAAACAAATTTAAATTGATGGCAAAACATGAAAGATTTGAGCAAAAAAAAAAACAAAATGACTAAGCTGATTTAATGACCCTGAATCGCACAAGGGTCATATTCAAATTGGCAGCTGACATTTGGGATCGAATTCAGGAGACCAAAATGATTGAAAAAATTGGCTTAAGGGCTTAACTAATGGTAAGCATGGCAATAAGCCAATAAACAAACATTCTCCCAAACACAGACACACACACACATACAACTCTAGTTAAGTCCCTGAAATGCCTCTAACGTACTCGTTAAAGTCCTCCCTTCATATGGGTGGTCAGTTCCCAGAAGTGAGTCGCTTGCATGGGTGTGCGTACATTAAACGGTTTCTGTTAATAATATAGAGCATAGAGCATGGTCCATATATACCCAATGTGGGGATAGTAAGTAGTATACAGGATATAGTTAATTGATTTTCGTGGAGCATTATAAAAGAAGAAGTAATAAATGTGAATTAATTCAATGATATTTAGAATCATTATTTATTATTTTCTATAAGTTTGTTCAATAGAAGATTGTCATTATATTGAAAATTTCAATTACGACTGCATTCCATAATTAACATTTTTACTCCCTGTTACCATTAATATTAGGTAAAAGGGAGAATTAAAGCACTGCAAATGTATGTAACAGGCAGAAGGAGGCATTTCCGAATATTTTTGATCATAATCATCAGCCGAGTCGATCTTGCCATGTTCGTCAGTCTGTCTGATCAAGTTAATTTAAAATTTCGTATATTTCGCGCACGATGGATTAAATTGCATAATAATAGGGGTACTGATGATTCGAACATGGTTTCCATTAAAGACTAAACGAACGAAATAAAACCGAAATTTTCTTTTATGCAGATTGTTCTTGTCACAGCTTTAATCATAATAAATCCTTCGACTTTAGCAAAAACCAGCTTCTAATCTTAATCAAATGTTATCTACAGGAGATACTTTTGTGAGCTTATTAAAGAGAAACTCAAATTATAAATGTAATGTTATAAATATATCTGACAAAAGCTTCTCAGTCATCTTCTTTCTCAATTCTTTCCTAATTCAATTTAAAATCAGCTTTAGAAGGTTACTTTTTGGTGGAGTTTGTTGGGCTGACTTTTTGTTCTTCGAGTGCTTTATCATTTTTCATTGAAGTGAGTGATATACCACTGGTCTCATTCAATTGCATGGGTGGCCATATGTCAAGGCCAGCAGTATGTTAGCTTGATTTAAATTTGATTTTTCCCTTAGCAAATGTTTTTCCAACTGCATCGTTTTTTTTCCTAGCCCCACGTTCCACATTTCACATTAATATTGATCGTGTTTGCTAGTCAGGAATATGGCTGGAATATGTCAGGCGGTTGTAATTGACTGCAAAGTGCATACAATGTGTGGATTAATTGAATTTCTTATAGCCCATAAAAATTGAAACATAATCTTGTAGTCTTTTTAATAGCTATTAAACCAGTTAACTTGTCAGTAACTTAGTCTTCAGACCAATCCACTATTAAACTGCAATTTTTTCATTAGGGCAGACAACTGACTGTCAAAGTCGGTCCCTTTTCTTTTAGAATAAAACGTTAAAAATAGAACAAATAACAGAACGGCGACATTTACCAAAAGGGATTTCCAGCTTCCTCTGGGTATATTGTGAATTGTTGGCTGCTCTATTTGTTTACTTACACAGTTATTTACAAAAAAGATGGAAATAATTGCACTTTAAATTCAATTTTGATTCAATGAATTGAATTTGAAATTGATATAGCCAAGCTCAGTTCCTGCCCAGAGGAAAACTGCATCAAACAAGCATTCACCACGACAGCCCATGTGGGTGCTGTTTCTGTATGTCGGTTTTTCTGTCCCCCGTTGGCAGTTTGCTGCTGCTGGTGTAAATTTAATGAAATTGAGTATGCATTGCACATACAAACTGTGAAAGGCCTTCTGCAGCTGATGAATTTCATATCTGACTTATAATTTGGAAAAGGATTCCGTCTGTCTGTTGCAGCAGGATATACTTCCAATTTGTAGCAAACTGAACTCATTGAGCTTGCGGCGATTTAACTTATGCATGGGTATTGTTTTTGACATGCAGAACTCTGTAGAGTAAACAAACAAAAATGTTTATACCATCTGGTTCACTTGTTGATGATACCCCTACACTCCACACAAATACAAACACATAAGTAAATACAGTATATGTAATACATATTGTGTATTCGTTATTCATTCTCGAATCTGTATTGAACCTAAACAATTCACCTAATGATATTAACCGTATATTTTGCATTGCTTGAATTAAAGAATAAAGTCAAATACCATATGAAAATGATAGAAGACGTTATTAGCAGTTTTATCTATGTCTTCCAGAAAAACTACATAGAATCGGAAGAATTTAAGGGTCAAAGGTTTCTTAAACCATTATAGTTCTTGACTGACTTTTAACTCTTCGCTTTTTGTTAACTTAGAAATGCGGATGCAGAATTTGTTTGTAATCCCTTAATTTAATTTAATTTTCACAGAAATATATTTTCTGCACAACTGAAAAAAATTCACGAGGTATCCATTACTTTCTGTTGCCTAAAACTTCTCAAAATCGCAACAATTTAATTCAGAATTAATGGCACATTTTCAACAGCTGCTTTCCAAATTAAGTTAAGAACTTTGTGACCTTTCATTTAATAAAGTTAATAATTAGTTGGCAATTGCCATAAACAATTTGTTAAGTGGGGAAAACGTTTGTGCTTATTGTAAGGACAGGACTATCGTGGTGGAATTGAGCATGAGAATGCGAATTGTTCAAAAACGGCAAACTGCAATTACTTTCAATTAATTATTTTCACCACGATGTTAGCTGCTTCGTTATTAATCCAGGAACACTGCATAGGCTTAAATGATGTTTGTAATGTACACCTAGATGTACATTGTACATTCTTGTTAACAAAACTGTTAACTCAACATTTGCTAAGAGAATGTGAAGCCCACCTTGTACAATCATAGCAAAACACGTTAATAACAAATGATTAATGATAACAAGTAAGAATGCTCTAGTCGAGTGTGCCCGACTACGAGACTCCCTGCTCCCACTTTGCATTTCAAGCAGTTCAGCGGCAACTCAAGCAAGCAGTACACTTAACTCGTAAAGTGCCTGTCAAACTGTTGTTTCTTTCAGCTGAGACGGGGGCAATAGATTCTTCCGTAACTTTGGTGCTATTTATCCGATCGTGTTGAAATTTTCACAGCAGATCAACATTGATGCAACATACATGTGTACCAAAAATTAAAGCTCTATCTTTTAAATTGTGGCTGTGGGAGTTTTTTGCGACTTGCGGGGGTGCGGGAGGGTGCATCCGAAATTTGAAATAAACTTGATCTGCGTATGGTATACAGGAACCTTCTAGCTCTTATAGTTTCCGAGATCTGTGTGTTCATACGGACAGACGGACAAACGGACAGACGGACATGGCTAGTTCGTCTTGGCTGTTGATCCTGATCAAGAATATATATAGTTTATATAGTCGGAAATGTCTCCTTCTGCCTGTTACACACATTTGCAGTACTTTATAACTCCCTTTTTCCCATTTTTAATGGGACTGAAATAAATAAATGTGATGGCAGCTGGCGCTCATCCAAATACGACTCTCAGTCGTAAACGTTTTAGTTGTTGCTTTAACTGAGGTTCAAGCCCACTTTTAAGTTCCAGTATAATTCAAGGCGGCATTAAATATGCAAATTAAAGTGCAGCCAAGTGAGCATTTGGAATCGGACTTAAGTTTAGACACAACTGAACGGCTTACGAATGTAATCCCTCTGCAACAAGCTGAGAGCGCCCTGAAGTAGCTAAATATTAGTATCAAATGAATACCACATGTGCCCAAGGACAAAATAAGCTGAATGTCTGAATTTTTCTGTGTGTCCTGCGGAAAGTTATAAATAAAACTGGCTAAGGTATGTCGAAATTCAAATTTACTTTGTTAGCATAGATCTCATTCGTAGTATATGACTTTTGCCTGATGTCCTTGCATGGGATAAACTTTTGCGTAGGTCCCGGCTGCTGCTTGTTGTTTTATTTGTTTTGACAAAATGCAAATTCATAAGCACAAAACTTGAGCTGAGTTGCAGACAAAACCAACAATAGCGAGCGCATAATAATCAATATGCCATGTTTTAATAGACGGACAAAATAAAAATTGATTTGCATGGCATTTTATTATTCGAGCTTAAATGAAAAACGCTTGGTTTAAAAATCACAAGAAAACAAGTAACAATGCTCTAGTCGAGTGTGCCCGACTACGAGACTCCCTGCTCCCAACTTGCATTTTAAGCAGTTCAGTGGCAGTAAAAGCAAGTAGCGCACTTAACTTGTCCAGTGCATGTGAAACTGTTGTTTCTGCCAGCTGAGACGGTGGTTATAGATTCTTCCATAACTTTGGTGTTATTTATCCGATCGTAATGAAATTAACGCAACTTATAAACATTGATAAAATAGGTGTACCAAAAATCAAAGCTTTCTCTTTAAAATTGTGGCTGTGAGAGTTTTTGCGATTTGCGGGGGTGCGGGTGGTGCATCCGAAATTTGAAATAAACTTGATCTGCGTATGGTATACAGGAACCTACATGCCAAGTTTCATGTCTCTAGCTCTTATAGTCTCTGAGATCTGTGTGTTCAGACAGACAGACGGACATGGCTAGTTCGTCTCGGCTGTTGATGCTGATCAAGAATATATATAGTTTAGTAGGAAATGCCTACTTCTGCCTGTTACACACATTTACAGTACTTTACAACTCCCTTTTTCCCATTTTTTATGGGAACAGGGAGTAAATATAAGCTGGAGAACTACAGAAGGTCAGCTTGAAATATCAAAAATGTACAGTAAATTTTAAACAATAAACACAGTTTTTACTTTTTTAAAGTAGAGTAAAGTAGTAGTGGAGGTCAAAAAACTAGCTTATAATATCCCAAGTGTATAAAGCTGATGACAATGGGTCTGGTCTTACGACAGCATATAATCAAACTCCCCGCCCACATTTGCCCGACATTGTTCGAAATTCTGAACAGACAAAAATTTACTTTGACTTCGGGAGTAGGCGCAATCATAACTAGGAGATGAGGACAATATTAGGTTTGCCTGCTTAACTTTACCTAGATATAATTCGGAGCTAAGCTTGTTAAGTATAGCTGAAACTCACCTGGCCAACCTGTTGCTTCATTGTTTATTTTCTGCATTTGGAAAAACCTTTATTGTTATCCATTGTCCAATTGAAAGCATTAATCGTCCTGTCATTGAGAATATAAGTCCTGCGCAAAATAAGCATAACAGCAATAAGTACAATCTGTAATGTGAATAAAAAAAGCATAAGCAAAAAGATTTTCGTATTCAATCTGACACTGAAAAATGATGTCAATTTCTCACCTCGTATCCCCTTTTACAGAACATGAAAGTTCAATTGCTACCAAGACGCTTGTTGAAAAGGGCTGTTCACGAATATCCTTCTTTTGACTGTGGTTGAAGTCAACCTCAGCAAGAAAATCCTTTTCAAATTTTATTCCGCTTCTCTTTCCTGTGCTTTCAGAAAGTCAGAGTGGAGTTGATTCTCAGGTCGTGTTTCCTTTGCTCTCAAACTTTTTAGGTTTTTCGACAGCTACAGAAAATGAATTGTATTTTTCATTTCAAATTCACATCAATTACAAAATCTGTTCTTCCATTTTCCGTCCTTGGTTCGAGTTTATGTTGGTTTCTAACTGCTTTGTGGGGCAATGGAAATAACATGTATGTGAACGGTTACTCATTGGCACGAGAAGAAAGGCGGCTGGCAAATTGTTTTGCAGTTTAAATCGGTTGCTATCAATCCCCAAATTGCCGGTTGTTAAAATGATAAACTTTGCGTTGAGCTGATAGACATCTATTCAGTCCGTAACACCTGAGTGGTTGCTCAAAATTGGTTTTGGGGTTGTGAATGGTTTTTTTGCTTCGCATTCGAATTTAATGGCTTTATTGAACTTTGTGCAAGTAGAGCTGGAAATCGAACAGCTGGTCTAATTAGGTTTCCTGCGGCGGTGGGGGCAGAGTTTTATTGGAAATTGATCAAAGTTCTGTGCACTTGCATAGCAAATATTTATTGTTAAGGATTTCAAATTGCATCTTTTACATATGCTTCTTGAATGATATAGCTTTAGGGCAAGTCTACCTCCACCAATATCTATAAGTAAAAAAATCAAAATTCAATGTAAACATGTCTGTTTTTGTCAGCAATACAAAGTGTCTACGCAAAAGCTCACACAATTTTAATTGCGCGAAATTGCACTCAATACAATTGTCGGGAGCAGAACTAATAAGCAGAAACAGCACATTAAAATTTTAACATGTATACATACAAACATATATATATTGTTTGATTCTATATGCTCCATCTGCACCTCTGTTAAACTCTCTTAAATTAAGCTTTATACACATGCACATCATCTCTGTAAATTAAGCTTTGCGCACGCACACAGTATTACATGCTTGCCGCAATTTTAGTCTATCGCTGTAACTAAAACGATTTACACGCCCTCACGCATCGCAACTAAAACAAAATTAACATTTAATTTCTAATTCGGTAAATCGCAAATAGTGTTCCCTCTAAACAACAATCTTAATTCTGGCAGTAATGCAAATATTTATTTTAGAGATGTCCCTTTTCCAAGCAACATTGTCTAGACTTGTGTTGTTCTTGAGTAAACAAAAATGAGCTGGTTACTGAACTGAACAAGTGAACATGTTGCTTCCTACTTGTTCTTATTTGTTCATTTTTCACTGTAGATCATTTGTAGTCTTCTGTTCATTTTCTTCATGCTTCGCTCATTTCATTCTTGTTTTGGACCTTTTGAATGTTCATATAAGCTGAAAATATTTATTTGTTCAATAAATATGTATTAAAGGCATTCCATTGTAATGTTATATTGAAAGTGACTCACGAACAACTAGGTTACCGAACAGGCTATGAGGTACACTTTGTATTTTTGACAGAAAATTAATAAGACTTTCAGTTTGAAAATGGATGTCTCATTTTCTGCTTTAATCTCATTTGACTATTTGCACTGCCAGCAGCAACAATGTTCATATGTTTGACTACTTGTGGTGGTTGAGTAAACTAAAAAGATATTTAAATCATGCAATGCAAGGAAGCAATGCAGGCTCTCGATTTAATCATAAAGAGTCTTTGAGTCTGAATGAATCTAACACTATGACATCCGCATAACATTCAAACAAACCTTTCAGTTCCCCCTCCATTCTGATGCTGACATTAAACAATGACCTCTGCGGTATCCAATGTGCCGCTTTGCTCCTGTCTAGATGTGAAAATGACAACATCATCACGTCGCCGCAGACTCAGACACTTGACAGGCAGGCAGCATTCTAAGGAACCGCAGAACATATTTCTGTGGCGGAAGCGATTGAACCGCAAAATGGTGTGGCATATTCCATATCAGCCAAATCAGGCTTGTTGCACGACACATTTATCCACGTTGCAGTTGATGATGATGACAGCAAGAGGTTTTTGCTTCTCTTTGTTGTTGGCATCTTTTTGGCCAACTTGACATTGTTACCGTAGATCTGTAGATCAACTGCGAGAATTTGATGTCAGTGCACAATAGGATACAATATTAAACAAAATGGAATGTGAAATGTACATGAACCAAAATATATTAACAAACATACATACATATGTCATCCTGTGCGTGCTTTGTTGCTTAAATGTGACTTTGGCTTGGTGTAAAACATGTTGTCAGCATATGTTCAAAGAGATTTATCAAAGAATGCTTAATATACATTTTACTTAGTTCAAATAAATGTAAATATACAATGACTTATCATATTTGTGACAAATATACATTTAATCAATTGGTAAAGTGGTAGCAGCTGCAAAAATGATCGTATCATTTTTTGCATATTTGGCAGACACACAAAGCACAATTCAACTTGATTTCTGTTGATAATAAATAATAATTTTAAAAACAACAGACACATTGTAATGTTATGCAAATATAAATGAAACTAAGCAACAACTCAAATAACAAATATGTTTATATAGCAAGATGAAATAAAAGCCAAATATTTAATTGAAATATTTTGTCATTTTGTTTTAGGGCCATTAAAAATGGTCAAACGGAATAATAAAGTACTGCAAGAGTTTGTAACAGACATATTGAGACATCTCCGACATATAAGGCATACATATTTTTGATATTATCAAAAGTCGAGTCGACTTCAAAAAAATAATGATATATCAATAACTATTTATCCCAAAGGACATCCCAAGTGTTAAATTTGTTTTGATTTAAGTGCGCAAGCTCGGCAAACGTCAAACGTCAAAAGATGGCTGCGCTGCAGTCGCTGCCACCGTCTCTGCCACTGCCTCTGCCACTGCCTCTGCCACTGCCACTGCCACTGCCTTTGCCGCTGCCTCTGCCTCTGCCACTGCTGACATGCACTCAAGCATTTTCCCATAACATCTGCCTGAGAGATTTTAGTTATTTAGCGGCTTTTGTGCGCAACACAACGCATAGGAACTAAACAAAACGTAATCGAATGTATTTACGTAACGACAAACGCGTATAACGTAAGCTTGGCAACAACAATAACAAATATCAAGAACACGGCATTGTAACAGCTGTTTGCCATGTGGCAAGATGCCTAAAAATAGCAAATATCGAAGTGAACGCATAAGTATAGTGGCATCGAACTGTGTATAAATATTTGCTTGTGGCATATAAACCAGCAACATCGATATAAATGATCACTTATTGTTGTTGCATACAATGTATAAAATACATACGTAGGATATAGGAAGATCCAAGAGGCAAATCTGTTTATGTTTTGATGAAGATAGCAAGGATATTGCTTTTGTTTTGGCAGCCGATGTTGCAGAGTTAACTAAAACAGTTAGAAACAGAAAAACAAAGAATAGATAATAGATTTCAATATTAATCCACCTTTATCGGTCTTAGCGACACCAATATGTATCCTATTTCGTATCAAAATTAAGCGCATATATATACTTACTCCTACAAAGGTATAAACATTTCTTGTGTAATTCAACAAAACTCGGTCTTTTCTGACAAAAATGAATGCCATATTAATCTAGTTTTCTAATCTTGCTTGAGTAAAATTAGCTATTTTCATACACACACACACGCACACTCTATAAATAGCTTTACTTTCCTTTTTTTTCCAGCTTCGCTTTTCTAGTTTTTTTTCGTGATGACATTGCATTTGAAATCCTATAAGTGCTAATCAACAGTCGAGACGTTCACGTTACTTTTGAATATTAAAAGGTTTTTAGCCCACAATTATGCGCATATGAATTTAAACCATTTAACAGTACAGTGTGTGTGCCACATGGCGTATACGTTTTATAAAAATTATACGCATAAAAGCGTGAAACGTCAAAAGCGGCAACTGTCAGACCCCCACTGTGATTCTACATTATCCTTGTAATAATATTTATAATATCTGTGTTAATTATACAAGGCAGTGTTCATTTTAAAGTGAAAACAAATTTCGAGGATAAATACAAAAAATAAACAAAAATCAAAAAAGGAAACATAAGTAAACGAGCTGCTGGAAACACAAATAAAACAACTGCTACCCAAGTCAATTGTCTGATATCATCTTTATAAGCAAGTAAGTATATCAGCGTTATGTACCTTTTAAATTGTATTAGTCTTGTTATTCCCATATTTATTACCCAATTAGTTATACGTAAGTAGCTGGGAGTTATTTGACAATTTATTTACTGAAATCACAACAGAGAATAAAGAAAACGAATTAACTTAACAAAGCAATATATTGTGGGTCGTATGAAAATTTATTTGCTGAAAATAAATCAACATTAAAATATCAATCAATATATTGTGTCTTTAAGCAAAAAACAAATGATCTTTAAAATTTTGTGCAACATTCAATAATTTGAATATACATATGGCATCAATACTATAGAAAATTTAAACTTTATTTGACATCAGGTAAAGTAAGAGAAGCTGAAATTCGTAAGACATTTTCAGATTGTGCTTTCGACGGACTTCGTTGATAGATTTCAATTATGGTCATGGTCCTTAAATAGAGAATTTTATGTATTTTTCCTCCCTGTTCCCGATAAAAATGGGAAAAAGGGAGTTATAAAGAACTGCAAATGTGTGTAACAGACAGAAGGAGGCATTTCCGACTATATAAACTATATATATTCTTGATCAGCATCAACATCCGAGATGAACTAGCCTTGTCCGTCTGTCTGTCCGTCTGTCTGTATGAACTTGTCGATCTTAGAGACTATAGTAGATAGAGACACCAAACTTGGCATGCAGGTTCCTGTATACCACACGCAGATCAAGTTTATTTCAAATTTCGGATGCACCCCCCCGCACCCCCGCAAATCGCAAAAGACTCCCACAGCCACAATTTTAAAGATAAAGCTTTGATTTTTGGTACACATGTATATTTAATCAATGTCTTTCGGATGTGTAAATTTCAACACGATCGGATAAATAGCACCAAAGTTATGGAAGAATCTATTACGCCCGTCTCAGCAGGCAGCAACAACAGTTTGACAAGCAGTTTACGAGGTAAGTGCACTGCTTGCTTGTGTTGCCGCTGAACTGCTTGAAATGCAAGTTGGGAGCAGGGAGTCTCGTAGTCGGGCACATTCGACTAGAGTATTCTTACTTGTTACTCCCTGTTCCCATTAAAAATGGGAAAAAGGGAGTTATAAAGTACTGCAAATGTGTGTAACAGGCAGAAGGAAGCATTTCCGACTATATAAACTATATATATTCTTGATCAGCATCAACAGCCATGACGATCTAGCCATGTCCGTCTGTCTGTCTGTCTGTCTGTCTGTCCGTCTGTCCGTCTGTCCGTTTGTCCGTCTGTATGAACGCGTCGATCTCAGAGACTATAAGAGCTAGAGACACCAAACTTGGCATGCACGTTCCTGTATACCATACGCAGATCAAGTTTATTTCAAATTTCGGATGCACCCCCCCGCACCCCCGCAAATCGCAAAAGACTCCCACAGCCACAATTTTAAAGATAAAGCTTTAATTTTTGGTACACATGTATGTTTAATCAATGTCTTTCGGATGTGTAAATTTCAACACGATCGGATAAATAGCACCAAAGTTATAGAAGAATCTATTACGCCCGTCTCAGCTGGCAGCAACAACAGTTTGACAAGCAGTTTACGAGTTAAGTGCACTGCTTGCTTGTGTTGCCGCTGAACTGCTTGAAATGCAAGTTGGGAGCAGGGAGTCTCGTAGTCGGGCACACTCGACTAGAGCATTCTTACTTGTTTTTTTAATAAAACATGCATTCATTAATAAAGTGAATGGATTTACGCTGTATGAACTAGTCTTATATCATATAAATCAATCAGCACTTGCAGCTGTCGCAAATTTGTATTGAAAGCAATTCATTTGCAAGCAATTGACATATGAATCAATATGCAAATCTGACTATGGACACAATGCTCAAGTCGTCCTGTCTATCTCTACATATGTATCAGTTTGGCTGTCATCCTGCCAATACGTCTGCCTGTCATTCAACCTTTAAGCCACCCACATGTGTTATAGAACGTTGCGTTCAGCCAGCAGTTGGCATTTTGGCATATTTAATTATCTGCCAGTGCATCAGCGCTGTGTGTTTGCCTTTTCTAATTCGAGTCAATGAAACAAACAAAACAAGTAAGAACGTTGCAGTCGGGCTCACCCGACTGCGATATACTCTGTTTTCTGTACGTATATTAAATTAAATTCTTTTAAAGACTACTTATATATATATATGCATCGAACTATAAAATTCTTTCTACTAAGTGCAGAACGCTGCAAACGCACAAAGCAGATCGAGACGGGTGCTTGGCAGAATGATCGCTAGTTTACTGGGGCGAGGGTGGGCGTGTCAAATTTTTTTTTCCTCCAATCTATCGGAGAGTTCAAATAGAGTCATACTGCATACTGCATGTCATAGATCTTGACACTTTGTCTGACTATGGTATATACCAACATATACGCCAAGTTTGGATGCTCTAGCTTCAAAACTGTGGAAAAAAACTGCGTTCATACGGACAGATGGACGGACAGACGGACGGACGGACAGACGGACGGACGGACGGACGGACGGACGGACGGACATTTCACAAACAGTTGCCCTCACAGTTGTAATAATATTAAAAGCATAATAAACAATAACAAAGCAACAAAAGGCTGCCGGAAAGTTACCATATGAAGCTCTCGCAGTTGGAATGACAATGAAAACAAAGTGTTCTACACAAGCACATACATACATACATACATGAGCGTCCTGTGACCACGCCCACAAACTGTAGCTCCAATTGGGCGGAAAAGGTGCGCAGCCCAAGAAATCATGTGCAGTGAGTTTTAACAGTAAATACTAAGTTTAGTTTAAGGCAAGTCACATTACATAAAGCCCAAGTATACGCTATGCGTGCACCAGCATAAAACTGACAGTCACGTTTTCAGCCAGTCTGTGTTAGTGTTTATGCGTTACGTGCCTGTATGTGTGTTTATGTGTGATGCGTATCTGCCATCATTATAATTGTTGAGGCCATTTTGTGGCACTCGAATCCCGCATTGTCCACTTGCGGTCACCCTGAATGTTGCCACGGGGCAGCTATGCTTGGCAAAATGACGCACATGAAAAGCATATTAAATAAAAATAACATTATAATGTCCGAGTGTACAGAAAGTACAACATTTGTACATTGGCTCTTGTTAAATAACTGGTTTTTATATTTTGTTTTTGTGCTTAGTATTTGTTGAGTTGATTCAATATACAGGTTAAAATATAAACAATGGCATTGTCACTTTAGCGTAACTTAACAAATTAACGCAGGCTAACTGGAATTGTGTTTTTAGCTCATTTCAAAAACTTTCATTTATCTCTTTTACACCAAAATTGTGTCTCAACTAAGTTGCCACACACGAGAACAAAACCACATTGGGGCAACAAAACACGCACGAAGTTTCTGTAATAATTTTTTAACATATTTGAATTCATATCAGGGGCATCCATTCCACATTCCAGCTTATATATTATATATTTTGCAATCCTGCTGTGCACTCGACCGCTTGACACGCTGACAAACACGTGTCGCCTCCTGCGGTTCTCTATCTGCACACATGTCACCAACTTAAAGCAGAGGGCGGATGTGGGGCAGAGATACTCGTCGTGACATATGTCAGCGTTGATATGGCCACAGAACAACAAACAGCTTCTTTCTCTGTCATCATCATTAACACAGACCTGGCCGTTATGTTGGGGTCATATTTGCCTGTCACTATTTTTGTCAGAAAGTGTGGAATTGTCTCCACCATTTTGTGATTCAATTGCTTTCCCCCAAATGATATATAAACAAATGAGGAAGACACAAGCGTAGCTTTGGGTGCTGCCTGCATACCAAGTGTTTGAGTCTGCAGCGTAATGATGATGTCGTTTCTCCAAGAAGATAGAACACAACAGACACATTTGTCACTTGCGTACATTGCTCAGCCTCAAGGAAAGAAGAAGAAAGAGAGAGGTGCTGAAAGAAACGTTTGTATCTTGTGTCAGTTTGTCATTCTGTCAGTCTGCCAGTCGGTGGCATTTTATGTGGGTCACTCTTTGAGCTTCTTTCCATTGCAGTATTTAAGGATACAATTTAAAATGACATTCTTAGTGTTAAACCTAGTTTTATTTACATAGCTTCAGTTGGACTACAGTCACAAAAAAGCACACATCAATTAGCCAATTGTTGCTGTTGTTAACCAAAATGAACAAACATAAATATAAACAGCCCGCAGCAGCTAATGACAAACATTTACAGGACTGACATTGAAACTCTTACTTTGCTTTTGCTGAGAACACAAATTGGCAAACATAAAAGTTAGAGAGCCATTATCAAACAAGGTCAACGGGATGTATAATTAATTTGCTGTCGCAAATGCGAAGCCACATTTGTAAAGTGATGTTGAAATTTCTGTTGAATCATAGCTAAGTTACATTAGTTAATAATCTTTATGTACTTGAATGCATTTTTGAATTCCAAAGCAAGAATGAAAAACTTTCTTCTCAATTCCGAAGTCTTAATACCCTTAAAGAGATTCAAACAAAAAAGTTTTTAAATACAATAACTGCAAATATGCCAAATCATATTGCGATTGCTTCAAACTCAATGAGAGAATTCAAAGAAATAGAAAAAGATAACTAAATTGGCAGTTGATGCTGCCACAGAAGATTTTAAATCAAAGTTTCATAAATTTATCAATACACTACTTAAAACAATTGAAACATTTGATATTGTTTTCACATAAAGCGCGTTCAAGTTCTCCAAGTTTAAAAAAAAATTCACAAACAACTTCTTCGCGTGAAAAATATATTTTTGGTTTGTGGAATGGAATCTTGCTGTCGGTCGGTATGTTTTAACGAAATTTCCGTCAATTTTCGGAAGCTGTTGAATTTTGTCCGCAGAGTTTATATTTTTGACTAGCAGATAAATATTTACATTCAGTTCTACGTATTAAAATGTTCTGTGTATTAATGTTGCTATTTATAGATATCAGAATAAACATTAGAGAAAATGTGAGAACGATTTTCATAATTATTTAAGAATATACTGTCATATATACTGACATATAATTACACTAAATGATTGCCTTCTCAAGTAGATGTTGAATATCATCAGTAACTGACCCCAAAAAGCCCCAACAGCTTTTATCACTCATATTTCGCTACTTGTTCGCAGCGATTTGATCAGCCATTCAATCAATGCTTAGAATTATTAATCCCTTTTTAAAAAACAGATAAGAAAATAATCTAGGAAACTTACCCACTCGAGAGCAATTGGCCGATACGCACTTGACAGATTTCCTGATGTGAAGAGAAGCATTTTTATACTGAAGTCAACCTCAGCGGAATGAGGATGGGGGTTTATTTTCTATTTATGAATTTACGTCTCAGCAGCAATTGAAAATCCCTGTTCTGCGAAAGAGGTGAGAAATTGACTTCATTGCTCAATGTCAGATTGAATATGAAAAGCTTTCGCATATATTTTTCATTTCCATATAACAGATTGTATTGCATTTGTGCTTATTCTTCCAAGAACTTTGATTCTATTGAGAATTGTGAATGATAGATTTAAGGGGCTCGTCCATTCACTTGAACTCAGAATGACAAAAGAAGCTGCCAAGGTGACTTTCAGTTCTATTGAGTGAAGTTGGTTTAAATCTGGTAAATTTGTTAGCATAATTAATAAGCCTAGCTCTGATTTATATGTACGTTAATTTCAGATGGAAAACTCAATATTATCCTCATTTCGTAGTCATGATGGTATGCCATTCCAAAAGGCAAAGCTGATGGCAACGACATTTTTGACTGTTGAAAATTGAGAATCATGTCGGGGAAAAGTAGGCGGGCAATTTGGTTGAATAATGTCGTTAGACCAGACCTATTGTAATAACTTGTATACACTTGTGATAAGTATAAAAGGCAGCGGCATAAACAGGCTCGTTTCTTGCCCTCGGGGTGGTCAGTGACTTGCTAATGACTTCTGCTTGAGTTGTAAATTTTATTTATTATTTTAAGCATAAAAATATTAAATCAAATTATTAAAAATATTTGTTTATTGTTATTTGACTTCCGGAAGATACTTGCGATCTTCTAAAGCCAAAATTCAAACTTTACCTTGTTCTGTCTCGAAAAAAATTCTCATGCATATCATTTATTCTTTTGACCTTCTTTTATGATATGGCATTTTTATTATTTTATATTCGTTTATTTTGCTTTGTCTGCAACCCAGTTCAAGCTTTCTGTTTATAAATTTGCATTTCATTAAATCAGATACAAATACAACAACAAACCAAAACAGGTCGAGAAATATTTGTGGTCTTTCTGTGTGTTTATCTTTTGCCGGAAAACATGACAAAAGTCATATACTGCGTATGATTTCTATACCAAATTTTGACGTGCCGCAGCCAGCATTATTTATGACTTTCGTGTGTGACACACACAAATATTTAGATAGTGTTGTCCTTGGGCCCACGTGTCGTATACGAAACATTCGAAATGCGAGTTAAAGCTTTATCTTGATCAAAATGTTTGCATACTTCAGGGCGCCTTACGCTTGAGGCTGCTTTCTAACATTCGGGAGCTGTTCAGCTGAGTCTGAGTCTAAGTCCGATTCCAACTGCTCACTTGGCTGCACTTTAATTTGCATATTTAATGCGGCCTTGCAATGCTCCCCTTTTCTTGACTAGACCTTATTCTAATCCAGCCAAGGCTCAGCTCAGTCCCAGTTTATGTGTCGTGAATGTTGGCTCCTCCTGCCTCAACGTGTGTGACTTTAATAGATTTTCACATGCAAAGCACTTTAGCCAACGGTGCTCAGCAGGGCATATCCCAACTATTATTATTGTCGCCTGCTGAATTATTCAGTCTAAATAGTCTGCGCTATTTTCGCTTTTTCTGAATGATATTTTAAATATTAAAATGGTTCGACGTTTATGAAATCTGGTGCCTCAATTACCAGCTGAGGGGCCCGTTTGGAAACGCGCCAACTGCCATCTCATTTCTTGGTACTAGTCCAACTATTTCCGTTACAATTACGAGCCCATTGTGTCGTCCTTACCGACTGTTGCGGCAATCTCAGGCTGCTATAATAGTCTGGGGTAAACTGTCATCCTAGCGGAACATCAGTTCCTCGTTGCACACTTTCTTACAATGATTTTGGGTGTGGCCTATTGGCTGCTAGAAGGACAATTGTTGCCATGATGGGGCAGGCGGTGTGGCAACAATTTAGACGCTTTAGTTGTATGCCAATGAGAAGTTTTCTAATTTTATAGCCAGCTGCCGCTTTGATCATTGTCTATTTGGTTTTTGCTTTCGGCATTTTAAGGCACATAATTGTGAGCAAGTCATGCGCTCAACTGACTTAAATCAATTTATATTAGAATACGCTTTGTTAAAAACGAAAACATCTCGCAGACGTTGATTGTGACTTTCGTTAGAAATTGAAATGTGAAAAATTAACTTATCAAAAACTTTGTAGCTGCTTTAAATATTGTGAAGATCCAAATACCACAGGTATGATTTTGGGAAACTTCAGTTGTATTCTTATAGTCAGAATGTCCTCTGTTTCCTTTAAGGCCTGCCTTAAATGAAATTAGGATCTCGAACACACAGAACACACATTCGAACAGTTTCTGCTAACCGTAGTAGGCTCTTAATGGAAACAAACATCAACCAATTTATGGGCTTTGCCTGTTTGGAAGAATCACAGTCAACTGAGTATTGGGAAAAGGAGAGCGAAGACAAGTGTGTTTTTGGCAACAAATTTCTTAAGTTTTGTGTTATTAACGAGAAAATATAGTACGCTAGAAAAGTTAAACACCCATTTTTTTTAGTTCAGGGAACTCTTTTGGGGGTCTCTATAGACTTGTTCTTTTTTACTCCCAGTTCCCATTAAAAATGGGAAAAAGGGAGTTATAAAGTACTGCAAATGTGTGTAACAGACAGAAGGAGGCATTTCCGACTATATAAACTATATATATTCTTGATCAGGATCAACAGCCGAGACGAACTAGCCATGTCCGTCTGTCTGTCCGTCTGTCCGTATGAACACACAGATCTTAGAGACTATAAGAGCTAGAGACACCAAACTTGGCATGCAGGTTTCTGTATACCATACGCAGATCAAGTTTATTTCAAATTTCGTATGCACCCCCCCGCACCCCCGCAAATCGCAAAAGACTCCCACAGCCACAATTTTAAAGATAAAGCTTTCATTTTTGGTACACATGTATGTTTAATCAATGTCTTACGGATGTGTAAATTTCAACACGATCGGATAAATAGCACCAAAGTTATGGAAGAACTTATTTCCCCTGTCTCAGCAGGCAGAAACAACAGTTTGACATGCACTGTGCAAGTTGAGTACGCTGCTTGCTTGTGTTGCCGCTGAACTGCTTGAAATGCAAGTTGGGAGCAGGGAGTCTCGTAGTCGGGCACACTCGACTAGAGTATTCTTACTTGTTTTATCTTGAGTATATGACGAAAATCCACTTAATTTTAATTAATGGCAAAATGCGTATACACATAGGGGTAAAACGGACAACCGAAAGGTGACCAGCTCAGCTTAGCTGAAGTTGAAGCTTGAGTTGCCGGAGCTGATTTGCAATGCAGATCACATTCAAACCTAAGCAACCAAAGCTCATCCATTCCTGCAACATCCTCTGCCACTTTCCTCACTTGAAGTTCATTGTCTGTAAACATCTTGGCGTATGTGCAAGAAATTACTCAACGGCCATGACACAAACTTAGGCACGTGTTCTAATATATGGTTACGCAGCTGGACTAGATCTGGAGTATGGCATAGTGGCCACTGGCTAATGCCATTATTAATGATGCAATCGACATTCTATATTTGGAGATCTGAGGCAGCACAAGAAATATAGCATTACATTACACAAATGGAAGCAAGAGCAATCTAACAACATTTCAACAAAATGTTGCAGATTTACAGTGCTTTGGGATTGTGTAAATTAAGCATGAAATACTCAGTTCAAAGGACACAAGTATTCAACACTAGTTTACTCAAGAAATGGTAAATTCTTATTAAATTCCATATTCGAAGAGTGTGAATTAGTCGAATAGTCTCATCTGTTGCCTACTAATTTCATTTTTTCGTTGTCTAAACTTTTCATGTTTGCGTTTCTTTTTGTCTTAGGACATTGTCTCTGTCGCTTTTTAGCTAAATCTAGCCGTGTTTGTTGTTTGAAAGACAGATAGGTTAAGAGAACAGAAGAGAGTCAACAAACAACGCATGTGTGGACTACATATCAACGAAGCAATATTAACAGACAACAACTGCCACAAAGTAGCGGTGCCTGCGACCGATCGAATGCAGCTGTATAGCCCAGCGTCAGGGTAATCAACAAAGAAGCAGTGCCGTCGACCGAGAATATCAACTTGAGCACAGCTCCACGGCTCAACATAGGAAAAGACGCGTTCCATAAAATGAACAGATGCGAGCGCGACGCCTGCCGTCTGTTGCTAATGAGAAAGAGTTTTGGCACGTAGACGATTGACGCAGTCAGCGACGCCGACTGCAGCATAAGTCGGCCACAGGCTCGAGAGAGTTTGAAAACTTCGAGAATCGCAGTGTGGCACAGTTCGGGAACCTCCCAGTGAAAAAATTAAAAGTGTTAAGTTTGTAGAAATCAAAGTGAAAAGAATTAATCAAGGGATAAATACACTTTCTTCAATAACTTTTCTTTATTCTATTTAAAACCTGCGGGGTCCAACGAATATAGTACAATAAAATGAATCTCTTGTACGAAGAACTTAATCCATTTTGCCCCAAACGTTGAAATTTGGCAATTTGGCTAGTGAATTCAGTTCCCTGTGTAGATTTCGTGTTACTAAAGTTCTGTAATTAGAACTGGGAAGACTGAGAACTGTACCACGGCCAAAGAAACACCCTCACACTATGATTTATATTTATTTTATGTCAACAAAATTTAAAAGAAAATGTGGCTTGGAACTTGCTGCAATGTATGGCTTAATTCAATTTTACGTGTTTAACCTTCATTTCTATTGGAACACTCGTTTTGATCAGGAACGAAAAGCCAAATGGAGGATGTTCATGACATTTGTGTTTGGGTTTGTCAGCTTGTTAGTTTGTTAGGTCACCAGGACATGTAGAGGGCAACACAATAATGAATGGAAAAAGCGGACTTTCTGCGCAATTTATCAAATAAATCCAGAGGTAGAGAGAACGAATTCATTGTTAATCTCTATAAATTTATCAGTGTTTGAGTATACATTTGAAAATTAATGCATTTTATGATAGCTTCTAGCATTTTAAAATATTTTTCTAGTAAGCTTTGACAGTGGCAAAGACAAGAAATGTTAACTTTACTGCAAAAACAAGTAATACTGCTCTAGTCAAGTGTGTCTGACTACGAGACTCCCTGCTCACAACTTGCATTTCAAGCAGTTCAGCGGCAACAAAGCAACAAACAGAAAGAAAAAGCACGCTAAACAAATGGAAGTGCTATTGATGCTGGAAGCGAATGGATGGAAAGGGAAGAAAGGACATATGTATGATTTGTGCTGATAAACAGCTGTTACTCGCTCGCGTATAAGGCGAATACACGAATCAGCGAAAAATAGATGGCGTACAGAATGGCGTATGTCGTTGTTCGTGAGTTCGACTATAGGGAAAAAACTCTTGAATTTGTGTTTTTAATGCTCATATACTTATTTTCTGTATAAGGATTCGCATGTGATGCACTTCATACATGTTAGTATTATCGAATGAGTATGATATTAAATTTTATAAGTTCAAGTGTTTTGTAGTATGCATAATGCATTTCATATTGTTACTCATGGCTCTGTACCCGCCAAGCTTTCATCTCCCTGTAACGTAAATGTCATAGAGTGCTCAAAAACCCAGTTCATTAATGGCGTCTTCAATTAGTTTAGATGGAACTTTTTTCCCACTGACATTCCGTTGTCATTGGAGTTGAAAGGGTCACAAAAAAGAGCACCGGAAATTACGTATGCGCACTCATGATTCGTGATGTTTCCTGTGCGTGTGTGCTCGTCAATTGCCATCTTATTGTCATCACTTTGATCGTTTTTCAGGAACCTAATTGTGCATGCCAGCAACAACAACAAACAACCGAATAACCCACTGAATTGCCATTACAACACACAAAAAAAACAAGTAAGAACGTTGCAGTCAGGCTCACCCGACTGCGATATACTCTGTTTTCTGTTTACTGGGGCGGGGGTGGGCGTGTCAAAATTTTTTCTCCAAACTATCGATGAGATCAAAAGTATTCATACTGCAAAATTTGGGGTTTCTAGCTATAAGGGTGTAGGAGATACAGATTTTGCTCATTTGCAGGGGCGGTAGTGGGCGTGGCATTTTTGTTTTTTACAGATCGGTCGAGGATGTCATAAGTAGTCTTCATGCCAAATTTGGTGACTCTAGCTGCAAAACTGCAGAAGATATAGATTTTTGCGGTTTGTGGGGGAAGGGGTGGGGGTGGGGGGGAAATCTTGACACTTTGTCTGCCTATGGTATTTACCAACATGTATACCAAGTTTGGTTGCTCTAGCTTCAAAACTGTGGAAAAAAACTGCGTTCATACGGACAGACGGACGGACAGACGGACATTTCACAAACCCAATATACTCTTTTTTTCCATTTTGGAAAACAGAGTATAAAAAAAAGACACAACTGATTCCATTGGATTCCATTGACTTCACCCACGTGCACTTTACTCTTTCCAGCGTGATTTCCTTTCTATTGTCTTGAGATTTTTATAAAAATTGCAAACAAATTTTAGGCTCTCAAAAGTTAATCGTTTGATAAATAACTAAAATAGATCAGTTATCGCATGAAAACATAGCTGATAGCTTTCGTTCAATTTAAGTGTTTGCAATAAAAAATGTACCTCTGTTAAAATGTTAACATATTTATTTGCAGCTCTTTCTTAAAGTCCAAACAGCAATTTTCGATGCCCATTTGTCAGTCGATTCCTTTGCCCTTTATCGATTTTTACGAGACCGCTAAAGCATACTGAATACATTTTACCCTTCTTAGTTTCTTGCTGTTCTCATTATTCCTATACACAAATAGTGGAGAATAAGAACACATACATAATTCTAAATCGCAGTCGATTCTTTTAGCTGCCATTCATAGCTTGTTAAAATGTTCCCCAATATTGTTCGACTACTCCCTACTGTTTTCTCCTGTTGATTGCACTTCAGTTGAAGAAGAAGCTCTTTGCTTTCACATATGAATTACCTCTTCTTAATTTCACATAAATTATACATAATCCACATCATTATTGTGCCATTTGTCCCACTTTACGAGTAAGCAGAATCCACTAACCAGACATTCTCTAACAAGTTCATTTTGCCTGACCACTTCAAACAAACCAGCGAATCTGCTGCTTTTTCCTAGTCGAGCTTATTAATATTGGTCAACCAGATATGATAAATGATATGGTCAGAGGTAAGAGGAGACCAAAATTTGTGTATGATGAAGCTTAAGCCGCTCAAGCCACAAACAAAAACATAAGCCAATTGTAGCAAATGTTATGAAAAACAAGTAAGAATGTTCTAATCGAGTGTGCCCGACTACAAGATTCCCGGCTCCCAACTTGCACTTCAAGCAGTTCAGCGGTAACACAAGCAAGCAGTGCACTTAACTTGGTCAAACTGTTGCTTCTGCCTGCTGAGACGGGAGAAATAGATTCTTCCATAACTTTGGTGTTATTTATCCGATCGTGATGAAATTTACACAGCTGATCAACATTGATACAGCGCACCAAAAATCAAAGCTTTATCTTTAAAATTGTGGCTGTAGGAGTTTTTTGCGGTTTGAGCATGTGCGGGGGGATGCATCCGAAATTTGAAATAAACTTGATCAGCGTACGGTATATTGGAACCTGCATGCCAAGTGTCTCTGGCTCTTGTAGTCTCCGAGATCTGTGTGTTCATACGGACAGACGGACAGACGACGCAAATGGCTAGTTCGTCTCGGCTGTTGATGCTGATCAAGAATAAAAGCCTCTTTCTGCCTGTTACACACATCTGCTGTACTTTATAACTTCCTTTTTCCCATTTTTAATGGGAACAGGGAGTAACAAGTAAGAACATTGCAGTCGGATGCACCCGACTGCGATATACCTGGAAGGCTGTGCTGCTTCTTCGGTATTTTAAAGAACAACAAATTCAGTATGACGGCATTTTGCTCAAGCAGCATTTCTTTACTGATTTATTTTCAACTTAACCCTTACCACTCGTAAGATATGCATTGTTCTATATTCTGCAAAAAACATTCAAAGTTATAGCACTATCAAGCTTCTGTGGCGTTAAAACCCTGTTCAAACAGTCGCACAATTAAAGAGACTCCTAAAATGCAGACTTTTCGTAAAATTAATAATTTTTGGGTTGAATAATTATTTAAATTTCTGATCTTTTATTAGTTTGTCTTTGTTTGAATGGTTTCCCTTTTCGTTGATTTGTTTGGACAATACTTTTTGGTGTTGATTTTCCCACTTTGAACGACTGTTTTCGTGGTTAGCTCATTTGACTTTTGTTTACTAAATTAATGGTATCTCTAGAGTTAATTTTGAGCGCTGGTGGCACAGGATATTATAATTAAAAAATGTTGTTTAATTTTATAAATATAGTACACACGATATTATAAATATTATAGCACTGAATATAGGGGTGCATTTTATTTTTAATTTTAATAACATACAGCGCAGAATAGACGTAACGTGCCTGAAAAAAGTAACTTGTCATTTAACAAATTTACTGTTTCATACTCAAATTCCTAAATATGGTTTTGTTGCACCAAAATCTCAAAAGTTTTACCACTCTGCAAGTGGCTTCCGTTTATAGCCAACTAATTATTTACTTTATTTCTGAAAAGTTGCTGACTTAATTCGAAAAGCAGCTGCTAAAAATATGCCATTAATTCTCAATTAAATTGTTGCTATTTTAAGGGGATTCGGGGCAACAGAAAGTAATGGAAGCTGCCTGAATTTTGTTCTCTACCCGATGTAAGCACATTTCCGTGAACATTTCTTTTCAGGTTGTTTACTTGGCAATGAGCTAACCTTGATGAATCTGACGGCCAACTGGCCCCATTAAAGTGGGAGGTAGTTTATCGAATGCAAATTAAGGCACTGCATCAACATAACCATTAACACTTAATCTGATTTCAACAATGCAGTGCGTAAAAACAAGTAAAACAGCGAAAACAATTCTTCAAGCAGTGCCAGTCAAGTGAATTGGATTTTGTTTGTAACTCGAAGGTAGGGTAGTCTACTGTTCTGTAAAATCCACAAATGTCAACCGACCTTTCATGCTGATGAAAGAATTCAATTGGGATACAAACTCTTTCACCTGCTTGTGAAAAGTAATAAAAAGTAAAAGGTAAAAAGTAAACAACCCTTAGAAAATGTTTTAGAAGCCGTACCCCGTTTTTACTCCCTGTTCCCATTAAAAATGGGAAAAAGGGAGTTATAAAGTACTGCAAATGTGTGTAACAGACAGAAGGAGGCATTTAAACTATATATATTCTTGATCAGGATCAACAGCGGAGACGAACTAGCCATGTCCGTCTGTCTGTCTGTATGAACGCGTCGATCTCCAAAGTTATGGAAGAACTTATTTCCACTGTCTCAGCAGGCAGAAACAACAGTTTGACATGCACTTTACGAGTTAAGTGCACTGCTTGCTTGAGTTGCCGCTGAACTGCTTGAAATGCAAGTTGGGAGCAGGGAGTCTCGTAGTCGGGCACACTCGACTAGAGCATTCTTACTTGATTTATATATGTAATTATATAGTCTAAATATATGTATTTTGGATGCCTACTCTAAACCTACTTATTTGACTTTTCTTTTACGTTCTCTTTGCAGGCACCACTGGGATAATGCATAAGCCACGCAAGGCAAAAGACAAGGTAAATATAATATAGCAAATTGTTAAAGGTGAAAAGAGATTCGAGAAGTGCTTATCTGGGCAGGGTAAACATGAACAACAAACAGAAAACAGGCAAATGAATTACATATAATGGTATTTACTTATGTGTTTAGTCGTTTTTGTGTGTGTCTATGTGTGTGTGTCTGTGTGTGTGTATGGGAGGTGTCCAAAGTAACGAGACTTGATGATATAAGCTTTTGTCTGTTACCTCTTTAGATATAAGACTGTCAGCAACAGCAGCCTAGTATAACTCTGTGCTCTGAGGTCACTTTGAGGTATTCCAAACTAAGAATGCTAAGGTATTCTCAGTAACACGCATTGTTCAATTTAACTATGTTGCAAATTGAAACCATGTCCTACAGCTGCAGACAAACATAATTCTTGCCCAAATTATAAGTCAGATATAAAATTTTAAAGCTAAAGGCAGCCCTTTCGTTCTTTGTGTGTGCAACAACGCGTATTCAATAAATTAAAGCTTGACATTTAAATGGCAACAGAAAACTGCCAACGGGCGACAGGAAAACCGGCAACAAGCAACAGTAGCCCTTCTCTCTCCCTTCAAAAGTGTTGCATGTCCGCAGGGGTCATCCTGACGAGTGCATGTTTGATGCAGCTTTCCTCTGTTCAGGAGGCAAACGTGGCTATCAATTCATCAAATTGGTAGCTTGGCTGCTGTTGTTGCTAATTGATTGGCCAATTGAAGAGATCTCCATCTATTAATATGGCTGTTCAGCTAATTCGGCACTTGTTTCAGGCATTTATGATCCCCTCTCGCATTAATAATTCAAAATACCTACTGACAGATTCCGGACCGGCAGTCTAATCACATTATTTAACAGAGTTAATAAAATGCGCCGTTAAAAGCATTTGAAGTATGTTATGCGAATGTACTCATCCCTCAATGAAGACCTTAGTCAGGGAATTTGTTCGCCAAGCTGAAGCCCCCTCGACAATATTAAATGGAGGATAATAAAATATGTGCGTTTTGATTTATGTGCCAGCATCAGATAATGGCCTCAGCATGCGGTTCGTATACGTGATATACAAAAAGCCAATTTCGTAGGTTTACCATCGAATCGCATTAATAGCAGCGAAACTGCGGACCGATGAAGTAAAAAAAAAGCTAATTTTGCGTTGAATTTATCAGAGCAGAATATATAAAACAGTCACAGTTTGTTTTTTTGGTTACAGTTTATCTTTGCCTGTTTATTATATATATATAATGAGAAAATTGCGGTGTTTGATTTGTTCGTTTTTGCTTACTGACATAAAGCTTTTTATAAACTTTGCAACTTGATGATCAAATTAAATTTTTAATTTTAACACATTCTTTCATATGTATATTCTTTGTCTTATTTCTTCATTAATTGGCAATCCATTCAGTCTAGTGCATTGGCTATAATCAAGTTTCGAGACCATTTATTTTGAAATTTACGCTGAACTTAAACGAGTCAGGTCTCTAACATGATGTCGAAGCCTTTTAATCAAATTAGGAGCAGATAATTGACCGCATATTGTTGTGTTTGTGTGCAAAAACTTTTTACTTCACAACACACGCTGGCAATTTGGAACTCAACTACCTCTATCTTATTCCCTATACAATTGGAGCTTCTGTTTGACTGGTAATTAAATACGTGTACTTCTATCGTTGTTGTCCTCCTGGGATGTCCTTAAGACACGCTCCAAAGCGCAAAGTCAGCAATAAATGCCATTCTCTCTGACTGACCTGTATTTGTTATTGCTGTGGCTGAGGATGAGATGAGGTAGCAGGGTCAACTTTCTGACAGGTGTCAGTTGAACTGCAGTGCTGACTTCGCACATTGGAATAAGCATCCAAAATTGTGGTTGTGGTCGCATATGCAGAGTACTTTTAAGCTTAAACCCTCATCAGCAAGGGCAACTGAACAGTATGCTCGTGTGTAACAATGTCAATCATACGACACGTGGTTCTATCATTTCTGGCCGGTATCGACGTCAAGCACTATGGTTTTTGTTATTATGATTATGTGTTTTTCTCGATATTGTTGATGTCCCTGACCTTTTAACTGTCATTATGTAAAGCAGACACGTCATAAAAATAACCACAAAAGAGCAGCAAATTGATATTAAATGAAATTTATTAATATGCTGCATATTTGACTATGTGGCATAAATATTTTGTTGTTACCTTCAAATTGATCAGCTGGCAGTTGATTTTGTGTGGCTTTTGTATGAGACACAATAGTCAACAGAGAGCAAATTAATAACTCATGTTGAATAATTCAATATTAAATATTCTAAAAAGATAGAATGCAAAAAACGCATCAAATGAAATAAATCGGCGATGTCTAGTGGAAACGAACACGTTCATATAATCCAAAGACCTTAAAAATTCAAAGCCAGAGCTGTGAAATTCAACGCGAATAAGTTTTGTGGCCAAGCAGATGAGGCTTAGGGGGTTAAAATTTTGTTGAAGTTTCTTTTGCATTAAAGATAAACAAGTACAAATTGAGTTAAGTCAAGTTTATGAAGATAATGAAATTGTTGAATTTTCAAATACAAGCAAACAAACTTTATTGGCACAGTTTTTGTGGGTTGTATTTATTGTGCTTTATTCAAAAAAGACAAATCATAAACTTCCAAAATGACACGTAATTAGAACATGTCAAAAACATATCAAAATAATGTGTATTACGTGTGCAATTTCTCAATTTATTTCAAATTCCATGTATGTTGCGTTCATATTTACAAGCCTCTATAAGGTAAACAATAAGTGCAAACAGCAATCACTTAGTCAATATCCGTCTTTGCGAAAAAATATACCCACCAAATCCCGTATTTTACTGGTGGCATCTTTTGTGGGATGTACTATTTAGTTATACCTTCACATGGCATTTCAAATCACAATAACTTGAGGCCTGCGTCTCAACTTTGACATTCCAGTGCCGTTTTTTATGCCTCGCCTTGAGTGCCATTACTTTAACATTCTCGTGCCTCCAGTTTGATTTTCTTCTTTTCTTCCTAAGCAATCGATAAAGGGCCCCAAATGGGAAAGCGATGTTGACTTCCTTGGGGTTCATGTGATGTGTGGCTGCCATTGAACGCTGTCTGGCTTTAATGTATTTCAATTATTTTTATTGGCTCAGCATAAATTATAATGCCCCCTAGCCTTGGCTTCCATATTTTTCCGTCTGCCATTTTTCCGTACTTTCACTTGCCTTTTGAGAATTTCATAGTTTTGGGGTTTTATTTTTTCTTGTTCCGCTTCGCCTGAGCCGGTTCTGAAACACATGTTGAGCTTTGTGCTTTTGCATTTTATATCTTCATAGCTTTTCTTCAATTTCGTATTTTATATTCAAAACATTCTCAGTTTAAATTATTCGCACCATATGTTCTTTTATTAATATTGTATTGTTAAGTAATACGCAAATTCAATTATTTTAGAAGATCTGCTAAGTAATTTGAACTTGGATATCATACTCAAAATGGTAGAATGGTTTCCCCCGAATTAATTTTGCATACAACATACTTAATACCATTTTACTTCGAAATTAATTTAGCACGGAAGAAATTTTGAAAAATCAGTTTCTTTTGATAATTTATTATTTAGCTATCAAGCTAGTAACACTTACACAAATAATTGAGTTCCTCTTATATTTGTTCCACTTGTTCATTCACTCCTTTCTTTATTTCTACCCATTATTCATTCATTACAATTTGGCACAGTTCCCCGTTGCACTTTGCACATTTAACACGCCGCATTGCATCACAACTTATTGCTACTTTTTGCCCAATTTTAATTATCACGCCACATCATCATTATCATTATCATCATCATCGTTATTATTGGGATTGTAGCAGCTGCTTAAATTGTTGCTAAAAGCACCGCAAATGCAATTTCCGAGCAAGTAATTTTCACAAAGGAACTAAAACTTTTTCTCTGTAGCTGGGCAAATACTCAAAGTTTGTGTGCACTGCATATCTCCTGATAAAGAGAATTGAGCTATGCCAAAGATGGTTTTCGTTAAGCTGTCCTCTATAGATTATTTAAAAGTCAGCGTAAGACTTACAACTTTAAACAGTTGCTGCGATCTGCGAAATGTGTTAGTGAAAGTATTGTAAAAGGAAGAAAATGTGCAAGAAGTGATGTGTGCCACTTCGCTACTTGAAATTAAAAGGAATAAGCAGAGCACAAATGTAAAAATTCATAGCGGAAAATAAAGTAAAATTAAGCTAAGGAAAATGGAAAATGAACTGTGTACAAGCTGTGGTTGTTTTTTTGCCTGTCAGCTACATAACGACAAAATGCACTTTGTTTGATGAGCAACAACGTCAGACCAAAGAGCATAAATAAGTAAGAGGTATAACTTGCACGCATTTCAACACGAGCCAACATTTTGAGACTGTCTTTTCGTTTGGCTTTTCAGTTTTTGCTTAGATCGGCAGCCACGGGCTACCGAATAAAATCTGCGCATGTGGTCTCGTACTCGGTCTCTTTTAAATTACTTCTGTCTCGCTCGAACACTGGCCAAAAGTCGGGAAACGGTCCAGCAAGACTTTCAGAGTTTTTGACTTCAGACAAACATTCTCCCATTTACGAATAATCTTTTTATGAATAATGTTGCCTCAACATACTTAATTATAATATAATGCAAGTTTAACTTACGTGACTTGCACAATTTATGTTTTCATTGGTTCGGCGAATGTGATCAACATGTTATTAAACAATATATATTATTTGTGATAAATAAATAACAAAAAATTTACTGATGTGTTGAAATTTTCAACTTGAAAGTGTATTTGATAAAAGCATTGACCTCCGCGCACATTCAAATCGTATATATATGATACATGCAGATGACCAAATACATGCACACACAAAATTGTGCAGCTCGCAGCAAGTGTCTGCGTCGAAAACAATTTATTTACTAAATAACAATGTTGCGGCAAAACGTTTACTTAAAACAAAACTACTTCATTTGGGAAAGAGTATATTGTATATCAAAAATTATAAAATAGATTTTGTTGCGCTTGCGAATTGCAAGCAAGTTGTAGAGAGAGACAGATGAATTGTGAAAGGAACACCAAACTTGCGTTCTATTTACTCCCTGTTCCCATTAAAAATGGGAAAAATGGAGTTATAAAGTACTGCGAATGTGTGTAACAGACAGAAGGAGGCATTTCCGACTATATAAACAATATATATTCTTGATCAGGATCAACAGCCGAGAAGTACTAGCCATGTCCGTCTGTCCGTATGAACACACAGATCTCGGAGACTACAAGAGCTAGAGACACCAAACTTGGCATGTAGATTCCTGTATACCATACGCAGATCAAGTTTATTTCAAATTTTTGATGCACCCCCCCGCATCCCCGCAAATCCCAAAAGACTCCCACGGCCACAATTTTAAAGATAAAGCTTTCATTTTTGGTACACATGTATGTTTAATCAATGTCTTACGGATGTGTAAATTTCAACACGATCGGATAAATAGCACCAAAGTTATGGAAAAACTTATTTCCCCAGTCTCAGCAGGCAGAAACAACAGTTTGGCATGCACTGTTCAAGTTGAGTACGCTGCTTGCTTGTGTTGCCGCTGAACTGCTTGAAATGCAAGTTGGGAGCAGGGAGTCTCGTAGTCGGGCACACTCGACTAGAGTATTCTTACTTGTTTTAGAATGCAGGCTATGCATGATGGCGGCTCGGCATTTCAGCGACATCGTGTCAATTTTTTTGGCGCTGCTTAAAAGTAGCTGCCATACGACATATTATTGTTCGTATGTACTTCCCTTTGTACTTATATACTTTTTGGTCAGACATTGTCGTCATTCCTTTGGCACACTTTGGCCACGGCGTCCTTATGCCAATAAGGGGCGAATAAAGAGATATAACCTGGTTAGCCAAGACTCGTACTTTTGAGAGTGCCACAGCACAACAACAGAGCCAGGGAAAATAATGCCAGTTGACAGCTTTCGTTTCCATTCGGCACACGTCTTTTGGGCTGCTTTTTCAAATGCTGTAAATCAGATTTCTGAAAAAATAATGAGAAATTATTTGCGCAATGCGCCTCGAGACAAGTGAGTAACGCATTCGTCCTGCAGTGGCTCGTAAAACCGTAATAAATTTTCCATTTACTGATGGTTGTGGATTGTTTGTATTACATACATCTGTATAGAATGCACTCCATTGTTAAATCCAATAAAAACCGTGCACTTTAATTGCACAACATGATATTGAATTAAATTAGTTTCATTTTCATAAACATAAACTGCATTTAAAATGTAAATCAAAGCATTTGCATAGTTCGTTTTAAGTGCAAACGACTATGCAAAGAAGGCAGTTTAGAAGTTGCTGCCTTATTTATTACCCACAATACTAAAATAATGTTGTTGCCTGGTTCACAATGTCTGGAAACGCTTTAGACGATATCGACTTTTTGTAACATTGTAGATTAAATTTACAGACAAAGCATAAATTGTAAATGTTTTCTATTCCGTGTGACTTAAAGCATGTTCTAATGCTGTATAAATTCTCTAGGCAAAATAATGCAAATTTATGTGCTGTTATTGAGGAATTCATGCATTTTCTTCGCAAGACATGTTTCACGTGGGTATTAATGCAAGAAACTCTCAGGTTTCTACCTGGTTTGAAATGTGTACGCAGTCAAATGCATAATGCAATTGTCAAGTGCTGATCTGCATAAATAAAATGTTGCATAAACCTGTTCCAAAGGTTTTCTATTATTTAACTTAACAACTAAATACCGCTGTATTGTCACGTTTCCACTTTAAATGCCTAGCAATAATTTGTAAGAACAGCGTTTATGTTGTGAGGCAAACGTGAGGTGATTAACATAATTAAATGTGAAAATCCAACACTCAAAAACCAAGCCTGTTAAAAACTTGACAGATAAGCAGACAGATATGATATGAAGCATAGGAAAGATGTTGATGCGGGAAACGCATCAAGTGACAGGAAGCACACGACGATAAACCTAAACAAGGACACGCCCAGAATATCAACCGTTTCCGCAATATTCACGCAAAAAGCCACAGCCACAAATTCTGACAGAGTCTCAGTATTATATTGTTGCGCTTTTAACACACACTTAAGTGCTTGAACATAATTGCCATAAATTCTGTATATAGTTTTAATTTCCTCACCCATTTTTGTTAAGCGTTTTAATTAGCTTAAGTTTTTGTATTCCCACTGAGTCCTTCTGTGGTCCCCGACGAACTGACAACATCAATTAAATGGCCTTGTTGGTTGGATTCTTCTCAAATGGGTGTGTTTTGTACATCATTTTCTCAACTCGGCATTCACTTTATCTGTTCTGGCGTCGAAAACTTTTCATTTTAATTTATGTCAGAAGTTTTTGGTGCCTTGAGGAATTGCGACACCTGCCACAGGAGCTACTCAGCTTGGTTTCTCAAATATGTGTGAACCTTGTGGTTACACACACATGCATATGCATACACACACACATACACAATTTGAACTTCACATGACTGCCCTTGTGCTTCAATCTGTCATTCAGTCATACGAGCTCAGCCTGAAAGAACTCAACTTTAAATTGTGCTTCTCTGGAAAACTTTATGAACAGAATATAGAGGAATTGTTATTCATGGAATTGTTTAAAAATTTAGATTGCTGCGAAACTTGCAAATGTCAATAGCTCTTGCTGTTGTTAATGATGCTTTAAGTTAAGATACACACTTTGCCCCTGAAATCAAATAAAGAAAAGCAAAGTATTTTCTGCAATTGTCAATCATTATGAACTTTAAAGAATTAATACAAGTACAACTTAATTATTAATATATTTTTATTACAAAGAAATATTTGCCAGTATCCTTTCGTCATTCAATTTTTCATTATTGACTTTTCGCTTTAATCCTTCACAATCTACTACAACAAATGCTTCAACATCCTAGATAAACATCCTATTTTTAGTTGTATTTTAAATCAACGAAGCCGTCTTCTAATCTTACACCCACATTTTTCTCTTTTTAGTTGACGGTTGTGTTTTTTTGTGCTCCACCTATTTAATTATTTTTACTCCCTGTTTCCATTAAAAATGGGAAAAAGGGAGTTATAAAGTACTGCAAATGTGTGTAACAGGCAGAAGGAAGCATTTCCGACTATATAAACTATATATATTCTTGATCAGCATCAACAGCCGTGACGATCTAGCCATGTCCGTCTGTCTGTCTGTCTGTCCGTCTGTCCGTATGAACACACAGATCTCGGAGACTACAAAAGCTAGAGACACCAAACTTGGCATGTAGGTTCCTGTATACCATACGCAGATCAAGTTTATTTCAAATTTCGGATGCACCCCCCCGCACCCCCGCAAATCGCAAAAGACTCCCACAGCCACAATTTTAAAGATAGAACTTTAATTTTTGGTACACATGTATGTTTAATCAATGTCTTTCGGATGTGTAAATTTCAACACGATCGGATAAATAGCCCCAAAGTTATGGAAGAACTTATTTCCCCTGTCCCAGCAGGCAGAAACAACAGTTTGACATGCACTGTGCAAGTTGAGTACGCTGCTTGCTTGTGTTGCCGCTGAACTGCTTGAAATGCAAGATGGGAGCAGGGAGTCTCGTAGTCGGGCACACTCGACTAGAGTATTCTTACTTGTTACTATTTGTATTCCAGTTTATTTTAATTTAAATTATAATTTTTTTTAATTTTAATTTAAAGTACAAATTTATTTTTAATTTCTTATATTTAAAATTTTTAATTTCTCTCAAATCGCTTTAAATTGTGTCGACTGGTTTTAGTTGACAATGAATAAATAAATAAATAAATAAAGTTAATGAAAACAAGTAAGAATGCTCTAGTCGAGTGTGCCCGACTACGAGACTCTCTGCTCCAACTTGCATTTTAAGCAATTCAGCGGGGGTAATGGTTTTTTCCATAACTTTTGTGTTATTTATCCGATCGTAATAAAATTTACACAACTGACCAATATTGATTAAACATATATGTGTACCAAAAATTAGAGCTTTATTTTAAAAATTGTAGCTGTGGTAGTTTTTTTCGATTTGTCTCGGAGATCAGTGTGTTCATACGCACAGATGGTCAAGAATGTATATACTTTATATAACAGCAAACTCCCCCTTCTGCCTGTTGCATACATTTGCACATTTATAATACATACATAATTTTACTTTATAATTTCCTTTTCCCATTTTTAATGGGAACAGGGAGTAATGAGAACACCCAAGTAAAAACAAAGTATTTTCGAGCATTATTTTGTTAATTAATAAGAAGAAACCCAAATCCTCTTTCGTCATCATTCTTATCCGCAGTTGCTTTTGTACTGTGTATTTTGTCAATTAGTTGAAGGCCACAGCTTGAGTCACTTAAATGAAACCTTAAGTAGGTACATTATGATATCCTGGCTTGCCAGGCGCGTTTCTTAAGGTGCCCGTTTCTGCCTACCCTCAAAATTAACAACGCGATAAAACTAGAAAGAGAAGCCAATTAATTAATTTAGATGATCAACGAACTGAGCCAAAAGTAAAACCATACAATTAGATGAATTGTAAGCCGGGAGACTTTGTTGACCTGTCGTCGCATTGCCATCATGAGATTGAACTTTCGATATCTTTTTGTTGCTTGGACTACAAAAAGTGAGCTACCTCGTTTGTCCAGTGAGCTGTGTAAGCAGCAGAGGGAGAGAAGGACGCTGACCAACAGGATTCTAAAGAAATCAGTCACCGAGTGCCATTGAGTGGCAGGAACACTCAGAGCTGAGGTTGCAGGCCTTGTGGTTGTTGCTCTCGGTTTGCCAATTGTGGTGGTCACACAAAAAGCACTTGGTGTCAGTGAGGCAAGTTTAGCTGCCTCATTGTGTGGCATTTGCAGCCAGTTGTCACTTTATTAAGTTCCTAATTAGCTCAGCCAGCAGTTACCATTTTTGAACGAACTTTGAGAAGGAAGGTAGAAGAGAAATGATGAGGTTCTTTACATATATGTATGTAATTCAAGAAGCAAGCAATTGTCTTAGGCTGCTTAGCACCTTAATTTTTACTCCCTGTTTCCATTAAAAATGGTAAAAACTGAGTTATAAAGTACTGCAAATGTGTGTAACAGGTAGAAGGAGGCACTTCCGAATACATAAACTATATATTCTTGACCAGCATCAATAGCCGAGTCGAAATATGTCCGTCTGTCTGTCCGTCTGTCCGTTCGCACTCCCGCAAACTCCCACAGCTACAATTTTGAAGATAAAGCTTTGATTTTTTGTACACATATATTTTTAATCAATGTTGATCAGTTGTGTTAATTTTATTACGATCGGATAAATAACACAAAAGTTATGCAAAAAACCATTACGCACGTCTCAGAAGGCAGAAACAAGAGTTTGACATGAATTGGACAAGTCAAGTGCTCTGCTTGCTTCTGTTGCCGCTGTCTTTGCATGTTTGCATCGAGGAATTAACAACTGTCCAAATTTCGCATTGTTAATATATGGCTACAGGCGAACAGGAGACAGATACACAGAAAGACAAGAGATTGCATGCTTCAGGGGAATCGCAAGTGCATCGCATCTATGTTTTAGTGGTAATTGTGTGTTGCCGGTTGCATAGGATGGCTACCTGCATTCATTTCAACATTCACACAAATATTTAACTCACTGAATGGAAACTCCGCTTGGGGTTTATGCTGATTTAATAGCCTCGAATCGGACAGGCACATATTCAAATTGACATGTGGTATTTCGGGAACCGATTCAGAAGGCAACAACCAATGAAAAAATTGCTTTTAAAGCTTAATTATATTTTTATTTATATACTACTACTATTACTATACTATACTACTACTATTACTACTACTATTACTACTACTATTACTACTATTATATATATATTATAATAATACTATTCATGGCAGCAAAAACACACACAAACTTACACCTATACACATACACACTCATTTGGTTAAGTCCTTCAAATGACCAACATGAGCTTTTGTGAGCTTCCAACATTATTTGAGTGGGGCTCCATTAAACGTTTTCCGGTGAAAGAACACAGAGTATGGCCCATAAATACTCGTTTTGGGAATAGTAAATAGTAAACAGGACACAGTTAATTGGCTTTCGAATTGCAAAAACAAATATGGGATTATTTAATGCTATTAAAGATAATAATAATATCATATTAAATGAGAAAGAACTCACCTGATGTTTTTTAAGCCTCTTCCCACATCAGATGCTCAATTTTATTTTGTAAACAGAATTAGATTGATTTAATAGCATTATAGCCACAATATATAAATGAAATGAGTTAGTCAACTAAGCAAATTACTATTTTCATTTGCATTTTTAGTGGTTTTAGTTTGATTTCATTTTAAATGAAAGGTAATTAAAAATATTTTAATTATGTACAAAAATCGTAAAATGCTGACCTGTTAAGCTTTTTATTTATGAGTCATGACTGTCTCATTATACTCTTTTTTTCTAAATTGATTAAAATAAAATATTGGATTCTTCATTTAAAATAAGTGTTCCTGCCGAACATTTCAATAAAATTTGTTGCAAAGAGTTTTGGCCTGACCAGTTAATTATAAAAGAATATACTGCAAAAAAGAAAAATCGGATCCCGGTTGCACTTCCTTCATTACCTGGTAGTAGTAGTAGAACTAACACTCAACCTCAGGTAGTTTCTGATAGCACAAAAAACTAAAATCCTCCCTCTCACTAGGCTATCAGAATGTAAAAGGTATTTGTACTAAATTTACTAATCTTTATTTAAATAGTCTTTCCTTTAATTTTAATGTCATTGCCTTTTCCGAAACTTGGCTAAGGCCTGATATTCTTAACTCTGAAATTTTCATAAGCAAATTCTCCATCTATCGAAAAGATAGAGGTGGCGGTGTACTTATCGAGGTGGCGGTGTACTTATCGCTGTTAATGCTGATTTAGCTTCTGAATTAGTAGTGACCGATAATTCGATAGATATTGAATTTGTTGCTATTAAGTTGTGTATTTGTGGTGTATCGCTGTTTATTACTTGTTCTTACATTCCTCCTTCTTCTGATAATTCTGTTTATTTAGATCATTCTTCTGCTATTAGTTCTGTTATATCTATGCTTTCCGATCGCGACTTTCTTGTAGATCTTGGTGATTTCAATATTACTGGAACTACATGGATTTCTAGTTCCAATACTAATGTTTTGACTGCCACGGGACAAAATGATTTTCTGCACAATTTATTTGGGATGTCATTGTGTCAAATCAATAATATCCCGAATTCTTTGAACAGATTTCTTGATTTGATTTTTGCTTTAGATCCCTCTTTCTTATCTATCTCCCGTACAGAACCTATATCCTATCCTGAAGATCCTTATCATCCAACTTTGGAGGTGCTGATGGATTTGCCATCCCGGGTGTTAAGTCCTTGTAACAACCCTACGGGTCGAGTTCGCCTTTTTCGGAAAACCGATTTTCATAAACTGTCTCAGCTTTTATCGCAGAATGATTGGTCTCAGCTATATAGGTGCAGAGACATGGATTGTGCAATTACGATTTTTTATGCAACTTTAAACTCTTTACTTGACATATGTGTCCCAAATCTGTTTGGTTTACTCGGGATTTAACATACTTGAAAAATAGAAAGTCAAGATTGTATACAAAATTCAAGGAAACTGGCTCCTCTTTTGATTTCTCACAATTTCTGATTGCTCGATCCAGCTTCTCTGCCCTGAATAGCCAGTGTTATAAGGATTACCTTAGAAAATGTAGGCTGCAGTTTCAACAGGACCCTAAACAGTTTTATACCTTCGTTAATGCGAAGCGTAATTCATCAGCATTTCCATCAACCGTATATTTTGAAAAAATGACTGCAGACACAGATCAGGATATCGCCGATTTGTTTGCTGATTTTTTTCAAACGACTTATAGTTCTTATACTAACCATTTAGATTTGTCTTATCCTTATCATGTAAATGTCTCTAATTGCATTTTTGAACCTTTGATCACAGAAGGTTCGCTACTGAGCGATCTAAAAGCCATTAAACCCGTATTTTCACCGGGGCCTGATGGAATACCAGGCTGTATACTTAAGTACTGTGCTGAAGGTCTTTTGAGACCCCTTTATAGCTTATTTAATCTTTCCGTGGAGTTGTGCACTTTTCCAATGATTTGGAAAGAATCATTCATAATTCCTCTTCTTAAAAAATGGAAACAAGTCTAATGTTCAAAACTATAGAGGTATCTCTAAGTTGTCCGCCATCCCTAAAATTTTTGAGAAATTATTAACTTCTCAACTACAACATTTTTGTAGATCTATTGTTTCACCCAGCCAGCATGGGTTTGTGAAATATAGATCTACTACCACTAACTTATTGGAATTCACCTCTTTTGTTATAAGGGGCTTTCAAGATAAAATGCAAACAGATGTCATTTACACTACACTAAATCTATTGTTTCACCCAGCCAGCATGGGTTTGTGAAATAAAGATCTACTACCACTAACTTATTGGAATTCACCTCTTTGGTTATAAGGGGCTTTCAAGATAAAATGCAAACACATGTCATTTGCACTGATTTCAGTAAAGCTTTTGACTCAGTTAATCATTCCCTTTTAATTCATAAGCTTAATCTTTTTGGATTACCAAATAACTTAATTCTTTGGATCTCTAGTTATCTAAATTTAAGTACCCAAAAAGTTAATTTTAAAGGCTTAGCTTCTAAGTCTGTTCAAGTTACTTCTGGAGTACCACAAGGAAGCCATCTCGGCCCTTTATTATTTACTCTTTTTATTAATGACTTGCCTTCTGTAATAAATCACTCTCGGGTACTAATGTACGCCGACGATGTAAAGCTCTGTTTGTCTGCTAATAACTCTCTATCTGGTCAGAATTTGCAAACTGACCTTGATAGTTTTCAAACTTGGTGTCGAGTAAATTTATTAAATCTTAATTGCAGCAAGTGTAACGTAATGACCTTTTATAGGCGAATGCCATATTTTAATAACTATGTTCTTAATGGTTATCCACTTGAACGTATTGAGTCGGTTGTTGATTTGGGTATTCTTTTAGATCCCAAGCTTAAGTTTGACAATCATATTTTATCGATGACAAATCGTGCTTATGGAGTCCTTGGTTTCATAAAGCGTTGGTCAAAGGAATTTGACGATCCCTACGTTACTAAAACTCTTTATACCTCACTTGTTCGACCAATTCTGGAATATGGATCTTGTATATGGTGTCCCCAGTACAAGATTCATCAGGACAGAATGGAGTCTATACAAAAACAATTTCTTCTCTTTGCCCTCCGGGGCTTTAATTGGAATCCTAACATTCGCATGCCTCCTTACCGTAGTAGACTCTTACTAATAAATCTCCCCTCTCTTTCTGATCGTAGAACCATGCTTGGTATAATATTTTTACATAAACTAATTAACGGCGAAATTGATTCTTCTGAATTAATCAGCCAAATTAGTTTTGCTATTCCTATTAGAAGTACAAAAAACTTTCTCCCTATTTCTCTCCAAACCTGCATTACTAACTACGCTATCCATAACCCTTCTCGTATTTTATGTTCTGATTATAACAATCTTTTTCATGTTATAAGTAATGCTACATCTATTCCTACACTTAGAACTTCACTCCTTTCACACCTATCTAATTTGTAGGTCTTGTATATCATATTTTTGTATTTATTTTTTTTTTGTATTGTTTTTGCCTGTATTTATTTGTTTGTATCTTAAGTGTATATCTAACATACTAACTTCTTGATCTGATTGGGTTTTTTCTGGGTTTTCCCCAATCCAGGCAACTAATGTTGGATCAATTTTTTTGAGGCTTATTACCCAGATATATATTTTTATTTTTATGCTTTTTTTAATTTTAAATTTTTTAAATTTAAATAATAATTTTAATAATAATCTTAATAATAATTTTTATTTCATTTTTGTAAATTTTAGCTTTTTCTGTGTCGACTGTTATTAGTCGACATTAAACTTAATTAAATAGATAAATTTGTGAAATAGCCGTCAGTCTGTATGTCTGTCTATCTGGCCTTCCCTATGAACGCCACTTTTCTATGTTACAAATATGTTATTGCCACGATCAGTTAGACCTCGCTAAGAGTCGGACAAGAGAGTATAAAACCATCGGGAGCATCCGATTGCAACGTTTACAAATCCTACTGTACTTAAGGGAATACAAACTAATAGCATTACATACACGCACACACACACTTTAGAAGCTAACTGCAAATTTCAGATATAAAGTGGAAATGCAATCCGCAGTTTTCCCCATTTTCGGGCGACAGCAAAAAGTTGCCGTCAACGCAGCAAATATTTAAATCAATTTGTCAGTTTGTGTGTGTGTGTGTGTGTGCGTATGAATGTGTGCAATTAGTTTTTCCCCTGCAAACTTATAGAGGTTATGTGCGAGATTGTTTTTCTATGCGTTCCGAGGGTGCTGAAAAATATGCTACGAAAATTGTCAACCGAAATTTAATGCAAAACAAACAAGAAAATATAGTTTTTATTGTTTTTCGAGAGAAGACCACATAAATTTAATAAATATAACTAATTATTTCGACGGTTAACATTTCATTACGTTTGTATAAGCTGCTTATATAGCTTGTAGAAGTTCAATTTACTTAAAGCTAAACTGACACAAATTGAAAGTCAGCCTGTGAAAGAGCGTCCTTAACGGTAGACGACATTTTAAAAAAACAAAAAAAGCTTTGCAACTTTGATTGAAATTCGAAACTGAGCAACAAAATAGACGCTTTGTGGAATTTACTTTCAGGCCATTAAGGCACACGCCAAAAAAATCACACGCGGCTGTTAAAAGAGCAGAATGAGACCTTTGTCTTAACTTTGTGCCTGAATTTGGTTGTGTTGCTCTTGTACTGACTTTTTTGTCGCCTCTGACATTCTGAACCCTTGTCAGCTGCTTGAGATGAAAAGGGACAGGGATATTGATGACAACGACGATAATATTGAGTTTGCATGGAGTTCAGTCACCAGATTCGCCCAGAGGACAGCCATAGCTTATGGGTCAGCCTGAACGAATTTGAAGCAAAGCCTTCTTATATGCAGATTATCGATGTCAAAGCTGAAATCATAATAAATCATTGGTTGCAACAGTAGCGGTCAAAAATAAATACTCTGTTAGCTTTGAAAAGTTTCATGGAGCACTCAATACTTGCTTACATATTTCTAAAATTTCAATTTCTCCAATTGTTGTTCCAACAGCCTAAATATTTGCCTAATTTTTCTGCAGATAGAAACTGACTGAAATTATAATCCGAATTAAATACATTTGGACTGTTTAAGTTCCAAAGTCGTGCAACATTGCTCTTTATTCCCTCAGCAATTTACAAGCAGATTAAGGACTTAATGATTTACCTTTGAAGAAGCTTCATTGTTGCGATATTTTGTTTAGTTTAGTTTTGGTTTTTCAGTTAATTTTATAATAATTATATAATATTTATTTTCATTATCATTTTAATGTGCGCCAAGAAATCTCTTAAGTAGACCAGGTTAGCTGTTTGCCAAGCAAAATGTGAAAGTCTTATTAGAATTGCCTGAAAAGCATTCAACAAAGCAATTAATTGAGTTGCCTTTCTTTGTGGCTATGAGATTTACCAAGAAATAAGGCTTTGTCATAAACTGAATTGGTCACACACATAAACATCGTTTAAAGAGTCCAATGACAATGGTTGGCAGTTACAAGGATACGACAACATTTTATTTATTAATGTGCTACAGAGAAGACTACAACAGTACAAGTCATAACAACAACAACAGAAGCTAAACTTAATTTGGCGAAGCAAAAGAAGAATAAGCAGTAGAAAATAAAAAGAGTTGTGGGATGGCTGACTTCCGTTTCCGCCAACACTGTAGTTGAATGCTGTTTCCTGTGACGTTTGCTATGCCAGTCAGGCAAAATGACAGTCAGGCAGCCCGTTGGTCTGCTTAGTGGCTAGTTTGCAAATAGAATGAAGGAGACAATCGAAGGGGAGTTGAGCTGAGCAGGTGAACAACTTTGCAATTTAATTATAGCTTGTTACTATGCCTGCTGGCGAAGGTATGGATTATAAGAGAATATTTAAGCTTGTAATTAATAGTCTGACAATGGAATTCGTTTCTTACCATGAACATAGGCTGGGGAAATGTCTTAAGGATAGTGCAGTTAAATTAGCCTAGTTATATTAGCCCAGTTTGAAGGCGTTTGCTTAAAAAATTGTAATTATTGAGCTATCAATGAGTAGATTTCCATTGGATTTTCATGTTTTCAAAATTAATACAATTATTATTTGGTTGCGGTGGGAACTTCAAAAACAACCTTCGTATTTTATTATTGGCAATAAAATTGAAATCTGTTGAAGTATTAAAGCTTTGCCAATCTCTGCTATCCAAATCGAATACATATTTATTGAATTGATTGAGTGACCATTGTCTCCATCAGAATGGTTGCGGAGCTGCGATGGGCCTGCAGAGTGTTTGCTTTATACATATTTAATTTTGCCTTTTGAAAATGTTTTTCTAAATCGTCATTTGTTTTCATAGCTCCATGTGGGATGTAGATACCTTCCGCCTTTTGATATGGATCTATCTTGTAACATAAAGCATTTTTTGTTGAAAAATATGGTGAATGGAGTGAAATTATTTATTGCCATTATAGCGAAAAGCATTCATTAATACGCATAAAAGATTCTGGAAATGTTAAGCTTTGGTGTACTTAAAATGAAAACTCTTTTCTGATCTTTTTATAAGCTACAATTATGTGCTCATAGCTTAACTACATCTCTTCGCATGTTTCTGCTTCAAGGCAAAAAAAAACTTGAAGCGAAAACTGTGTCAAAAATTGGCTTTGTGAAATTTATTACCTTTTGCTTTTGGCTGGTTGATGGTCTTCTTCAAAGGATTAGCAATTTGGCTTTGTCGATGAAGTTCTTATGGCTTATTCTGATGATGAGAGGGGAAAACCCTAGATTTTTACATACTACGACATACAAACATACCCGTCAACGTCCAACCATTTAGTCAGCCAGTGACATTTATTGTAGCCAGTTAGAATTTTGCCCAAGGCCATAATTACTCTAATTTTGTGGTCAGAAAAAGAACATTTTTGTAGGTGTTAATACATCAGTACACCCACGAAAAAAAAGAAAAATAAATGCTAATTAATGATAGTTAATTTAATGCTCTATATTGAATAGAAGTAAATTAATAATTTCAGAAGTACGCATTAATACGTAATGATTGATTCAATTTTTGACTTTCTTATCCTATTTATCAACAGGTTTTTACCAGGGTATTGAGGAGCTAAACTCGTTCGCTAGTGTAATCTGAAGCTGCGACATCGCCTGCTCACCTTTAACGCCATCTACCTCAAAAAGAACACAGAGAAGATCGAGAAGTACATCCCATTCTGAACGCCATGTCTACAATTTAACTACACCACACACACACGAGTGTTGAGAATTAAAATATTGTAGGCCATCAAAAGAAAATGTTGTATTATAAATAAATGTGATAATAAATTAACAATTTGCTTAAATTGAAAACAATACTTTTAACGTTGTAAGCTATTCAAAACTGCAGTCGAAATATGAGTATTTGCATGATCGAGAGATCGACATTCGTAAGTCTTTAAATGAAGAAAAATGGAAAAAAATTAACATTTTCAAAAATGTATTTAGAAGTGTGTAATGCATTATATAAACACTATTTATGTTATAAAAGGCAAGCTTTGAGGCCTTGTCGTTTTGAAATTATAGAAACCGTCTTGTCGTTACGTCATCCTCTAAATGCGGACTTAGTTTGTGATTGTTGCTATTGAAAGTTTTTGAAAAAGCTTTCATCAAGTATCAGTTCATTTGACAATGTAAATATTAACAAGTAAGAACGTTGCAGTCGGATGTACCCGACTGCGATATACTCTTCTTTAGCCTCTTTGCGGAGTCAGAAGTGGGCGTGGCAATTGTATTTTTGCTCAAATCTTTCAAGTTTTACCATCAATTTAAGTTTGGTTGGTCCCGTTCTACAGGTTTTGGAGAAACAAAATTGTTTTTATACAATCTACTTAATAGGGCAATAGAATTCAGCTTGCAAAATTTGGGGACTCTAGCTAAAGGGGTGTGATAAGTAGCCTTTGTGCTAATTTTGGTTAGTCTAGCTATAAAACTGTGGAAGATATAGGTTTTTGCGCATTGTGGGGGAAGGGGTGGGGGTGGGGGAAAGATCTTGACACTTTGTCTGCCTATGGTATATACCAACATGTATACCAAGTTTGGTTGCTCTAGCTTCAGAATTGTGGAAAAAAACTTAGGGACAGACGGACATTTCACAAACCCAATATTAATTTTTTGAAAAAAAAAAGAAAAAAGAGTATAAAAAGAAAACGGTTGCAGACTGCAGTCGATTTGCTCATAAGAGTTATTGAACTGGATTGTAAACTGAGTAGATTTAATGAATTTCGAACAATTTACAATTTATTTTAAGCAAATAATTCAGAATTACTTATGATGAAATATTTGGTGCTGGTAGACCTTTTTCTGGAAATGTCCATATACATATGTATGCATGCTAGTTTTTATACCCGTGCAGAAGGTATTCTAATTTTGTCACAAAATGTGTAACGCATTGAAGGAGACGTTTTAGAAAAAAAATTTGTATATTCGTGATCAGCATCAACAGCCGAGTCATGTCCGTCTGTCCGTCTGTTTATATGAAAACTAGTCCCTCAGTTTTAGAGCTATCGTGATGAAACTTGGCACAGATGCTTATTCTTTCTGTTAGCAGTGCTTATGATAGAATCGGCCAGATCAGACCACTATAACATATAGCTGCCATAGGAACGATCGGTTGACAAGTAGGTTTCTGTATGAAAAACGTTTTTACTTTTCAAAACAACTCGACTAATCTCTCAACATCTAAGTTTAGACATATTTCATGCATGCTGACAAAATTTACTCAAAATCAGACAACTATATCTTGTAGCTACTATAAGAACAATCTGGTAATAGTAACGGTTTATTATGTAAAACTTCTCTGCAAGGGTATGTATTTTCGGCACTCCGAAGATAATATTTCTTTCTTGTTTTTATACTAAACAGTAGTTGTTACTTGGTTGTGTGACTGCTTGTTTGATGGCGCCGTCGCGTATTAACTAACCCTGGGAACAACCAGTTGATAAGAAGAATAAGAAACTTAAGTATTGGCTTATGAAATACATTTAATTTTATACATGTCTCTTAACGTGCTGACATTTTACCAGCTGTTATATAGTTTTTATAAAAAATCAATTTAATTTTTTATCATTCAACTTTAATTTGCACATTATGTTCATACCTTCGGTAGAAGACATGCTAACAAGTTGTAATTATATCACAAAGTTTACCTGTTCAGCTTCGCTGCCGCTCGATTGGCTTGATATTGATTATATTTGCAAATTAGCCACTAAGCAGACAAACGGGCTGCCTGAGTGTCATCTTAGTTGACTGGAAAGGCTAACTTCACAGGAAACTGCATTCAACGACAGTGTTGCCGGAGACGGAAGTCAGCCATCTAACATCCCCTTTCGTCATTTGTTTCTTCTATTCTTTGGTCAAATTAAGTTCACCTGTTGTTGCAAGACGTGTTTGTTGTTTTCCTGTCAAGGTCCGATCTCTCATCATAAATATATAAAACGCTGGCAATATCTCCCGTATTCTAAAAACTGCCTGGTTTCATTCATTGTGCATATCCAATGGATTTCTTTAAGTGCATGTTTACAAACCAATTTAATTTTGTGGCTTCATTTATTATCAGACAATCGCTGACAAATCAGAAAGTTTGACTTATTTTCTGGCAAATCACGAAGTAGAGAGACAACCAAATTAGATGCTTCATTCATATTTGGCTGGTTAACTTGCTTTTTAAAGTCTTAATCTTTTTCGTTAGAGAAAGGATAATCTGGTTTAAAAATAAGACTTTTTTCGACAGTAAATTAAAAATTAAAGTAGAGAATGCTCTCAAAATATCCAAGTTCAGCTTAGCAAGCTCCTTCAAAATTTGCCCTAACAATACGACATGTCAACTGTACGCCATCAGTTTCTAAATCTTAATCACATTTATTTTCTCTTATTCTGGATGTCCATTCGCTTCGAGTGAGGCTAAGAAAGAGCTACCTGTAGAGAACACAAACCTTGGGTTGGAGTAGCTAGCAGTAATAAAGGAAATTGCAATTTATCACATATTTGTACATATAAGCAAGTTGTGAGTGTTTGTTTTAAACTCTTAATAGCTGACAAAGCGTTGGTCATGTCTGCTTTTGCTAAATCCGAATGATTCATTACGTTTTCGGATCTGACAATCAGTTACGGTTTGAATTCGTTCTGCTGGCTTTTAAGCGAAACACTTAAACAAGCAAACGCAAAACTTCCCGTGGAAATTGGCAATTATTTGATTAAGTTTACCATCAGTAACTTTAACTTATTGTTGAATCCACTAAGTTGTATTTGCTTTCTCTTGGTAACTGCTTTCGTTAAAATTAAAATTTGCAGTACCTAGAAGTTTGACCAATTTGAATATACCAATTTAATTTGTCCTTTCCATTTTTCGATTCCTGAAAATTAAAATTGTATACATACTACTGTGGTATTACTACACAAGTAATGAAGGAAAAAATTAATATTGTGATTCTCAATTATAAATTATTTTCGATTAACATAGTTCTTTTCTTTAGTAAGTTAAGTGAAATATACAAATAAAATGATTCCAAAATATATTAAAGACTTCTGGTAGCCTTTTGTTTGGCATTTTAAAAGCCGATTATCTGTCTTATTATTCGAATTTATGCTCTTATGACTTTCAACGGATATCGCCAACTGGAGGCTTAATTCAACTATGTTGGAAGGTCAAGCAATCGACTCAGTTCTGGTTATCGTCCACCTCAAATGGCAGCAAATTTACAAGACTGTCAGGTTCATTTAGGGAAGCATGTTTGTTAAGGGGACTACTATCATGCTCATCATTAGTTAAGCGCTTAAGCCGCTTTTTCCAATCATTACGACCTATGACCTATGCTCCAAAATGCCAGATGCTAATGTGATACAGGATTAATTTCTCAGTGTGAAATATTTCTGCGTCTGCCAAGCCCACAAATTCCAAAATTCCATTGCAACATAGATTCGATGTTATTGAGGTGCAGCCGACTATAAACTTCGCTATCTGTCTCCTCTAGGCAGAAATCAACAATTCGACATGAGAACCGTTGGCAAGTCCAACCTTAAACCAACCTGAATCCAATCTGAAACCAACCTGAAACCAATCTGAAACCAATCTCAAAACATTTCAATTCCGGAAAGAAAACGCTGTGGATAATGTTGCTGAGAAAAGGCTGAGTTCTTCTTTTTGGTGTGCGATTATAGGGAAATTATTTGATTTTGTTTTAACGATGGCTAATGAAAACTTTTCCACTCTGTACTATTGTTTTTTTTTTTTTGCTCTGGATTGCAAATGTATTGATGTATTGATCCTATGCCACTTTAACGCTTATACAGGCCAATGCTCATTTGCACTTAAGGGGCACTTGAAACTCCTTCGCTTATCTTGGTCTTGGTCTAACTGGAACAAGACAAGACCAAATAAAGGCAAAGACTTGAAGATACAGATGCATTTGAAAGGGGAGAAGCAATGGTTTAAGCAGCTTAAACTACATACTTGTACTATATTCAAAACACTTTACCATTCCCTCTTTGAGCCAAAGTGCACTAAAAAATGGCAGCTACTGGCTGAGCTAATTATTAAGTTAATGATGTGGCAAACTGGCTGCAAATAAGGCAAAATGAGTGAGCTTATCTTGCCCCATTAACACCAATTGCTGTGTGAGTGTGTCACTTGTCAGTTGTGCTATGTTCTATGACACTCGACCGCAATTGGCCAACAGAGCACAGCAATAGCAAAACAACCTTCTTGCAGAGATCAAAGTTCAAATTGAGCAGCTCAATGGTACTCTGTTACTTTTGTACAATCCTCTTCCGTTGCATACTTCTTCTCCTGCCTCTGTTACTTACATGGCTCATTGGCGAGACCACAAAGAATTATCATAGGAAAACTCAAAATGATGATGCCAATGGGATGAGAGCTTAACAAAGGTAGCCCAATCCACAATTAGAAGTAATTGTTGGACTCTCTTTCAACTCACAATTTATATAATTGTGTGGTTCACTATTGCTTCAGTCTGTTGACCATTTTAACTAATTTTTCTATTTTCATCGCGTTTCTAACATTAAAAGTGGACAGAGATGGGACAGTTAAGGAAAGACGTGCCTGGCACGCAAAGGTATTCCGAATGCATTGCCCTACCCAAGTTTAATTTAAGTGAACCCAGCTGTGGCTTTCAACTAATTGACCAAATACTGATTACAATACAAAAGCAACCGAGAAAAAGAATGAGTATGGGATGGGATTAGGGCTTCTTTCTTATTTATTAAATTATGCTTTTAAATACTTATGCTGTTTGATGGCTTTTTATACTATTTTTTAATTTAAAAAAAAAAAAAATAAAAAGAAAAAAGAGTATATTGGGTTTGTGAAATGTCCGTCTGTCCGTCCGTCTGTATGAACGCAGGTTTTTTTCATAGTTTTGAAGCTAGAGCAACCAAACTTGGTATACATGTTGGTATATACCAATTTGCAGACAAAGTGTCAAGATCTCCCACTGCAATGTTCGTACTTGTTTTTACTTGAAATTTTTAGTAACTTTTTTCATTAGGCATAAGTATTTGTAAGTTTTCATAAAGTAGGATAAGTTACTCGCTTATAGAGCTGGCTTAAGGAGTTGATTAAAGAAACTAACTGATAGTGAATCTTAGAAATAGATTATGATGCTATTAATGCATGTTATCCCTAAAGGATGAGTATATTTCAAGCAATTAATTTTATGTTGTCAGTCAAAGACCACAAAAGGACTCAGGGGGAATACAAAATGGCGATGCAAAAACGTAAGCTAATTAAAGTGCTTGTCAAAAATACCGTTGTGTGGGTGGGAAAATTCAAACTTCCAACAGAATTTGCGGAAATTATGTTAAAGCACTTAAGTGTGTGTTAAAGCACAACAAAGTAATCCAAGACTGGCACAAACTCGGCTGCGGCTCTTGGTGCTTCCTTGTTTAGGTTTTTCCTCGTGTGTTTCCTGTCACTTGATGCATCTGCCATTTATTTTTTTTTTTTTAAATATTTAAACATTATGTAAATCTTTCCTTTACCTTTTAGCTTGTATCTGTCTGCGTATCTGCCAGGTTGTGTTGGGGCTTTGTCTTTAACATGTCGAGTGTTGGATTTTCACATGTATTTGTGTTAGTCGCCATACGTACGTGATCTGTTCCGCGTTTTAGTTTATAAGAAAAACGAGGTGAATAACAAAAACAACCAATGTAAGTTGGGATTAATGGTTATCTAGTTAATAAGCTTAGAAAATGGTATACAAAAGATAGATACAAAAGTTAAGGTCAACTTAACCGTGTTCAAATGAAAAAATAAAATAATTCCTTCTTTGTCATTTGTATATCAAAGCAACAGTACAGTTATTTAAAAGCTTTTGTTCTTTTTAAAAAGGCACAAAAACGTACTTTAATCTACCTGCAATCATTAACAGTTGAATGATGTTTCGGACTTACGATGCATTGAATGGAATAATGCGTCACATTTTCGTCTTCGGGAAAATACAGCTCAAAAGTTGTTTGGCAAAAGGAAACAAAAAATTTTTTTTGGTATTATTACTGCTATTATCATCAACTGTGTGTTGTATTAACTTTGAGATATTTCCGGCATTGCATATTTTAGTCATAGCCAAAGTTGGCCAAGAGACTGACAAGAGATTTAGTCAATCAAACAGAGTGCATTTTGTCGTTGTGCAGAATACAGGCAAGCAACAAACGCAGCTGGGAAAACTGTAAAAGCTGACATTTCATTCCTTAACTTTACTTAGTATATTTTCAGCACTGTATTTTTGTATTTATTCACAACATTTCTTTTAATTTCATCCAGCAAAGTGGCATAAAATAATTGTATATAATTTTTTTTTATTTTTACTTATTTTACAAAGATTGCAGAACGCCGCAAAGTATGCAATATGTAATTCAACTATTATGAGTTTTAAAGGCATCTCTGAACTTTAAATACTCCATGCAGTTAAGGTAAGAACGTGTTTTGCATAGGTCAATACTTTTGTTTTTACGTTTTTAGTATTTAGCATTTTAAGCAGCAGCAACAAAAACAACACCGATGATGACGATGGCGTGATAATTAAAACTGAGCTACACGGAGTTGAAAGTTGTGTAACAAAGAAATGTGGAACCTAGAACGGAGAACTGTGCCACATTGTCATGAATTTATAACGAGTAAAAATTGAGGGAAGAGGTGGAAGAAAACATAGTAAGCTTCGGAGGAACTCAATTATTTGTGTGGAGTCTGATTACATAATTTCTTAATAAAAGAATAGATATTGGGAAATGTATATATATTAAAATAACCGTTTCAGTTAATACGAGTACATGATACAAAGTGAAATTCAATTTTTCTGGGCACATGCAATGAAGTTTCAAAAATTAATATTTTAATTAAGAACGTCCTTGTTATGTATATAACCAGCATTGCATTTATTCAGTTACTTATTTTTTCTGCCAAAAAAAAAGCACATCAATTGCATTAAACCCAAAATGGATTGAGCTGAATCCAATCAACAATTCTGTTTTTGCATTCCAATCTGGAAGTCGCTGAATGCGCTCGGGAGGATTCGGGTCCGATGCGGTGAAGGTGGGGGGGACGAGGAGGAAAAGAGCACGACGCCAGGGAAAGGCCAGGGAATGCGGCGGACACGCAGCACATTTCCTGGGCTTTCCTGGCGACCCACCAGACTGAAATCCCACCGAACGTGCAAAGAAAACACTCGGAACACGCTCGAAGGAATTCGGGTCGGGCAGTGTGTGGGGGGGGACAAGGAGGAAAATGGACGGGACGCTGAAAAAAATGGAACACTGTACACACTACACTAAACTCGACACAAAGGGGATCATTTTAATTGTCTGGTTTCATTTATTTACTGCCGGAGTCTCGGCTCGGCCACTGTCACAAATAAGTCTGGTACATTATTAGAAGCCATAAGGCCAGCTTACCCCCACTCCTTCTCTCGATCCTCGTGAAATAGGTCGGTGCCCTGGTCGCACTGCTGCCGACGAATCACAGGCGTACGTGGTCGCGCCGTCGATCTTGGCACAGGCAAAAATAATTTGCAAGAGGCGGCCTGAGCTGCCCGACTTGTGTTTTTCGGGCTTATACGATGACGGCGCGCGTGTCTGTCTGGCCGATGACACCTGCCTTGGTTGGTAATCCTCTTAATCCTTTGTGTTGTTTGCTGCTAAGTCAATTTGGTTTCTCGCGGGGAAGGGCGACGGTGACTTGCCGCTGGCAATTTATTGTCACCCGGAAAAAATGTGGGCCTGTCCAGATCCAGTGGCGGCGGAACCGACCCGAATCGGGATGCGCCATCAGATCGTGCACGTAGACGATAAGTTGCCCTGGCAACCGGCGATCAATCGTTGACACCCGCCACTCTGGGGGTGTGTCCAGCCAGGTATCCTCTCCCATCGTCTCGTCGGTGTCTGGTGACCTAGTCGTTCCTTCGGTGTTTGTTAATCCTTTTGCCTCGTCGGTGTTTGTTAATCCTTTTGCCTCGTCGGTGTTTGTTAATCCGTTTGCCTCGTCGGGGTTGGGTTACCCGACCATGAGCCCCATCACGCTAGGATGCTCCTCCAACACGCTCAAGAGATCCGCTGCGGCTTCGCCCTGCATAAGCGGGCATATGCTGGTGGTCTCGCTCCCGCCAAGATGTGTGATTGTTGGCTCCCAATCCATCCCTAGTGACTCTCCGAACATTAATTCGGGGGAGACGTTGTTTTACTTGTTGGGCACCAACTCCGGCTCTGCAAACGCATTTAGTCCGTCCCCGCCACACGCCCAATGCGACGGACCGGGCTCCTCCTCCATCTCCATTGGGCTGACGTCTGAAACGTCCGAGACGGCCACCACATAACGCTCAGCGATCGGGGGATCTACAGGGGCCATAACGACGCGACTGCCGGAAGGAACGTCCTGTTGAAACGCTGCTCCGAACGTCGTCCCGGCGGAATCCTCCAGCAGCCAGGACCCATATGCTGGTGGCGGTGTCTCTGGGGCCTCGGGTCGGTGTTAAAAGCCTGCTGCCCCCGACACGGCAAGGTTTGGCCCTGCCCCCATTGCCTCTGGGGTGACTATGTGTCTCGGGGTATAGGGCGGCGGTGCCTCCCGTACCCCGAACGCTCCGGGGAAGTGCGTCACTCTCTCTTCCTCATCCTTGTCCGAGCCACGATCGGACGTCGCTGCTGTCGAGCTATCTATCGGCGGGGTGCTGCGCCCATTCTCCTGCCACATTGCGTTCAACTCCTCGATGGTGTAGTTGAGCGGCGCCCATCTCCCGTTCGTACCGAACCGTCCATCCGGCGCGACGGACTCGTCGTCGGAGCTGATAACGACCGTTTCTTTGGCTGGCTCGCGGTTGTCGGGGAGGTTCATTGCCCAGCCTAGGACTGCTGCCATGCGGCTAACAAACTCGCTGTTCTGGTTTTGGGGGCTTTTGGTTGTCCCAAAGAACGGGGCGTCGAAAATCCCCTCGGGTCGTGGATCCAGCCGGAGTCGTGGGTCCCGCGCAGCAGGGCCCCTAGGGTGTCCTTCGTTACCACCGCTTGCCCCTAGGGGTTCTGGTTCTGTCGGGTCACGATCCGGTTCCATCTGTGAAAGATGCGTATACGTAGGGTTAAGTTTAAAGTTAGAGTTTCCCCTTTTGGGGAGGGGACGTTATAATGGCTCGCCATTACAAGTGGCCCCCACGAACTCTTCGACGTGTGTCAGGCCTGAGTTGGGCTTCCGTTGAGCGTCTTTGGTCATAGGATGTCCTCTGTTACCATCCTCTGTGCATCTGTTAACATGTCCTCTGTTGTCCGTGTTCTTTAGGATGTCCACCGTTACCATCCTCTGTGCGTCTGTTAACATGTCCTCTGTTGTCCGTGTATCTAGGATGGCCACCGTTACCATCCTCTGTGCGCCTGTTAACATATCCTCTGTTGTCCGTGTACCTTAGGATGTCCACCGTTACCATCCTCTGTCTCTAAAAAACTCGTATTTCTTTTGCTTTGTCGTCTGGGATAAGGGTGTGGTGTTTGGGATGCCGTCTGGGCCGGCCTCGGGTTTTACCGACATTCCAGGCGATGCACCGCTTAATCATTGTTGGTCGCTGTCCGGTGAGTCGTCCCCAACCTCGTCTGCTTGGAACATCTTCAGGTCTGCCAGCCTGGCGGTCCTCCATTGCTTGCTGTTTGGACTCTGCATTCGCACTATGGTTGGCGAGACGAACTTCATCACCCGGTAAGGTCCTTCGTACTTAGGTGCCAACTTCGCCGCGAAACCGTGAACTTCCTTGGAAAAATGATGTTGCCTTACCAGTACTAACGATCCCAACGCAGGGCGCCAGTCGCGCCGACGCAGATTATAGTTTTTCCGTTGTTCCTCTGATGCTCTTTGAGTGTTCTCCTGTACCACTCGGAAAATGTCGTTCAGTCGGGTGGCCTTGGCCAGGGGTTCTTCGCTGGTCTCTCCTAGTTCCGGCGTGACATCCTCATAAAGGGCGCCTGGCAGTCGAGGCTCTCTGCCCTGGATAAGGAACGCGGGGCTGAACTGGGTAGTGTCCGAAGGGCTGCTATTCACTGCGAGGCTGAGTTCCGGTAAGTGTTCATCCCAGGCACTCTGATCTCCCTCGATGTATTGTGCTACCATGGTTTTGATTGTCCGATTGGCCCCTTCAGTCGGGCTATGTTGCGGCGTGTATGGAGCTGCATGCTCCAGTTCCATTCCCGCCGTTTTACAAAACGTCTTGAAAGAGCGACTAGTGAACTGAGTACCGTTGTCCCAAACGAACTTCGGAGGCACTTCAAACTGGCTCAAGATCCTTTCGCTAAAAGCCTTTTCTAGATGAGCCGTAGTCGCCCTGCGAAGTGGGACGAGCTCCACCCATTTTGAAAATACGTCGAAAAAAACCAAGAGCATGGTATTCCCATGCTTGGACCTTGGCAACGGTCCCATGAAATCCGCACACAAGATGTCAAAGGGACCTTGTGCTTGACGAGTATGCATTTGTCCTGCTGGTTTCGCTTGGCTCACTTTGAACTTCTGGGAGTTTTCGCATTTCCCCACATAACGAGCTACGTCGCGGAAAAGACCGGGCCAGTAGTATCGTAGTAGTATCGTATGTCTGACTCAGGTCGCCGTCTTCCTGATGCCTAGATTTCCTGCTGTGGGATGGTCGTGGCATTCCGCCAATACCCTTTGTCGCTGTTCGGTGGCTACGCAAAGTTTCCACTGCACGTGTTCCTCCTCCGGGGGTCGTTGCCCGGGACGGCGGTAGATTTGTCCATTCTCCGCAATGAACTCTGATAGTTTATCCGGCTGAGTCTCCATCTTGCTGACTAGTCGTTGAAGCCAACGGCACTTCGGGGTTCCCTCCTGCATACGCTGTAAAATTTCCATAGGCTGTCTGCCACAATGTTTTGACTACCCCGTCGGTAGTGGATGTCGAAGCGGTACTGTTGGAGCTCGAGTGCCCACCGAGCAATACGCCCCGTTGGGTTGTCAATTGAGTTCAACCATTTCAATGCGAGATGATCCGTGATCACCTCGAAATGCGTATCTCCCAGACAATCGTCAAGCACTCCTTCTCTGTGGCTGAATAGTTTTCCTCGGTGCTGAGCAAACGGCGGCTGGCATACGCGATGACCCTTTCTCCTTCCTTCGTCTGTTGGGTCAACACGGCATCCAAACCGTAGTTGCTGGCGTCCGTCTGCAGTGTGAACTTCTCCGCGAAGTCTGGGCACGCCACTACCGGCGCCTGTGTCAACCTCCCTTTTTTTTTATACTCTAGAACGCGGCTTGTTGTTCGTCGCTCCAAGCCCACTTCTTACCCTTCCGTAAGAGGCTGGTCATGGGCTGAACAATCGTTGAGAAGTTCGGCACAAAACGACGATACCAAGAAGCCATCCCCAAGCACCGCCCCAATTCCTTGAGCGTGGTTGGAGGGGCCAGTCGGCTTACCGCTGAGATCTTTTCCGGATCGGTGTGGATTCCTGCTTCGCTGATTACGTGTCCCAGGTAAACCAAGCTCCGTTGGAAGAACTTGCACTTCTGCTGGTTCACTTTGAGGTTGGCCTCCCTGAGTCTTCTAAATACCTCGCGCAGGTTTTCTACGTGTCCTTCCAGATACGCGAACGCGTGTGGCTCCATCTCCGGTCCGATAACACTGTCTAAGGCCCTCTGGAACGTGGCAGGCGCGGCATGCAACCCGAAAGGCATTACCTTCCAGTGGAAAAGACCCCTTCCAGGTTCTGTGAAAGCGGTATACTCTCGACTTCCCTTAGCCATCGGGATCTGCCAATACCCACTGTTCAAATCCAACGTTGAAATGTAACTTGCATTTCGTAACCGCTCCAGGATGTGATTGACCCGGGGCAGTGAATACGCATCGGGCACAGAATGAGCATTCAACTGCCGGAAGTCGACACACATACGCATGTCTCCTGTCTTCTTTCCCACGAGGACGATGGGTGCACTATGGGGACTCCTGGATGGTTCGATCTGCCCGTTCTGCAACAATTCATTGACCTGGTCATCAATGATCTTCTGCATCGCCGGGTTCTTCGGGTAGTAGCGCTGTTTCACCGGTTTGTCATCCCTAACGACTATGGTGTGTGCCGCGATATGCGAGACTCCGGATAGCTTGTCGAACGTAGCCAACTCCCGAGCCAGGAACTCCGCCACCCAAGGTGCAAGTGGTGGTCTGGGAAGGGTTGGAGGTGTCGTCAAGATGTCGTCGACTGGCGCAAAATTCACGGTGGCGAGGTGGATGGTGACCGGTGCGGGTAGTGCCGCATCCTCTGGGATGACATGTGCCTGGAGTGCTGTCAGTCCGAGCGATCCGAATCACCCTACGGAAGGGGTTTCTCAACCGCGCGATGGCCGCATCCTCCAACGGTACGAATATACCACTAGGGTATCCTTGTCGGAGCTCTCCTGTCACGTCTATCCGTTCATGGTTCTTCTGCCTACTGCTAGCCTGTGGGCCGGTGCACTGCTCCTGCTTCCTTGCCGTCTGCCCGCACCACCGCGGATCACTGACTTGGTCTGGCTCTACGAAATCGCCAAGTTCAGTGCTCCCTGCGGGGTAGTCCACTAGTTTGTCCTGCTGTGTGTTATCCTGTATCGTATCCTGTGAGTCCTGCTGGGTATTATCCTGTGTATTATCCTGTACGTCCCGCTGTGTGTTCCTCTGGGTGTTTTCCTGTATGTCCTGCCGCGGCTCACTAACCTGGTCTGGCTCTACGAAGTCGCCAAGTTCAATGCTCCCTGCGGAGTGGTAGATTGTCCACTTCTGTGATGTCTTCTTGTTTATCGTTGTCCTTTTCCTGGCTTTACTCCTTGTCTTTTGGGCTGTCTGGATCGGAGTACTCGTGTCTTGACGGGGGGTCGCGGCAGCCAATCCGGACATGCCAGTTGTCGGCGGCTCTGCGAATCTCGCCTTGAGGGGGTCCTGGGGCACGAGGTTCATGATCCCAGTCGCATCCGGGTGTCCGGTGTTTGTGCTTCGGTGTACGTTGCTGGTGGCCTGCTTGATACGTCTCGGCATGGGCATCTCAATCAGTTGGAGGTAGGCGCGACCACACTGGATCCGGGCCTGGATTCCACACAAGAAATCGAGACCGAGAATTACGTCGTCCAAAACCTCGGGCAGGATCAGCAGCGGCATGACCGTTTCTTGTTGATCCAGCCGGATCTTCACCGTAATCGCCCGGTTCACCTCTCTCGTGGTCCCATCCGCCAATGATATACGCGTCCTCATGTCCCTCCTGATAGCTCCTTCTCCCATCTCCTGGGCCTTCTGCTCACTGATGAGCGACCGCGTGGCACCGGTGTCGAGTGTGGCCGAGAACGGAATGTTCTCGATTAACACTCGCGCCACGATTCGTCCGCAATCCAAATTCAACGGGTGTATTACTGGCGAGGGTTGGGTGTGCTGTCGTCCGGCCGATCTCCCGTCTGACGGAGACGCTGTCCGTTTCCCGACCCCGAAGGTCGACAACAACCGATAGTCCGGGTGCCAGGACGACCGCACTCCCAGCAGAAGATCAGCTGAGAATTTCGGCATTCCCATAACTTTGGTGCTATTTATCCGATCGTGTTGAAATTTACACAGTTGATCAATATATAAATGTACCAAAAATCAAAGCTTTATCTTTAAAATTGTGGCAGTGGGAGTCTTTTGCGATTTGCGGGGGTGCGGGAGGGTGCATCCGAAATTTAAATAAACTTGATCTGCGTATGGTATACAGGAACCTGCATGCCAAGTTTGGTGTCTCTAGTTCTAATGGTCTCTAAGATCGACGCGTTCATACAGACAGACAGACGGACATGGCTAGTTCGTTCGGCTGTTGATCCTGATCAAGAATATATATAGTTTGTATAGTCGGAAATGCCTCCTTCTGTCTGTTACACACATTTGCAGTACTTTATAACTCCCTTTTTCCCATTTTTAATGGGAACAGGGAGTAAAAATGCCATGAAATTACAAGTTGTTAGCACTTAATTCAAAGTTTTCTTCACGAAGCCAAAGCGATCCAAAGATTTTCAATAAGCAGCAATGCCAAAAACAAGGCTCAACATATGTTCAAGACGCAGCCAGGACGACAAAATGAGAGGAGGAAGAGACGAAGAAGAAAACAAATTCAAAAGTATGAAAATGTTGTAAAACAAGTGAAAGTTAAGTGAAACTTTAAAAGGTGGCATTTAAAAATGTATGCAACCCAGAGTTAGAAGGCATTATAAGTTATTAGCATTTCCCGGCGTGCAGTGCTACGCCCCGTATAAAAACATATTCGTATATATACTTTGCACCCGGGAATGTGAATTTTCCGGAAAATTGGTATGCAGTCTTAAATGAATTTTCATATTGATCTTTGAAAATGAGTTTGAAGCAAATCGCATAAGAACTCAACTTTGTCATTTTTGCCACCCACTTTCAACCCGGAAATGTGAATTTTCCGGAAAATTGGTATGCAGTTTTAAATGAACTTTCAAATTGATCTTTGAAAATGAGTTTGAAGCAAATCGCATAAGAATTCAACTTTGGCCTTTTAACCACCCACTCTCCACCCGGGAATGTGAATTTTCCGGAGAATTGGTATGCAGTTTTTAATGAACTTTCATATTGATCTTTGAAAATGAGTTTGAAGCAAATCGCATAAAAAACTCAACTTTCGCCCTATTTACCACCCACTTTCCACTATAAGAGCTAGAGACACCAAATTTGGCATGCAGGTTCCTGTATACCATACGCAGATCAAATTTATTTCAAATTTCGGATGCATCCCCCCGCACCCCCGCAAATCGCAAAAGGCTCCCACAGCCACAATTTTAAAGATAAAGCTTTGATTTTTGGTACACATGTATGTTTAATCAATGTCTTTCGGATTTGTAAATTTCAACATGATTGGATAAATAGCACCAAAGTTATGGAAAAACTTATTTCCCCTGTCTCAGCAGGCAGAAACAACAGTTTGACATGCACTGTGCAAGTTGAGTACGCTGCTTGCTTGTGTTGCCGCTGAACTGCTTGAAATGCAAGTTGGGAGCAGGGAGTCTCGTAGTCGGGCACACTCGACTAGAGTATTCTTACTTGTTACTCCCTGTTCCCATTAAAAATGGGAAATAGGGAGTTAGAAAGTACTGCAAATGTGTGTAACAGACAGAAGGAGGCATTTCCGACCATATAAACTATAAATATTCTTGATCAGGATCAACAGCCTAGACGAACTACCCATGTCCGTCTGTCAGTCCGTCTGTCTGTATGAACGCGTCGATCTCAGAGACTACAAGAGCTAGAGACACCAATTTTTGCATGCAGGTTCCTGTATACCATACGCAGATCAAGTTTATTTCAAATTTCGGATGCACCCCCCCAAATCGCAAAAGGCTCCCACTGCCACAATTTTAAAGATAAAGCTTTGATTTTTGGTACACATGTATGCTTAATCAATGTCTTTCGGATGCGTAAATTTCATCACGATCGGATAAATAGCACCAAAGTTATGGAAGACTCTATTTCCCCCGTCTCAGCAGTTAGCAACAACAGTTGGACAAGCAGTTTTCGAGCTAAGTGCACTGCTTGCTTGTGTTGCCGCTGAACTGCTTGAAGTGCAAGTTGGGAGCAGGGAGTCTCGTACTCGGGCACACTCGACTAGAGTATTCTTAGTTTTTTTTTTTAAATTTTTTTGTTTTTTATTGATTCAGCATAATTTGAAGTTTTTGAAAAAGCTCTTAGTAAACAAAAGTCGAGCTGCAATTTGCTGATTAAAAGTATAAAAGGAAAAGATAAATTCTACAAAAATTGTGGTTAATTTATTGATTGAATGCAAAATAAACCATTTATTTTGTGCTTTGTTTTTTGTCTTTATGGCAAACCCACAAAATGGCATCCTTTGGGACTGGCATATAAAACAAAACACAAACATCATCATTTATAATGGGCAGAAAAACGCAAACAAACTCTCTAACTGGGCGAGAAATTATCCCTTTAATAGGATGAGTACATTACGCATACTTGAAATGCTTTTAAATGTGCATGTTATTCACTCTGTTAAATAATGTGATAGGGTTGCATGTCCGGAATATGCCTGGAGGCATTTTAAATTATTAATATGAGCGGGGATGTTAAGTGCCTGAAACAAGTGACGAATTATGTAAATATTAACAAAAGATGAGAGTTATTATAGTTGTGGAATAAAAAATTACATAATTCATTTTTTCCAGCCAATTTACAATAACAGCAGCCAAGTGACCAATTCATTGAATTGGTAGCCAGGTTCGACTCGTGCCCAGAGAAAAGCTGCATAAGACATGCATTTGCCTGGACAGCCCCTGCGGACATGCAACATTTTTGCAGGGAGGCAGGGGAAATGTTGCGCCTGCTGTTGCTTGTTTTTGGTTTGTCTGTCCGTTTTCTGCTGATGGTGTAAACTTAATGCAATTTCAATGAAAATGTTCGGCTTTAGTTTATTGAATACGCATTGCTGCACATACAAAGATTGAAAGGGTAGACTGTAGTTGGCAAATTTATACTATTTGGACAAGGATTTTGCCTACATGCAGCAGTTGTACATGCTTCCTTTTTGTTGCAATGCTGAATGTGTGGCCCTGGGTCTACATATGTTTACTAGGTTTAGAATGGATTCCATGAAATGCATAGCCCCTGCTGTGGACAGTTTGAAAAATGTAGAGTAAACGAACAAAAGATTATATCATTTACTATACTTGACTCGTTGCTGTGGACACACATAAGACCACAAGAACAAATAACATTATATAATTCATTCGCCTTCTCTGTTTGCTGGTAATCTTTACCTTTCCTAGATAATCACTCTACGAATCTCTATTGTCCTTTTATAATATGATAAATTATATTTACCAAGACTTGCTTGCAAAGCGAAAGCAAAGAAAAGTCATTTAAAATATGATAGAGGCAGAATAAGTTATTTAAAAGTTTAGTTGTGTCACCCTCTCATCATTTTTGACAAACAACTAAAAATGCAAATCGAGTGCATCCGGGAAACGCTTCTTAAATTTACACTGCTGAGCTATCCAAACCACAAATACAATAAGAATCAAGTAAGAATGCTCTAGTCGAGTGTGCCCGACTACGAGACTCCCTGCTCCCAACTTGCATTTCAAGCAGTTCAGCGGCAACATAAGCAAGAAGCTCACCTAACTTGTCCAGTGCCTGTAAAACTGTTGTTGCTTCCTGCTGAGACGGGGGCAATAGATTCTTCCATAACTTTGGTGCTATTTATCTGATCGTAATGAAATTTACGCAACCGATCAACATTGACTAAACATATAAGTCTGCCAATCAAAGCTTTATCTTTCAAATTGTGGCTGTGGGAGTTTTTTTCGAATTGCGGGTGTGCAGGGGTGTGCATCTGAAATTTGAAATAAACTTGATCTGCATATGCCAAATTTGGTGTCTCTATCTCTTATGGTCTCTGAGATCTGTGCGTTCAGACAGACAGACAGACAGACGAAAAGACGGACATGGCTAGTTCGTCTCAGCTGTTGATGCTGATCAAGAATATACATAGTTTATATAGTCGGAAATGTCTCCTTCTGCATTTGCAGTACTTTATAAATCCCTTTTTTTCCATTTTTATTGGGAACAGGGAGTAAAAACTGTACCAACAAGTTGTTAAAAAGCTACAAGCCTTGGTAATTGGGCAGCGCAAAGAATAATTAAAAATGATTTTATTTTGGTTCTTGACTTAGTCAACATGCACCAGCAAATGGAAAAACTTGCAGAACTTTCAAAACCAAAGAAGGGAACAACGATCAAAACCCTAGACAAAAGCACATTGAGCAGCCATACAAATGTCCTGCAAAAAATCCATACGAAAAGTGTTTAACTATGTTGTTGAGTTCAGTACAAGTCGTTTTGACATGACTTATTTTGAGTTATGACTTATTTTGAAACTAGCTTAGAAAAACAACTCGCCCTTTACTCATGAAACTGCTGCATGGGACTGTCGACTTAATGTAATTGAATATTTCAAGTTGCCAGATCCAAGCAAGCTCTTCAACTAATCCCCACACATGAAATTCAATCAGATTAGTTTTCTCTTGAAGCCAACACGATTCACACATTCTGAAAGTCCATTACATGGCCCATTTGTATGCAATTTCCATGAAAAGCTGAAAACAAAAACTGAAATGGCCTACAATAGAGCGAAGAGCACGCAGCTGAAGTGGCAATGGTTGTTCGTTGTAGACTGTGATTTCTGTTGAGCGGGTTAGTCGGTGGTTCTATGTTGTCGCTGCCACGCACAATAAAGCGTCTGAAAAGCACATCAAATGAAGCGATGAGCGCGGGAAAAGTGAAAAATTGCATTAGCCAAGCACACACGTAAAGTAAGTATTCACGAACTACGTATGTAAGTGTATTCAATTCAATTTCATATCTGTCGAAAATATGCAGTCGCTTTATCTTAACTAGTGCAAGTAGGCGTGTGTGAGCTGAGCAGGCATTTAATTACCTTAGAGGTGGGTAGAGAGGAAGGACGAAACAGGTAATACATCATGCATGCTGTATAAACGACAATATTCAATGATTTTAATGGGAATTGCCATGCTTAAATTAAGTGTTTGAGTGTCAAGAGACACATTTTTATATTGTGACACTATTAAGTTAGTTTCACTTGCAGCGAAGCAACTGCATTTTGCATGGCATTATGTCATGGAATTAGGAGGGAGTAAAGTGATTTTAATAAAAAGAATGGGATGCAACGGATTCGGCTTACGCCCGAGTATCCTTAGCACATCTCTACTCCAGCAGCAGACAAAGCCCTTCCATTTGCTGAGTTTTCTTCTGTTTTTATACTCTGTTTTCCAAAATGGAAAAAAAGAGTATATTGGGTTTGTGAAATGTCCGTCTGTCCGTCTGTCCGTCCGTCTGTCCGTCTGTCCGTCTGTCCGTATGAACGCAGGTTTTTTCCACAGTTTTGAAGCTAGAGCAACCAAACTTGGTGTACATGTTGGTATATACCATAGGCAGACAAAGTGTCAAGATTTCCCCCCCACCCCCACCCCTTCCCCCACAAACCGCAAAAATCTATATCTTCTGCAGTTTTGCAGCTAGAGTCACCAAATTTGGCATGAAGACTACTGATGACATTCTCGATCGATCTGTAAAAAAAAAAATGCCACGCCCACTACCGCCCCTGCAAATGAGCAAAATCTGTATCTCTTACACCCTTATAGCTAGAAACCCCAAATTTTGCAGCATGAATACTTTTGATCTCATCGATAGTTTGGAGAAAAAAATTTTGACACGCCCACCCCCGCCCCAGTAAACAGAAAACAGAGTATATCGCAGTCGGGTGAGCCTGACTGCAACGTTCTTACTTGTTTTTTAGCTAGGTTTCTTAAAATTGCACAATATACAACAACAAAGCAACAGAGAAGCATGCTCAAATTCAAGTTATATTCATTTCAATGCATATGTTTACTGTTTTATACTCTGTTTTGTGTCAAGATCTCCCCCCACCCCTTCCCCCACAAACCGCAAAAACCTATATCTTCCAAATTTGGCATAGAGACTACTAACCACATCCTTGACCGACCTGCCTACAAAAAAATTCCACGCCCACTACCGCCCCCGCAAATGAGCTAAACCTGTATCTCCTACACCCTTATAGCTTGAAACCCCAAATTTTGCAGTATGACTTAATTTGAACTCTTCGATAGATTGGCGAAAAAAAAATTTGACACGCCCACCCCCGTCCCAGTAAACGAGCGATCATTTTGCGAAGCACCCGTCTCGATCTGCTTTAGGCGTCTGCAGTGTTCTGCACTTAGTACAGAAAACAGAGTATATCGCAGTCGGGTGAGCCCTACTGCAACGTTCTTACTTGTTTTTTTGTAGTGTAATGAAAACATTACATGATACAACCGCTTTGACACCATTGTGTTTTTCAAGAAATTATTAGGAACTTTAAAAATATCAAATTTTGAATTTTCAGCTTAAGCGTTGGTTAATTTAAAGAGTTTTATCATCAACCCAAAAAGTCATCTGTAGTTTTCTTACTTTAAGAATGACTACTACTCGATTATTTTTTCCGATTGCTGACCAATTTGCTTCTTTTATTTCTCTGCACATTTTACATAACATTCTAATTTTGATTTGTCTATTTCATGGGCTGTTTGCATGTGTTTTAGTTCTTAATGAACATCATCACTGTATTTCGTTGTTAAATTGAGCTGACGCGTTTCATGTATGCTTTTCTATTTCCTGGTGTGTTTTCTTTTACATTCCCGGGTGGACTAACGAACTTACAAACATAGATACAATATTGCCAGAGTTGGCTTTATGTTACTTTCTGACAGTTGCTTAAAAGGTCAGAAAGGTCAAATGTCGTACAGCAGACTACGTTACTCATATGCAAGCTTACGTCCGAGTGGAAATAAAAGCTAATAGAAAATTATACTTACAATTATCTATATATTGCAACAAGCTCTAAGAAACTTATTTTAAGCTTTTGTTTCATATGCAACTTGTTGAGTGTGAAAACTCATACATAAGTATTTTGAGAAAGCTTAAAAGGAGAAATGCGGTCATCTTACTGTGCCAAGTAAATGTTTGAAAAATGTTTGTGGGTCAAGCAAAGTAAAATCGAAACACCGTCGAGAGATGACAAAGTCCAAAGTCATAGAATGAAATTAGAGAAACTATTATTTGTTCATGTTCGTTTTTGATGCTATACCGTAAACCTGGATACCATATCTCCAAATGGGTGCCAAAATAACCTTGTAGATGTTCGCCTTGTTTTTAAGCGATAGCTTGTTCCATTAAGGAGCGAAAACATGCGTCTTGCCTTTGCCTTGACGCGCCCAGCTACGTCAGCTATGTGGCTCCGGAATGTTAGCCGCTTGTCCAGTGTGACACCAAGATACCTGTGGGCATTCTTCTGCTCTAAGAGCTCTCCATGTTTGAACACACCAGGAGAGGTGCCTTTTCTAAGGGTATACATTACTGAAACACACTTATTGGCGTTTATAGCGATGTTCCATCGGCATGCCCAGTTTTCAAACTTTTTTAAATAGATCTGGAGGTGGTCTGTTGCAGTAAAGACGCATTTGTCTCTGGCCAGAACTGCAGTGTCATCTGCAAAGGTGGCAACAAGTAAGTTGTTGGGGTCCGATATCGGCATGTTGTCCAAAGATGGCATGTCATGCGTATACAGGCTATAAAGAGTTGGCCCCAACACACTACCCTGGGGTACGCCAGCTCTGACTCTCTTTGATTGAGAGGACAGCCTTTTGACGATAAGGTAGAGCTGTGGGTTGAGTAATCCTTTAAGCTTATGCAGAAGTCCTGCATGCCACACTCTGTCAAAAGCCTGTTGAATATCCAAATAAGCTCCAACAACATACTCCTTTCCATGGAATCCATCCAGAACAAAGTCTATAACTCGGTGGAGTTGCTCGGGCGTGCCCTGCCTGAGCCTGAAGCCAAACTGATATTCGAAGAGCCTGGAGCCTTGCGAACTTTGATTACATTTTCCACTTCTGATTAAGGCTGATTGGGGCTACGGGAAGGGCCATCTGCAGAGGCGCTTCTAGAGATTCAGCCACTAGCTGCACTCTTCTTGTCGACGCTGTCTCGAACGTCTGAAATCTTTCCTCCAGATTTTTAACAAACGCTTCGGCTCTGTCCTGGGGAGATCTTGCCCAAGAGCCATCAGGGTTTCTTACTGGAAACTTCGGTGCAACTTGCCTCTTGAATCTCCTCGTAAGCTTCCAGAGCGCAAACTTCGAGCTTTCATCGGGAGAAGCTTTTTCCAGCATGGCGTCTTTTTAATATGGCGAGTACTTTTCTCACCCTGTTGGAGATCCTGCGGTACAGCCTGTCAATCGCCGGGACATTGGTCCTGATGAACTCGAGTCTGAGGCGTTTCTTAAGTGTTAGAAGACCGACAGCTTCCGGAGAGAGGGTAAAGCTGTTGAGCGCGTTGTTACCGGGAGTTGCACATGCTGGCGCCGCAGCTTGGGCTGCTTCTTTGGCCTTTGTAATAAAGGTTTCAACGGCTTTATCAACACAGAAACTATGCACAAAGCAAACAAACAAAAAAAGGATCAAAAATGAATCCCCAGAATGTGTAGCATAGAAAAAGGCGCACATAAACACACAATCAGATATATTCGCCGGCTGGTAGAGGAAATGTGCAGGAACAAAAAAATCGTCAAACGAATTAGCAGGCAAACAGTTCAAACAACTCAATCGCCTAAGCAAATCTCAACAAATTTTGAAACCAATATAATTCATCCAACATATGTCGCTTCATTCCGATATAAAGATGGAAGTCACAAAATACAATTGCAATAAAGAAAAATATAGCTAAGAAATTATTTCAATCTGTTAAATGCAGAAATTGTGCACAAACTTGCGTTTTTAAATGTAAAAAGAAAATTAAAAACAGCTATAATCAAAGCAGCAGCAGGCTGTAAAATTATAAAGCTCATCTCTGGCAAACAAATGAAGCGTCAGAAATATATTCACCTTACCCTCCTTCGCTCCGACAACAATAGTGCTCCTAGAATCCAGTTAGCCACAACCCAAAACAAGTAAGAACTTTGCAATATACTCTTTTTTTCGCCTCTTTGCGGAGCCAAAAGTGGGCGGGGCAATTAAATTTGTGCTCAAATGTAGTTTGTTTTGCCATCATTTTAAGTTTGGTTAGGCCAGTTCTACAGGCTAGTGAACAACAACTTTGCTCGTTTGCAAGGGGTGGGGGTGGGCTTGGCCAAATTATTTTTATCCAATCTATTTATTAGGGCAACAGAACTCAACCTGCAAAATTTGGTGATTCTAGCTAAAGGGGTGTGGGAGATACAGACTTTGCTTAGTTGTGGGGACGGGGGTGGTCGTGGTCAAATTATTTTTTGTCAAATCAATCAAGGAAGTGATAAGTAGTCCTTCTGTCAACCCTTCTGGGGTTGGGGGGTGAGATCTTGACACTTTGTCTTACTTTGGTATATATCAACATGCATATCAAGTTTGCTTGCTCTTGCTTCAAAATTGTGGAAAAAACCTGCGTTCATACGGACGGACGGACGGACAGACGGACATTTCGCAAACCCAATATACTCTCTTTTCATTTTTTTTTCAAAAAAATTAAAAAAAAGTGTATAATCATTGTAAGAAATTGTGCTAAAAGAAACTGATGTTTGACTAGAATGAGATGATAGTCTGCCCCAGACTTTTATTGGAACATCAGCCGGTAAGCAACAACACAATGAGCTCGCAATTAGAACGGAAATAGTTGAAACGGAATCAAGAAATGGGATGGCAATTGGCGCTCTTCCAAATGAGCCCCTCAGTTGGCGCATTGTAATAGTTTTAGTTGTAAATGTGACTGTAATTGAGGCTCATGCCCACATTTCAGCTCCAATCAACATTAGCATCGAACCAGTCCAAAATTTATGACCAGAATGAACATATGTTGGGATTTGCCTTGCCGATCATCAGCAGCCTCCTTAGCTAAGTGCTTAGCAAGTGCAAATCTTCTAAAAACCCACATCCAAGAAGAGTTGACATTGGCAGGATGTAAATAAGGGAAGGAGATAAAACATTGTTGCATTAAACGTGCAAATTAAAGTTATTCCATGTGAGTTGGCATTGAACTTGGACTCAGAATCATCTGAGTAGCCCAAGAATTTTAACTGTCAGCCTCAAGCTTAAAACGCTCTGAAGTATCTAAACATTCTTATCAATATTTAACATAAGGTACGTTGAGATTAAAATTTACTCTGTCAGCATTATAACCATTTCTTGAATATGACTTTCGCCAACTGTCCTGGTAAAGGATAAACTCACAGGTATCCCCCGTCCGGCTGTTATGTGTTGCTGTATTTGTTTTGATGAAATGCTTTATAGCCGGACAATTTGAGTAAAAAGACTGCCAGAAAACCAAGTGAAACGCATGAGTTTTTTAATTCCAAGACTCCGCGTGAAATGGAGTCTTAAGTGGATAAGTTTGGTATAAGATTGCAAAATAGGAAAATATTAAACGTTACATTAAACTGTCCAAGCTTAACTGACCAATAAAATCAAATAACATGAATTTGTAATGTAAATTGTTGACTTCAGCAATTTTTTTTCTTTTATAATTATAATAGTGTTTACTTCATTTATAGACTACTGTTACTATTACTAATAACTTATCCTATGGTGATTCAATGTTTCAACAAAAAATATACATATGCATATTGTACATATTTAAACCTAGATAATAGGGTGAATTAATTACTGGCTAAAAAGATTATTGTATGATTCTTTTTGGCAAGTCAGTTGGGGGAACCCTCCGGAGTCTTCTTCTCGCCCTCTCTCCGTTACGTCCCGCTCTCAAGAGCCTTTGCGCCAGTCGGCAGCCAGCTTGACGGTTAATAACATCTCCGATCTTTGGTATCTGGAGCTCATTTTCAATGTCTCTATTGCGTATGTACCATGCTGCACCAGACATTCTTCGCAAAATTTGTTACTCTTTGTTTCAGTTACTTTAAAGTGTCTGTCAAATGTTAAAAATGTTTTCTTTGATGCTGCTTGGTGGGGCAAAGGAAATAATATATTTGTGAGTCGTGTTTTATTGTGTTATTGAAGAAGAAGCTGACAAATTATTACATTATTTAAAGTACACAACAATTTGTCACTTGATATCAATTCCCTAATGTCCGGTTGATAAGCTGATAAAAACTTGTATTCAGTGTTTCTGGTTTTGAAAGGTATTTTGTTCTGCAACCGTGATTTCAATGGTTTTATTGAATTTCATATGGATGCGGGAGGAAATCAGAAAAATTGTGATCTTTGGTATTTATTACTTTTAAATTGATTTAAGTTATTCAAGCTTTAATATTGCAAAAATTCATTCGAAAACATTAACAAGATAGAAGAGCCATTTTGTCATTCTACAAGAATATGTATTAGTTTGAAAATGCATTCCTCAATTTTTACTGCAAATTGTAATTTTAATCACTTTTCAATTGTATGATAATTTGCGTTGTCAGCAGCAAAAAAATGAAATTCAAAATGTCAGTCGCTTAAATGTTTGTTATTAAGTGCTGTCGGCTGTTTATACTTAAGTTTGCTTGTTTGATGAACTTTGCCAAAAACAGAAACTTTTGCCTAATTGATGTGTGTTCTTGTGCGGCTTTAATGCAACTGAAGCTATGCAAGTTCAAGAAAAAGATAAACATTTTAATTTCATATTTAAGCCATGGCATGCACAATGGCATAGCTTAGATTGTAAGGAGTCGCCCATATAGAATGCCACTGACTCACCGACTGAAAAATTCCCCATCCCAATGTTCCATTCCAAGCAATGTGCGTCAGTCGCAACATGATGGCCTTGCGTTATGTGCTTTCTGCCTCCTATCTTCTTGAGCCAACGACATCATTATTAAAACACTTGGGCTGAGAGCAGTATTCTAAGAGCCCGCAGCAAGAGCAGCCTATTTGTTCATTTAATTTTTTTTGGAGGGATCGATTGATCCAATAAATCAGGTTCTTTGTTGGGCAGCTATTTAGGTAGATTGCAGTTAATGATGATGACAGCAAGAGGTGTTTGATCTTTGCCAAACTTGACACTTTTATCGGAAGTGTGTTGCCACATCAACGATGTCATATGCCACTCTGTTTAAAGTTGTCGTCACATGTGAAGAAAGACAATTGCAGGAGGCGACAGCGTGTGGAGTGAATATAACTATGTAACATACATATCTGTATGTACTGTAATTATTATCACAGGTACTTGGGACTGTCTTGGTGTAAGCCAACTTAGTGGACAGACAGTGAAAAATATATAGAAAAAGATTAAGAGTCCGCAAATTCATTTCAGAAAGTCTAAATTAATTTTAATATACTATTATATAACACAAATTTACCATAATAATTTAAAGATTATTATAAATTTAATTCAAGAACGCTGCAAGTTCTTGTGCATGTTGGTTCGTTACAAAAACGTGTCCGTTTTAAGCGTATGGTAATCAATAATGATAAATGCTTTAACACTTTTCTGGGAACTTCAATTTAACACATAGCGTAGCTTTAAAATGAAATTGCTGTCATGCCTTTTTGTAAATATCTGAGTGAGTTAGCCAAAGTGGAGCAGCTAGCACTTATCAATATACCCAGAAGACACTCGAATTTCCCTCTTGAAAAATGTGTTATTTGCTCTTCTTTTGCACGTTTGCATATTCTTTGACAGTCAGCTATCTGTTCGCAATTCTTTGGCTTTTGAACAGACAACGAGTCCCCAGGCACTGGAACAGTAACTAACGAAATAATTGTAAGAACAAACTGGCCTGATTGCTTTACTGATCTTTTAACTTGGATGTAATTTAAAGAAACGTTTCAGAAGCAAGTAAGTGGGAACGTGACGACTGCGTTGTATCCAGTTTTTCTAGTGTTTCCTATTGCGTATTTGCAGTGGTATATTTGTTATTTCATCGTTGTCAATAAGCAATTCCATTCAAAGAAGTTGACAGTAAAATATATACATCTAACATACGACTAGAAGACACAATCAATGACATTGTTATAAAGATTTTTAATGGAGCTCTGAATAAAAAACGAAGGATAAACATTTGCTAAATGCTCAGTAAAATATGAAAATAGGAATAAAGGATAGATGATCTGTGGCTTCCCAAATCACTTCAAAACACAAATTTTCAATTTGAATAGCAACTTGAACGAATTTCAACTCTGCAAGCAATAAAAAACACGATTGGTAGATATGATTGGATATCTGTAACCAAAACAAACTAATTTTAATCATACTTCAAATTTACTTATTTTTACTTCCTGTTCCCATTAAAAATGGGAAAAAGGGAGTTATAAAGTACTGCAAATGTGTGTAACAGACAGAAGGAGGCATTTCCGACTGTACAAACTATATATATTCTTGATCAGGATCAACAGCCGAGACGATCTAGCCATGTCCATCTGTCTGTCCGTTTGTCCGTCTGTCTGTATGAATGCGTCGATCTCAGAGACTATAAAAGCTAGAGACACCAAGCTTGGCATGCAGGTTCCTGTATACCATACGCAGATCAAGTTTATTTCAAATTTCGGATTCACCCCACCGCACCCCCGCAAATCGCAAAAGACTCCCACAGCCAAAATTTTAAAGATAAAGCTTTGATTTTTGATACATTTATATGTTGATCAACTGTGTAAATTTCATCACGATCGGATAAATAACACCAAAGTTATGGAGGAATCTATTACCCCTGTCTCAGCAGGCAGAAGCAACAGTTTGACATGCACTGTGCAAGTTGAGTACGCTGCTTGCTTGTGTTGCCGCTGAACTGCTTGAAATGCAAGTTGGGAGCAGGGAGTCTCGTAGTCGGGCACACTCGACTAGAGTATTCTTAATGCCATAGCAATTCAGCCGTTTAAATGGTAGGTCATTAATTTCCTAATCTGCTTGTAAATGGCCCCAGAAATAAGTGAAGAGTGATGAAGACATTGGAGCTTATGCCGGACATATTAGTTATATTCAGCTTAGAATTGTGGGTGCTCATAAGTTAAGCTGCTCTGACTATTCTGTAAGCGAATGCTGTCCTGTGTTCGAGTCCTTTGATTAAGCACAAATAAAACTCGAAATTATCGGCGTCGTAATGGTGCAACCCCTCATTTTTATCATTTTGAACAGTTGATAAAGGCTATCAACGTCAGTGAAAAAATGCAAGGAAATGGGTTAGACAAAAGTCTCCTTCGTTCTCGTCGTTTAATAGATGCGTGTGTTCTTTGTGTTTTAAGTGCGACTATGAGACACTCTGCACTCTACGCTGAAAATTCCAACATTTTCGCTTATAATTCTCAATTAGTTAATGCAAAAACTTGGTGTAGTGCCCAACTGAAGCCATTTGGGGTCTATATTTTCTTATTTCTATATTTATGTAGAGTTTTTATATAATATAATGAGGTTTATTTGTATTTAAGAACAAATAGATAATGCTTAATGTTTATGATATTTAATTATAAGGAATTCGTCGTTGTTGTTTTCACCGTCGCGTCTTCGCCGTTGTCGTCTTCACCATCGTCTTGCTGTCGCTCTCTCAGCCACACAGGCAGAACCCACAACTTGCACCTTCAACGAGCAAACACCAACTCTGCCGCCGTCGTGCAGCTTTCGCTCTCATTGATCGTCGTCTTTGCGAAATCGCCGCCTTGCTTTTTATCGTCGTTGTATTTCACCTTTACAACTTTGTAGGGCCCTAAAAACTTAGACTTTAGCTTTAGGCCACTACCAAACTGGCTGCGTTTAATGGCGATTGGGTCGCCAACATCACATCGCCTCGGTTGTTTGCGTCGAAGATTGTACGCCTTCTTGTTCTCGTTCTGCAGCTTCAGTATCTGCGTCTTCGCCTTCGCTCGTAACTCGCTGCGTCCATCTTTGAAAACTGCCGCCGCTTCTTCGTTTATCAAATCTCGTATTTGATGATCGTCTCTAGTTCTCATTTTGACACCAACCAGTAGCTCAAAAGGCGTCGTGTCAATGCTTCTGGTAAACGTCGAGTTGATCGCCTGCTGCACACTGTTGACATGGCGATACCATTTTGTGGGGTCATCAACACTTAGCTTTGAGAGAACTGAAATGATAATAGAATTTAGTCGCTCAACCTGTGCATTTACCCTTGGTAAGCCAGTAGTCGTCTTCACTAGCTTTATTCCCTCGTCGTCGCAATATTTTACAAAGTCCTGCGATGTAAAAGCCGATCCTCTATCCGAAATTATGTAAGCTGTATGGCCAAATGGAATACTTTGGCTGCTGAGCTTCATAATCACCTCGTTTGCAGTGGTCGACTTCGTTGGATAGAGGCCACAAAATTTAGTCATCGAATCGACTACAGCCAAAATGTGTTTGTAGTCCTTGTATGTCGACTCGAGCGGACCCAAAAAGTCAATATGGTCAGCAAACCACGGGACGTCTTCTTTCTGCTTGCCTCTTTTACGATCCTTGTTTTTTTTTTGTGAAAATGTATACACAGACTTGCGGAACCGTCACATTGTTCATCAAGTACTATAGGGCTTGTAAGCTCATACGTCGGTTCGTCAACAATGTCATTCTCAAGCTTCTCATTGCTTTGTCCACCAACAATACTAGTTTCTGCAACAGGTACTTTGTATGGACCTGAGAAAATAGGCGACTCATCTTTTAACACAATGCGCATCTCTACATTTGTTGTTTCATTTTTGACCGGTTCAATATTATTTTCACTTGCTTCTTCGTTAATGTCAAACACCTCATTTTCTAATTCAGCACAGATTTTTAAAACGTTTTGTTCTTCGTTGTTTTCAATTTTGCGCACCTGCAAGCCGTTACAATTAAAAACAATTTCAGCGTGTAAACATAGTTGTTCTCCGATAATCAATTTCATATGAAGAAATCTGATTGGCACGACGTAAAAATCTAACAGGAAATCTTGTTCCTCAATCAGAATTGTTTGTTTGAATTATCCAACTGGTTTCACTTTATTGAAATTGCGATCACCACCGAATCCAATAAGAGCATCACTGCAGCTTTCCAGCTTCGGCTTGCCAATCTATATATATAATTGAGTTTGTCCTCACTGGCGATTGGTGATCGGCGATGGCAATAGGGCGAAAGTTGACTTCTTATGCGATTTGCTTCAAACTCATTCTCAAAGATCAATATAAAAATCCATTAAAAACTGCATACCAATTTTCCGGAAAATTCACATTTCCGGGTGGAAAGTGGGTGGTAAATAGGGCTAAAGTTGAGTTCTTATGCCTTTTGCTTCAAACTCATTTTCAAACATCAATATGAAAATCCATTAAAAACTGCTTACCAATTTTCCGGAAAAATCACATTCCCGGGACGAGAGTGGGCCAAAGTTGAGTTCTTATGCGATTTGCTTCAAACTCATTTTCACAGATCAATATGAAAATTCATTTAAGACTGCATACCAATTTTCCGGAAAATTCGCATTCCCGGGTGGAAAGTGGGTGGTCAATAGGGCGAAAGTTGAGTTTTTTGTGCAATTTGCTTCAAACTCACTTTCAAAGATCTGTATGAAAATTCATTAAAACTGGATACCAATATTCCGGAAAATTTGCATTCCCGGGTGGAAAGTGGGTGGTAAAAAGGCTAGAGATGAGTTTTTCTGCGATTTGCTTCAAACTCATTTTCAAAGATCAATATGAAAATTCATTTAAGACCGCATACCAATTTTCCGGAAAATTCGCATTCCCGGGTGGAAAGTGGGTGGTAAAAAGGCCAAAGCTGAGTTCTTATGCGATTTGCTTCAAACTCATTTTCAAAGATCAACATGAAAATTCATTAAAACTGGATACAAATTTTCCGGAAAATTCGTATTCCCGGGTGGAAAGTGGGTGGTTAAAAGGCCAAAGTTGAGTTTTAATGCGATTTGCTTCAAACTCATTTTCAAAGATCAATATGAAAATTCATTTAAGACCGCATACCAATTTTCCCGAAAATTCGCATTCCCGGGTGGAAAGTGGGTGGTTAAAAGGCCAAAGTTGAGTTCTTATGCGATTTGCTTCAAACTCATTTTCAAAGATCAATATGAAAATTCACTTAAAACTGCATACCAATTTTCCGGAAAATTCGCATTCCCAGGTGGAAAGTGGGTGGTTAAAAGGCCAAAGTTGAGTTTTTGTGCAATTAGCTTCAAACTCATTTTCAAAGATCAACATGAAAATTCATTGAAACTGGATACCAATTTTCCGGAAAATTCACATTCCCGGGTGGAAAGTGGGTGGTTAAAAGGCCAAAGCTGAGTTCTTATGCGATTTGCTTCAAACTCATTTTCAAAGATCAATGTGAAAATTCATTTAAGACCGCATACCAATTTTCCGGTAAATTCGCATTCCCGGGTGGAGAGTAGGTGGTAAATAGGGCGAAAGTTGAGTTTTTGTGCAATTTGCTTCAAACTCATTTTCAAAGATCAACATGAAAATTCATTAAAACTGGATACCAATTTTCCGGAAAATTCGCATTCCCGGGTGGAAAGTGGGTGGTAAAAAGGCTAAAGATGAGTTTTTATGCGATTTGCTTCAAACTCATTTTCAAAGATCAACATGAAAATTCATTAAAACTGGATACCAATTTTCCGGAAAATTCGCATTCCCGGGTGGAAAGTGGGTGGTAAAAAGGCTAAAGATGAGTTTTTATGCGATTTGCTTCAAACTCATTTTCAAAGATCAACATGAAAATTCATTAAAACTGGATACCAATTTTCCGGAAAATTCGCATTCCCGGGTGGAAAGTGGGTGGTTAAAAGGCCAAAGTTGAGTTTTTGTGCGATTTGCTTCAAACTCATTTTCGAAGATCAATATGAAAATTCATTTAAGACCGCATACCAATTTTCCGGAAAATTCGCATTCCCGGGTGGAAAGTGGGTGGTTAAAAGGCAAAAGTTGAGTTCTTATGCGATTTGCTTCAAACTCATTTTCAAAGGCCTATATGAAAATTCACTTAAAACTGCATACCAATTTTCCGGAAAATTCGCATTCCCGGGTGGAAAGTGGGTGGTAAATAGGGGAAAGTTGAGTTTTTGTGCAATTTGCTTCAAATTATGGTATTTTATATCAATATGCTTAGATCTTTTATAGCATGAGGGATTTCTAGCAATGCTTATGCAACCTTGATTATCTTCGAATATTTTTATAGGTTTTTCAAGTTGAACACTTTCTAAAAGAGACTTTAACCATAAGGCTTCTCTAACAGCTTCGAACAAAGCCATATATTCTGCTTCAGTTGATGAAGCAGCTACTGAAACTTGCCTTTTTGTATTCCAACAAATTAAGTTGGAGTTAAACATTTTAAATATATAACCTGTGGTACTCTTTCTATCATTTTCGTTCCCTCCCCAATCAGAGTCAACATAGCCTGTAAATATATTTTCATAATTTGTATTTTTCTTGAAAACTAATTTCATTTCAATGGTTCCTTTAAGGTATCTTAGAATCCTTTTTAAACATTGCCATAATTCGGCATTATTTTTATTAGTGTAGCGACTTAAAATATTGACTGCAGTAGTAATGTCTGGTCGTGTACATAACATAATGTACATTAAACAACCAATTAAATTTCGACAAGGTGCATCATATTTTTCTTCAGAATTCAATAATTTATAATTAAGTTTAGTTGGGAGCGGTGTACTTACTGCTTTACAATCCTCCATTTTAAATTTACTTAAAACCTTTTTTATATATGCAGATTGACTTAAATATATTTTATCTTCACTGATCTCTATCCTCATTCCAATAAAATACTTAATTTGGTCTATATCAGTCATTCTGAATTTTTCCATTAAATACATTTTAAAACTATTCATTCTTTCTAAATCTGAAGTAGTTATCACCAAGTCATCTACATATAGTAGTACATATATATTCTTCTTAATATCGTTTTTATCTAGAATATATATACAGCGGTCTACAGGTGAATTTACAAATCCACATTCTTTTAATGCTTTCTCGAACACTTCAAACCAGCATCTTGCTGCTTGTTTAAGTCCGTAAATTGCTTTATTTAATTTACATACTTTGTCCTCACTACATGACACTCCTTCAGGAATTTTCATGTAAATTTCTTCTTTTAATGTCCCATTCAGGAAGGCAGTTTTGACATCCATATGATGTACTTTGAAACCATATTGATTTGATATCGACATTATGAAGCGAAAACTGGAAATTCGCGCAACTGGTGCAAATGTTTCTTCATAATCTATTTGATATTTTTGGGTAAACCCACGTGCAACTAATCCTGCCTTATATTTTACAGGGTTTCCCAATTCATCGAATTTTAAAGTAAGCACCCATTTGCTGTCAACAATATTTTTGTTTTCAGGCCTTTTAACAATACACCAGGTATTATTTAATTCATGGGCATTTAATTCTACTTTGATAGCTTCTTCCCAAGAACGCTTATCACTTCTACTTTGTATTTCTTCGAAGGAACTGGGGATGGTACAAGCATTTAATACATAATTATTAAGATTGGTGTCACCTTCATTATAAGAAAACTTTGGTAAGTTCTTCAATCTGTTACTTCGTCTAGTCGTAACTTCAATGAGTTGTTCATTAATTTCATTTTCATTAGTGTTAAGAGGACTTTGCTGTTTTTGTCTGGAGACCGTACTCTCATTCCGGTTCATTTCGTTGTATTTCTCCTTACTGTCATTCAGAAGTTTTACGTGATCACCATCCTTACTCTCATTCAGGACATCTGTTTGGTAATTTTCCTTACTATCATTCGGGAAGTTTAATTTATCAGATTCATCATTTTCCTTACTCTCATTCAGGATTTCATTGTGTTCATTTTCCTTACTCTCATTCAGGCAACTAAATTGATCACTTTCCTTACTCTCATTCAGGAATTCCAGATCATTTACAACACCTCTAGAATTGACCATATTTGATTCATCTATTATTACATCTCTTGCAACAATAAATTTTTCATTACTTGAATCCCATAATTTATAACCATTTGGTTCATAACCAACAAGTATGGTTTTAAATGATTTTTCATCAAATTTCCTCTTTCTATTTTTATTATGAACATAAGCTGTTGACCCAAATATTCTTAGATGTTTTAAATATGGCTTTCTATCATGCCATATCTCATATGGTGTTTTTGTGCAATTACCAAGTGCTCTACTTGGAATTCTGTTGGTTATATATGTGGCTGTTAAAACAGCTTCACCCCAGAAGGTTTTATCTAGTTTGGCACCATTTACCATAGCACGCGCTTTTTCGGTGAGTGTTCTTATCATCCTCTCCGAAACTCCATTTAACTGCGGTGTATATGGTACAGTTAAATGGTAACTAATACCTCTCTGGACACAGTATTCTCTCATATCAGTTGACAAATATTCCCTTCCATTGTCTATATATAAATTAACTACCTTTAAGTTAAAATGCGCCTCACTTTTTGCTACAAAATCTTTAAACATGTTAAATACATCCGACTTATGCTTTATTAAATAAGTTACACAATAGTGTGTAAATTGATCCACAAAAATTACATAATAATTTTTGTCACCAATTGAAGTAGGTGTTATGGGGCCATAAACATCTGAATGTATTACGAAGAGTGCTCTTTTAATATAATCTTTATTTTTTTTGTTTTGAAAAGGGTAATCTAGCTTGCTTTCCATTAAGACAAGCTTCACATATTTCATTAACAGGTTGAACTTTGTCTAGTAGTTTATTATCATTAAAGAAATTTTTCCTTTTATATCTAACATTTTCCCTCGGCTTATATGACCTAGCCTCTCATGCCATAATTGATTAATATTTTTATTTTGCATATTTAATGTGAAAGCTGTGAATTTAATAATAGGTATATTATACATACCAGTATTCTCAGCAACCATCAAACCATTTTTGGATATTTTCATTCCATTTTGGTTAAACTCGATTGTCATACCAGCCTCTTGCAGTCGCTTCACAGAAATTAAATTGTCGGGAACTTCTTGACAATATAAAACATCTTCCAGTGTTATTTGATTTTCATTATGCAGACGCACAATTCCTCGCATCGTTGCATATATGAATTCTCCTTGCTTTGCCACCGCAATCTTAATAGGAGGCTCCAATTGGACTGAATCCATAAACAGATTTTTGTCATTCACAATATGATCACTTGCACCAGAGTCCAATATGAAGCTGACATTCTTATTCGAATGTGTAAGATTCTTATTTGCGCGCTTAAGCATAAATGCGAATCCGGGCTGGGTTGTGGCGACTTGTGCTTGTTTTTCATTTTTTTTCTTTGTAGCAGTCCTTCTTTATGTGTCCCTCTTTTCCACAATGGTGACATTTAATATTAATTTTATTTTTTTCTTTAAACTGCTTACGTCCAATATTATTATTTCCTCTCTTGTAATTATTTCTATACTGTCCATTTCTAACATTCTTTCCACTGTTGTAACTAACTGCATTCATAACTTTCTTGCTAGTGTCACTTGAATCATTCCTAATTTTAATTTCGTGATCTAACAATCTGTTTTTCATAAACGCTAGTGTTAAATTTTCTTCCGCCAACGTTTCAATTGCTGTTATTACTCCGTTGTATGAAGATGGCAGAGTCAGCAATAAATGCGATACTTTATCCATCTCATCTATTCGGGCACCTGATGCCAATAATTCATTAATTATTTCATCAAATATTATGAAATGATTCGAAAGAGTCATCTCACTTTTAAGTTTTAGGGATAATAATTTTTTTCGAAGCGACAACTGCGATGCAAGACTTTTACGCTCATAGGTGGCGTCTAAGTTCTGAAAAATTTGTCGCGCAGTTTTGTCGCTTGTCGCGAAGTTCAAAAACGAGTCGCTTAAAAATTGAATCAACGTGCTCTTCGCACGTCTCTCTGCCCTTTTCCAGTCGTCGTCAATTATGTCCGGCAAATTGTTGTCAATTACTTTTAGCACATCAAGTTCTTCCAGGAGTGCTCTAACCCGAAATTTCCAAACACCATACTTTTGTCCGTCAAACGCTTTTATATTATGCTTTACTTTTTCCATATTATTTTATTGTATGTATACTGTCGCTTGATCTATGTATGTATGTGTGAATTTCACAATATGATCTGTGTGTGTATTTGTGAATTTCACAAGATGATCTATGTGTGTATGTGTGAATTTCACAAGAACTATTTTATTTCAAAAGAACTATTTTATTTTGTTTTTAAAATGTATTCGTTGAGTCTGGGTCCATAACCTATTGTAATTTCACTGTTTTCTATTTAATAAAAAGTCGGTTTTAGTTTTTGTTATAATTCACTTTTGATTTAATTCTTTTAGTTTACTCACGCACAACCAGCCACTTTAACAATCGCAAAAGAATGAGCAAGATAGTTATCGATAAACATAAATCAAGACAGAGCTGGACAGTGTGACCATGTTAGTTTTGGTAACATATTCCAACACTCATTTTCAAAGATCAACATGAAAATTCATTAAAACTGCATACCAATTTTCCGGAAAATTCGCATTCACGGGTGGAAAGTGGGTGGTTAAAAGGCTAAAGATGAGTTTTTATGCGATTTGCTTCAAACTCATTTTCAAAGATCAATATGAAAATTCACTGCGTTAAAGTTGTTAAAACTGCAACTGGAAAATTTACCCTGTTGGGTAGAAAACTGTTGGTTAAGGTTGAAGGAAGTTAAATTTTTGTGCGAATATGATGTTATACGGGGCGTAGCACCGCACGCTGGGAAATGCTAGTATCATAATAAAAGCCTTCCTGAATGATATTGAATTAATTGCCCGTATCGAATAGCGCCGTACATTTTTTTTTTCCAATATTTACTTCTTTGCTGGTTAAATCGTTTTTCATTATAAATCAAACTGCGCACATTTAAAATATTTGTCACAAACTTTTCGCACTCTTTGGAAATGGGCCCGTACTCTTTACATTTGTTACACTTTCTGCCTTTCTCTTTTTTTGACAATTATTCGACACATGCCCTTTTTCACCACAGTTTTTTTCACACGTTAGTTTCACCTCTTTTTTCGCGTCTTTGCTTTGAAACCGTTAGCGTCCCGGAACAACAACGTTTTTTTCAATTGGTTGCGTTATTTTGTACGGAAACATTGCAATATAATAATATAGTCAGGCCTGCATAGTGACGACTATCTAATAGTTCCCATATAAGCAGACGACTCATCTGTTGATTTTGCTCAAGAAAATATATTCTTTATGGGATACAAAAACCAAAATTTACTGCAGCACTATGACCACCAACAACAGAAGAGAAACTATGACCAGAAACAGAACAGACAGGAAATATAATAGGAATCCGGAAGGGAAAGGATTTGAGATCAAACTTTTTCGTGCAATAATTTCACTTAATGTTAACACAATCTTAAGTCACACGAGAAGACAAAAAAAAAGTAAGAATGCTCTTTACACAGCTAATCAACATTGATATAACATATATGTGTACCAAAAATCAAAGATATGTCTTTAAAATTGTGGCTGTGGGAGATTTTTTCGATTTGATCTGCGTATGGTATACAGAAACGTGGATGCCAAGTTTGGTGTCTCTAGCTCTTCTAGTCTCTGAGATCGACGAGTTTATACAGACGGACGGACAGACAGACGGACATGGCTAGTTCGTCTCGGCTGTTGATGCTGAACATCAAAATATACAGGCTATATAGGCGGAAATGCCTGCTTCTGCCTGTTAAACACATTTGTAGCACCATTTTTGATGGGAACAGGAAGTAAAAAACATTCACTTTACACTTTGGTTGAAATTTTCAACCATAATGTAATGCAAACTATGCAAACTTGTTGCTTTTGATAATGTTTTTTTAGTGGAGGGATTATGCATAGCAATCTGCAACTCAACCCTCGACGAATATCGACGTTTAGCTATTGATATCCTGTGATGAGTAGGAACCTGGAGAGATTTAGAAGAAAGCGTGACAGCATAAAAGAAAATAATAAAAAATAATATTTTTAGTTTCAATGGCTAATAAGTTTATTTGAAGTGTAGTCTTGTTCGAATATCCCCACATATATCAAATATTAATTAAAGTGTCTTCATTTAACATAGATTCAAATAAATTGCAAGTTTTAATTAAATTTAAACAGGAAGTGTAATTTTGAAAATATTTTTTTTGCAACCTATCTGCAACAATTAACGAATGGTAATTTTATCTCTGTTTTACAAGTTTTACTAAAAGACGACTGCGTCACTCGTTTGTCTAGAGGCGCATTGCGCCAATAACTTCTCATTCATTTTTCAGAAGGCTGATGTGCAGCGTTCGAAAAAGAAGACAAGAAGACGTGTGGCGAAAGGCAACACAAGTTGGCATTATCCTTGGGTATTGAATTATTTAAAGTTGGGGCTATAACTGCCCAGGTTTTACATGTCTTTAATTATCAAATGCTAGACATGGCCAAATTTGAAAAATGTCTGTCGCAGTTGCTCATCAAACAAAGTGCAATTTGTCGTCATGCACCACAAAAGCAAACCACAATTGAGAAAACAACAAAAATTCTGGCTTCTTTTGTAAGTTCATTATTTCCACAGCATATTCTTCTTAATTTTAACCGACAATGCGGCACATAACAAATTCCTTCTACTTTTTCATTTGCAAAGTGTGCAAAACTCTGCAAAATATGCAACGCGAAAAGAAAATGTTAAAAGTTGTAAGCGCAGCTCTGAACTTTAAATAGTTTATGGAGTAGAATTGCTAAATGAAGAGTCGTTTTTGCAAAGCTCAATACTTGTTTTCTCAGGGGAAACTTTGGTACTTTCTTTAATTTGTTTGTTACACACAAACTTCGAGTATTTACCCTACTACAGAGAGAAGGTTTTTGTGCCTTTTTGCTGTTTGTGCTGTTTGCACAATTTAGCAACTGCAACAATCATTACGATGATGAGGACGGCGTGATTATTAAAATTGCACACAAACTAAGAGAAATTTGGATAAATAAGTCGCGGATGCAATGCGGCGTGTTACATGTGGAGAGTACAACTGGGAACTGTGTCAAATTCCAATGAATGAATAATGAATAGGAATAAGGAAGGGGGTGCATGAATACAATGAGCAAATATGGGAGCTATTGAATAATTTGCGTGGAGTCTTATGGTTTGATTAATGATGAAATGAACAATATGAACTCAGAATATCCAATTCCTTCTAGAATTCTGAAATTGCACTTTAGAAAACGTATCGCTGTACATAGACCTAAATATCACGTCATTTGTTAAGTTCAACCAGATATGAAAATATCAAGATCAAAGAACAAAAAATTACTTAATAGAAACTTTTCCCTAAGAAAGCAAAGCGATTTAAAGTTTTTCCATTAGCCGCAATGCCAAAAACAAGCTTCAACATATGTTCCACAGCAAGCCAAGAAAATCTACTTAACTGTGAAAATGTTATGATGCAATCGAGAGTTAAGTGAAATGCAGAAAGTGGCAGGCATATGTTGCCCATGACCCAAGGTCGTCATAATATAAGCTATGCCAATAAAAATACTTGAAATAAAAAGAAAGGCAGGCTTTAAGTGCAGCCACATTACACATGCGATGGGTACAATTAACTTTGTTTAAATTTTAAGGGGTTAAATTAACACAACCTTATGTCACGAAGTACTCTTCTGCAGAGTATCGGTGTGCCGAAGATAACTTTTTTTTATTTCTTTGTTTTCTGTTGTTGTTGCGGGTTGAGAAACGGGTGAATAGTTATCTGACCTAGGAAATTGTGACAACACTAATGATAATCATAATTAGGACAAAAATGGCGTCGTAAGCGACTTAGTAGAAAGGAACTAAGTTGCGTATGATTAACATTTTTACATATGTATATGTGCCCATATGTATGTGGGATCCGATAGGGTTACTAGGAGCTGCCGGACTTACAGTCCGACCCGTTAATTTAAATTGTAGCATAGTGGAAACGCTACACATTTAATTTCGTTTCATATATCGTTTACTACATTATTACATATATCGCAACACATATATCGTTTATCGATCGACTCTGCAACTCAAAATGAAAAGGAAGAAGACACAGAGTCAGTCAGTTCGTGTGTATCGCTATTGCTCGTTGCTCACCAAATTTGTGTAACTATTTTGTATAATTTTCAACTATATATTTGTTAAACAAACAACTAAACTTATCAAATCAAGTCTACAAACATTATTTGAGAACATTTAGCCGGCCATCCTACATGTATGTAGTACATACTATGTACCTAATGTGCTTTGAACAGGTAACCATGACAACAATTGTTGACAGTTATTCAAATGAGCACATTCAGCGCTGCTCTTCAACCCCTTGACACCTTTCATACAATTTCCCCTGCTGCCTGTCCTTATTTTCAGTCCTAGCATTTGAAACAGGATAGTCCACAAGCAACCGAGTCTGTGCTTTGCGGCGTATGTTCGCCGCAGGGGCAAACAGAAGTTTCAAAATGTACAGAAAATGAGAATCAAAGAGAAAGATGATTGCAATTTACAGCCAAAAGTCTACCCACAAATTCATCAAAGTGCGGTGCTTGGAACCGAGCAGAGTCTGATTTAAAGACCAGATGAGCTGAAAGCGGAAACAGATTAAAATCATAGGTGTTTGGCACATCATATCTAGGAAGTAGCAATAGATGAAATTGCAGTTGCTCTAAATCAAACAGATTGGTTATTATATTGGGTTCCATTCTTTTATAGTTGGAAATTCAATATTGGTCTGTAAGTTAAAATTTGTCATTTAAAGGCTACAAACCTTGCAAAGTTCATTATTCTTTTATTTGAAATCAGCAAAATGCCAAATGCAGCACTGCAATGCAACACAACCCTAACCCAACAGGATTCAAAGTTCAATTCAATTTACTGATTAAAAATATAATAATAACAATATACCAAAGATATATTAGAAAAACACTTTGATCTCTTTTTTATTCTGTTCTCAAGAATTTAATGCAAAATAAGCAATTTATATGGAACTTCGGTTTATTTGCAACTAGGTTGGGTTCAACTCCTAAAGCGTTAAATAAGTCCGCATTTACACGATGATAAAATTTCATGGCGTTTTTTTTTTTATTCTGGTTCGACACGCCTGCCTAACATCACTTGCATTTAGACGGAGATTTTCGCATCACACACAGCAATTATGATTTTCTGATGTTTTGACAAGTAATCCAAAGACACAAATCAAAATTTAAAAAAATATAAAGGCAAAGTAAGTCGTGGGGTCATGAGATTGCGTCATGACGTTAAATCATCGTATAAATGTGGACTAGAAAAATTACAGAAATTAAGCTTCGCTCACCAAAGCTTCCGCTCTTTAAGAATGTGATACAATTTTTACTTAACCAGCAAAATGCTATAAGCCGTAAAAAATACAACAGCTAAAACCTGATAGGAGCAATTAGCTGATTAAAAATGAAATAAAAGGACTGTGCTTAATTTATTTAGTCAGTTTCTGCAGCCTTTTAATGTGCCTCGATGGCAAGCGCACAGCATGCTGAGGGTTTTGTCTGAAGCTGGCACATAAATAAAAACATATCAATTTTATTATTCTTCATTTTCATTTTCAATGCGGCACAGAGTGTTCAACGAACTCTTTAGCTATTGCAGACTATAAGTATCCTCATTGTGGAATGAGTATATTTGCATACTCGAAATGCTTTTAACGACGTATTTAACTAACAAATAATGTGATAAGTGGAGGATGTGGCCGAATTTTGAATTATAACCGTGAGCAGGGATTAATTTAATGCCATAAACAAGTGACAAATTAAATGAACATCAACAAATGATAGAAATTATTTTGGTTGAATTTATTTGAGTAAATACATACGAATTCTCTCACCAATTTTTCAGACAATTGGCAGAAACAGCAGCTAAGCGACAAATTCATTAATGAAAACTGCATTAAAATTGCAAATGCATTGAGATAACCATCTTTTGAGGCGAGGCCGGGAAAATGTTACGTCTTCTTCAGCTTATTGTCGGTTTTCCTGTCGACCGTTGACAGTTTTTTGCTGCTACAGAAAATGTAATGCAATTCGAATGAATTATCAGAATATTATTTTTATTTATTGAACAAGCATTGCTGGACACCCACAAAGGAAGCCTACAGCTGGAAAATACAAAATATGCCTCATCATTCGAAAAAGGTTTGTGTCTGAGTGAAACAGCAGGACACGCGTTCCATTTGTATCATTTACATTGAACATCGTGTAGCCTTGAGTATAAATACTTGGTATGGAATCGATCCTTTCAAAGCTTCCTGCAGCGCCTAAAATTATGCATAACTAATGTTTCTGTCGGGCTAATATATATCTATATATATAAAAGTGTTGATGCTGACTGATTGACTGACTGATTTACAATTGTCGCACAGCCCACACCATAAGAGCTAGAAGGCTGAATTTTTCACAGTAGTTTCGAATTTTGGAAAATTCGGTCGGGAAATGTCGAAAATTCGCGGAAAACCGTTGTTGTCGGATGCACCCGACTGCGATATACACTTTTTTAGCCTCTTTGCGGAGTCAGAAGGCAATTGTATTTTTGCTGAAATCTTTCAAGTTTTACCATCAATTTAAGTTTGTTTGGCCCGTTCTACAGGTTTGAGAGAAACAAAATTTGGTCGATTGCAAGGGCGGGCTGGGCGTGGCAAACATATTTTTATCCAATCTATTTAATGGGGCAATAGAATTCAACCTGCAAAATTTTGGGACTCTAGCTAAAAGTATGTGGGAGATGCAGACTGTGGGGGCGGGGGTGGGCGTGGCCAAATTGTTTTAAGTCAGATCAATCAAGGATGTGATAAGTAGCCCTTGTGCTAAATTTGTTTACTCTATCTATAAAACTGTGGAATTCGCATACATAGTATATATTCACACAGACAGCAAACAGTATAAATCAAACTGATTTTCAGTTTGCACAAAACTAATTTTGTTTTTTTATTGCATGTAAAAATACATAAAATTAATACTAATTTTATTTTTTTTAAATAAGTTTCTATTTAATAACATAATATATTTTAATTGCGTAAAATTGACGGGAAATTGTATATGTGTGTACGCATACACTAAAAACTAAAAGACCTGTGCTTTTGCTTTGCACTCTTAATTTGTTCGCATACATACATATATGTATATTCACACAAATGACCGATGTGCCGTTTGTTTTTATACTCTGTTTTCCAAAATGGAAAAAAAGTATATTGGGTTTATGAAATGTCCGTCTGTCCGTCTGTCTGTATGAACGCAGTTTTTTTTCCACAGTTTTGAAGCTAGGGCAAACAAACTTGGTATGCATGATGGTATATACCATAGGCAGACAAAGTGACAAGATTTCCCCCCCACCCCCACCCCTTCCCCCACAAACTACCAAAATCTATATCTTCTGCCGTTTTGCAGCTAGTGTCCCCAAATTTGGCATTAAGACTACTGATGACATCCTCGACCGATCTGTATAAAAAAAAATGGCACGCCCACTACCGCCCCCGCAAATTAGCAAAATCTGTATCTCCTACACCCTTATATCTAGAAACCCCAAATTTTGCAGTATGAATACTTTTGATCTCATCAATAGTTTGCAGAAAGAAAAAATTTGACACGCCCACACCCGCCCCAGTAAACGAGCGATCTTTTTGACAAGCCCGCATCGCTCTGCTTTGGGTGTTTGCAGCGTTCTGCACTTAGTAGAAAGAAGAAGATATTAATTTTGTCATGGTCAATGATAAAATTTAATCAAAATCGACTATTTCTTATAGTTGGCATTGTAAAAATTAGATGTAAGAAAAGCTATTTTGTTTGATACCAACATTATTTTACGACTAAATAATATGTCATATGAATGTGTATATACATACAGCTATTGACAACTAATTGGAAACAAATGTACTATGAGTGGATTTCCAAGAATTGCAATGCTCAAAGACAAGCTAACGGAACACTTTCGCGCTTTTTCTCTTCTTCCGTTATTCCTTTCTTGATAAATGCAGCGACTTTTTTTTGTCTAGCAACTTTCACTGATTTTGAACGTTTTTTAAGCTGAGTGGCGTAATTTGGGTGTGACAACTAATTGGAAACAGTTTATATTCTGTATAAAATATAAGATTTTTCTGGGTAAATTGGCAATATTAAAGTGAGTTGTAATTGTTTTTGTTGTTAAGAACCATTTTCCTTTAAAATAGTTTATCAAAATAACCGTAATCTATGGGTAGTGGCAAGAGTTGTACGCCGGCCATGCGAAAATCAATTTTTGAGCTACGCAAGACATGCGTACAATAACTAATTAAGCAAAAAGGATTTCCCACCAAATATTGATGTGCTAAGCAAATCAAAATAATTGTTTCATGCATTTTTTTAAAGTTTCTTATGTTTTTGGTGGAATATATTTTATGTTTCCAATTAGCTGTCGCAGACCAATTTGAGCTTCCAGGTGAAAATCGCTCTAAAAACTTTAAGCTATCTATTTTTTGTGGTATTTTTGTTTTATACTTATGTTCCCATATCCCTCATTTAATTAATTATAAATTTAATGCCGAAATTTGGAAATTTAATAAAAAAAAATAAAAACAACGTAACCAAAAATTTAGTTTCCAATTAGTTGTCAATAGCTGTATATGTACATATTTTCAGCCATATGTACATACCTTAGTAAAATAACTATATGTGCACTGCTTTGAATTGCTTTTTTTTTCAACACCAATTTTCTTGATATATTTTATATTTTTATTTGGTTGGCTCTTAATAAGTAAAAAACAAAAAGGCAGAAAGAAATTCAATTTCATTTTTTTAAACCAAAACAAGTAAGAATGCTCTAGTCGAGTGTGCCCGACTACGAGACTCCCTGCTCCCAACTTGCATTTCAAGCAGTTCAGCGGCAACACAAGCAAGCAGTGCACTTAACTCGTAAACTGCTTGTCAAACTGTTGTTGCTGCCAGCTGAGACGGGCGTAATAGATTCTTCTATAACTTTTGTGCTATTTATCCGATCGTGTTGAAATTTACACATCCGAAAGACATTGATTAAACATACATGTGTACCAAAAATTAAAGCTCTATCTTTAAAATTGTGGCTGTGGGAGTCTTTTGCGATTTGCGTGGGTGCGGGGGGGGTGCATCCGAAATTTGAAATAAACTTGATCTGCGTATGGTATACAGGAACGTGCATGCCAAGTTTGGTGTCTCTAGCTCTTATAGTCTCTGAGATCGACGCGTTCATACAGACGGACAGACAGACAGACAGACGGACATGGCTAGATCGTCATGGCTGTTGATGCTGATCAAGAATTTATATAGTTTATATAGTCGGAAATGCTTCCTTCTGCCTGTTACACACATTTGCAGTACTTTATAACTCCCTTTTTCCCATTTTTAATGGGAACAGGGAGTAAAAAAATTATTTTTGTATGTTTCACATAGAAAATGGGTATAACAGCAAAATATATTTTTTATGAAAAAATATTTCCAAGAAAAAAGTTTAAGGTTTATTAAACTGTCTTAATAATGAAAGGAGTTGCCCTTATGTTCCTGCAGCTTCTGCAGCCTGCGGGGCATTGAACCTGCCAAGTTTTGTAGAGTTGATAACTCAATCTTGGCCCATTCTGCAATGATAGCTTGTTTTAACTCCTTCAAGGTATCGTACTGCCTTGTGCAGGCATAAACTTTTGCTGTAAGGATGCCCCACAGATCCTCAATCGGATTTAAGTCGGGACTCATTGCCGGCCACTTCATCAACGGTATATTGTGGGTGTCAAAAAAATCCATTGTAGCCCGGGCAACATGAATCGGCGCGTTATCCTGCTGAAACGTCCATTGATCACCATGGAAATGCTCAGCAAATGGAATAAGCTCACTACTAATCAATTCTATATATGCTTGAGCATTCATCCGGCCGGATAAAAAACATATTGGAGACTTGCCTGTAGCACTAAAGGCAGCCCATATCATAAGCGATCCACCGCCATGGTTCCGCTTGTAACAAGTAGCCCGTGGATGACGCGGATCTCGCCAATATTTATGATGGCCGTCTGGACAGTCCAAATTATATTTTTTTTCATCACTAAAAATTATATTTTCAAATTCGACGTCCCAGAAATTGTGTCTTTCATAAAAAGCAATGCGCGCATCTTTATGACGTTTAGTTAAGCGGGGTTTGCCAACTTTGTTTTGGTATGTGAGGTTAAAATTTTCGTGCAAAATTTGGCTCACACGTTGTCTGGTGATTGTTAATCCGAGTTCTGCTTTGATTTTGTTGCAGCTCATCATATCTTCGGTTGCTTACTGTCGCATGTGTCGTTTTGTACGGTTGCTAATGGTTGAAACTGGACCAATTCGACGATTTATGCGGTAATCGTCTGGATTCTTTAAAGATTTCGAAATAGTATTTCGATGACGATTAAGTAGTGAAGCGATTCGAACAGTTTCCATGCCGGCTAGTTTCATTCCCTTGATCTTTCCCTGTTCTTCCTCAGACAATTCAGTACCACGAGGCATTTTTAACTAAAAATGCAATTTTTTTAATATTTTGGTTGGTTTGATGCATTAATGAATGCTTACGTACTTAATCAATATGCTTATCACTTTTCCTGTAACGATGCTAACACTGTGACTCTAAAAACACAAATAGGCATGAATGCACATATATCAGTTTTCTACGTAGAGCGCGACTTTGATTTCTTATCTAAGCTAACGATACTACAAATGCTGTTCAAAGAAGACAATAATTTGCGGTAATTGAACACAACAATAAGAGATAAGAACTGCATATTCAAAACAAACGAGCAGCTTTTACCTTTTAAGAAAACGAAAAAAAAAATTTTGCACATATAGTTATTTTACTAAGGTACATGTGGGATCCGATAGGGTTACTAGGAGCGGCCGGACTTACAATCCGACCCGTTAATTTAAATCGTAGCATAGTGGAAACGCTACACATTTAATTTCGATTCGTATATCGTTTACTACATTATTATCGCAACACATATATCGTTTATCGATCGACTCGGCAACTCAAAATGAAGAGGAAGAAGAAACAGAGTCAGTTCGTGTGTATCGCTATTGCTCGTTGCTCGTGTCCAAATTTGTGTAACTATTTTGTATAATTTTCAACTATATATATTTGTTAAATAAACAACTAAACTTATCAAATCAAGTCTTCAAACATTATTTGAGAACATTTAGCCGGCCATCCTACAAATTGGTGTCAGAAGTGAGATTGACTTGCGAGATTGACTTGTGAAAATGTGTTACAAATTATGGTGAAATACGAGAGCAAAAGTGAAATGACAAAATAGCGAAGATACGAACTAAGTGGTTGCATTATAATTCATCAACATTTATATGCAAGGAAAAGATGACGTAATTTTCTTATTGCATCACTAAATGCAAAGAAATTTCTGGAATCGGCTTGAGGCAGCAGCAGAAAAAACCTGCATGCATCGTGAATGTCAGAGCGAGACGACTAGTTGTGCGTAGCAGAGGCTGTAAAGTGCAAGAGAGAAGGAGTTGTTGCAACTTTTGCGTGGCATGGGCTGGATAGCGCAAAATTTTGTACACAACGAAGCTGAGAGGAATTTGCAGATCTACGTGGCGGTGGCTGTATAGCGGAGATCTGTAAAAGGTGCATATTCATCGGAGGAATAGTATCAGCGGCAGAGCAGAGTGGCAGCGGACAGACAGCGCGGATTCAGGCGGGAATTGGATCTTGGATTGCATTGGTGACGGCAGCGCGGAGCACAGGGTGTGTCGAACTGCACATTAACAGAGCGGTAACAGAGCAGTAACAGAGCACATAAAAATTGAATTTTTATTATATTCTGGTAAAGTTTGCATATGTTGTAATTTTAAGTAACAACGAATTTTTGGATTTCAAGTTTATAGTACTAAATTGTAAGTTAAGTTCATAAAGCTGTTTCTAAAATTACTTTTAAAATTTCAGTATATGTAAAGAGCGAGTAACAGCGAACACAAAATGAACAGAGACGAGATTTTAGCGTTAACAGTTGGCTTGTTAAAGGAAAAGTTGTCGGTACTGAACCTGTCCACGACCGGCAGAAAGAAAGAATCCCAGTATGATGAGGCTCAGACAATTTGTTCTGATCGAATTGAAGCAGGGCGTACAACATTCACATTACGGGATATTGAGGAATCACTTTCACAGTTTACCGAGTCAGGTCAGCCGTCGATTGAACAATGGATTCAGGAGTTTGAAGATAATGCCGATGCGGTGCAGTGGAATGATCTTCAGAAGTTCATATACTCCAAGCATTTGTTAAAAGGGGCTGCGAAGATGTTCGTGCGTAGTCAAAGTGGCATTTCTGATTGGAAGGTTTTAAAGCAAAAGTTGTTGAATGAATTTGGGATTGAAGTTTCATCAATCGAAGTACATCGAATGTTACGGAACAGACGCAAGCGTCAAGGCGAGGACTACCAAGAATATCTTTATAGTCTTATGGAAATTGGAAAGCCAGTTAAATTAGATGACAAAAGTTTGATTGAATACTTTATTGAAGGAATACCTGACATGAGAAGCAATAAATCGAATTTGTATCAAGCCAAAAATATTCAGGAACTTAAGGAGCAAATTAAGATTTATGAGAAAGTTCGCAGCAATCGTCCTCCAGTGACTAGTTCAGATAAAGTAAATGATAATAATTCAGATAAAATAAACCGGATTTAAATAAGAGGCAAACTAGAAAATGTTTTAAATGTGGTGACCCATCGCATTTGGCAAAAGCATGCAAGCAGCCCATGAAATGTTACAAGTGTGATCAACCAGGGCATAAAGCAGTTGATTGTATAGGCTCGAAGACAGTAGTGAAGATAGAAGGAAAGAACGCTAACACCATGACAAACAAAGTTAACAGTAGCGGAAAATGTGTTTTTAAAGTTTTGACCTGCAAAAACATAAGTTTCTCTGCACTGATTGATACGGGCTGTGACCTTTGTCTGATACGTGAAGATGTAGTCGAAAAGCTAGGGAATATTGAGATGAATGACGAGACACACTGTCTTGTTGGCATCTGTAATAGTGAGCTCAATACACTAGGTAGTTTTGTAACTCAAGTTGAGGTAGATGGTAGTCAATTGGAAATACCCTTTCACGTTATTGGTAAAAATGACATTAAATATTCAGCTGTTATCGGAAATAGTGTATTAAAGATAGTCGACCTGGTCGTAAGTGAGAATTCTGTAGAGTTTCGGTCTAGGGCAAATGACAGCAAGGAAATTTCAGACCCTGGTACAGAAAATTCAAGTAAGACTGTCAAAGAGAGTGAACCATTACAGCTCTTACAAGAATTTAAAGATTTGTGTTTATTCGCAGCTACAGATGAGTCTGAGATCGACTTGTCTCATCTAGAAAGTCCGATAGCCGAGGAAGTGAAAGCATTAGTTAACAACTATGCACCTGAAATGAAAAGAAAAAGCCCAATAGAAATGAAAATATTGTTAAACGATGAGTATCCAGTTTTCGAACGCCCAAGGCGCATGTCACATGCCGATAAATGTATTGTTGACTCTCAGATTGAAAAGTGGTTAGCAGATGGGATCATACAAGCGAGTACATCCGAGTATGCGTCTCCCATTGTCCTTGTTTCAAAAAAAGATGGCAGTAAGAGACTATGTTGTGACTATAGACGTTTAAACGCAAAAATTGTGAGAGACAATTTTCCTATGCCGTTGCTGGATGACGTAGTTGAGAGATTGCAGGGCCATAACGTGTTCACAACACTTGACCTTGCCAATGGATTCTTTCACGTTCCAGTTGAGCCTGATTCGAGAAAATATACATCTTTCGTGACTCATGGAGGTCAATTTGAATTTCTTTATGTTCCATTTGGAATATCGAATTCTCCAGCTGTATTTTCTCGGTACATTTATGCGATTCTGTTGGATATGGTACAGGATGGTACAGTCGTAACTTATATGGATGACCTAATTATTCCCTCCAAGGATATAAAGGATGGCATTCAAAAGTTAAATCGGGTACTTGACAGAGCAGCAGAGTTTAATTTGCGTATTAAATGGAGTAAGTGCCAGTTTCTTATGAAAAAAGTTGACTTTTTGGGGTACGTTGTAGAAAGAGGCACAATAAGACCATCGGTGATAAAAACACAAGCTGTTCAGAATTTCCCTATACCACATGATCGTAAGAGCTTGCAGCGTTTTCTCGGATTAGCATCTTACTTTAGGCGATTCATCGAATCATTCGCGTTGGTAGCCAAACCACTTTCCGGCTTGCTTCGTAAGGATGCACAGTTTAAGTTTGCCGAAGAGCAACTTGCCGCGTTCAGGAAATTGCAAGCAGCACTCATTAGCGCTCCAGTGTTATGTTTATACAACCCGAAAGCTCAGACTGAGGTACATACGGACGCTTCTATGCATGGCTATGGGGGTGTGCTCTTGCAAAAAAGTCTTGATGATCAACTTTTTCACCCAGTTCAGTATTTAAGCCGAAAGACGAAGCCAGCAGAAGAAAAATACCACTCTTATGAGCTCGAGGTGTTGGCTATTGTCGAAGCTCTAAAAAAATGGCGTGTGTACCTACTCGGTACAAAATTTAAGATAATTACTGATTGTAATGCATTCGCGATGACCATGAAACAGCGTGGTGACATTCCGTTAAGAGTTTCGCGTTGGGCATTATTTCTCCAGGATTTTGACTATGAAATTGAACATCGAAGTGGTAGATAAATGAAGCATGTAGATGCGTTGAGTCGCGTTTCGTGTCTCACGTTAGAAGATTCACTGCTTCACAGATTGCAGCAAGCACAAGATAGAGATGATTGGGTTCGAGCAGTGATGGCTGCCTTGGATAGTGGCACGTACGATGATTTTTTCGTAAAGCACGGTATTTTGTATAAGGATCCCATTAAGGAACTTATAGTCATACCATCACTTATGGAAGATGAGATTATAAGAACCACTCATAAACAAGGACATTTCTCAGCCAAGCGAACTCAAGATGCAATTGAAAAAACTTTCTATATTCCTCAGCTGTCAGCAAAAGTGCCCAAAATTGTCAAAAGTTGCATTGAATGCATAATATCTGAGTGTAAGGCAGGTAGAAAGGAAGGATTTTTAGCTCCGATCGACAAAGAGGACATACCTTTAGGGACATACCATGTGGATCATGTTGGTCCAATGGAACAGACAAACAAAAGCTATAACTATATTCTCGTGATAGTGGATGCCTTCTCAAAGTTTGTTTGGCTTTATCCGACCAGAAATACCACGGCAGAAGGAGTTGTAGATCGACTTAAACGGCAGGCTGCAGTGTTTGGTAACCCAAAACGCAATATTTCGGACAGAGGCGCTGCATTTGTTGCAAACATGTTTAGGGAATACTGCGAAGGGCAGGGTATACTGCATTTAATGATAGCTACCGGAGTTCCTCGCGGTAACGGGCAAGTGGAACGCATCCACAAAATCGTTATACCAATGCTATCGAAGCTGTGTCATGAAAATCCATGTAGCTGGTATAGGCATGTCGATATCGTACAGCAAACAATTAACAGCACACCGCCGAGAAGCACTAAAGTTTCACCGTTTAGATTGCTAACTGGGGTTGAGATGAGGTTGAATAAAATATCAGATTTGCAGGAATTATTAGAAGATGCTTTCATTAAAGAACTAGATTATGAAAGGGAAGTAGCCCGCAAAGAAGCTCTAAGGAATATTTCTAAGATTCAGCAAGAAAATCGTAAATCGTTCAATAAAACTCGTAAGAAAGAGCTGAAATACAAAATTAATGAATTAGTAGCCATTGAGCGAACTCAATACGGCACTGGCTTAAAGTTGAAGCCTAAATTCTTTGGTCCGTATAAAATTATAAAAGTTCAAGCCCACGGTAGATATGATGTAGAAAAAGTAGGTGACCACGAAGGTCCGGGGAAAACTACAACCGTAGCCGAGTACATGAAAAAGTGGGAGTATCAACCTGAGTCAGTAGAAGATGCTTCATTCGAGTCGAATGAAGAGTCAGGACGGCCGAATGTGGGATCCGATAGGGTTACTAGGAGCGGCCGGACTTACAATCCGACCCGTTAATTTAAATCGTAGCATAGTGGAAACGCTACACATTTAATTTCGATTCGTATATCGTTTACTACATTATTATCGCAACACATATATCGTTTATCGATCGACTCGGCAACTCAAAATGAAGAGGAAGAAGAAACAGAGTCAGTTCGTGTGTATCGCTATTTCTCGTTGCTCGTGTCCAAATTTGTGTAACTATTTTGTATAATTTTCAACTATATATATTTGTTAAATAAACAACTAAACTTATCAAATCAAGTCTTCAAACATTATTTGAGAACATTTAGCCGGCCATCCTACATACATATCTACATTTGTGAACATTTGTAAATATGTAAATGCAAGCATACATGTGTACATATGTATGATTAAAAGGTCAATTAAACTAATTTTCAGTTCGGCGCTTATACTTTCTTACCACTCCCTGTTCATATTTATAAGTATCAAATAGAGATACGCGATGACCTTGATCTTCACAAGTAGAAGCGGACCACAACAAAACTGCGATTTCTTTATATACACTCACACATACATACACATATAAGCATGTATGTATCAATACATCGCACTCAACTTCATTCTATATTCCTCTTCTTTCATTGTTTGTTGTTATGCAAAAAATGAAAACCGCGCACAGAAAAAACGGCTCCTCGCTGGCGCTCAGCAAAAATGAGAAGGAGCGAGCGAAATTATTGCGTAGTCTGCGTTCATAGCAAAACAAACTAAGAAATAACACTCTTGAAGGAAATAGCAAGCGCCGAAAAGTGTTATTTCTTCGTTTGTTTTGCTATGAACGCAAGCTACGCAATAACTTCGCTTACACCTTCTCATTTTTGCTGAGCAACAAGCGACGAGCCGTTTGTCTCTTCTCTTTTACTGCAGAACAGAAATGAAGATGACTGCCATATATTCATTCATACTGATTATATGTGTGTATATCAAGAAAGCAGTTTTGTTGTCGCAGCTTTGTTGTCGTAGGTCTGATTAAAAGTGCGCAAACTGCTTCTACTTTTGGAGATCAAGGTCATCGCAAGATATAGTGGTTTGATTTTATACACATTTGCATAAATATGTATATAGACATTTATTTACATATATACATACATATGTATGTAAATATATACATAGATACGTATGTGTTCTATGACTCAAAAATAATTAAAAATCTAATCTTAAAGAATTTTTATCCCTTTTGAGCATTCACAAAATAGATGCGCAATGGAACTTCAAAACTCGGAAAAAGGAGTAGAAGAGAGCATGATCTATTTGCAATTTTGGCGCGTGCCTATGCTTTCATATGTGTATGCATGTGTGTTAAAGTATTGCTGCTAATGTTAGAAAGAGAAAGAGCAATAACATGCGTCGAATTCCTCTTTTTGGCAGTTACATTTTTACTCCCTGTTCCCATTAAAAATGGGAAAAAGGGAGTTATAAAGTACTGCAAATGTGTGTAACAGACAGAAGGAGGCATTTCCGACTATATAAACTGTATATATTCTTGATCAGGATCAACAGCCGAGTCGAACTAGCCATGTCCGTCTGTCTGTCCGTCTGTCCGTATGAACACACAGATCTCAGAGACTACAAGAGCTAGAGTCACCAAACTTGGCATGTAGATTCCTGTATACCATACGCAGATCAAGTTTATTTCAAATTTCGGATGCACCCTCCCGCACCCCCGCAAATCGCAAAAGACTCCCACAGCCACAATTTTGAAGATAAAGCTTTAGTTTTTGGTACACATGTATGTGTAAATTTCAACACGATCGGATAAATAGCACCAAAGTTATGGAAGAACTTATTTCCCCTGTCTCAGTAGGCAGCAACAACAGTTTGACAAGCAGTTTACGAGTTAAGTGCACTGCTTGCTTGTGTTGCCGCTGAACTGCTTGAAATGCAAGTTGGGAGCAGGGAGTCTCGTAGTCGGGCACACTCGACTAGAGTATTCTTACTTGTTTTACATATGTATATAAATTAGACATCTGCATGATTCCACTCACAACATACGTTTCATTGAATACATTCGAGTAGAATCGAATGGAGTGAGTAGAATGCAAGAAATGAAACAAATGACCTTGACACTTTGTCTGACTATGGTATATACCAACATGTATGCCAAGCTTGGAGGCTCTAGCTTCAAAACTGTGGAAACACACTGCGTTCATACAGGCGGACGGACGGACATTTCACAAACCCAATATACTATTTTTTTCCATTTTGGAAAACAGAGTATAAAAATATTTGAATGATTTGAGTTGTTGCGTACGTATTCAGTCTTCGAAGACGCAAACATGGACAACCTATTGATGAAAGAAGCCGACGAGTCTGTATGTATTCGTAGTCCGCATTTTGTTTGTTTTGTTTTTAATTTAATATTGTTGTTTTAATGTACATATATATATTTATAACAATTTGTTTAGTTGTTTTTTTCGTGCTTAGATATTAACCTGTGTTAGGTATTAACCAGTGTATTTGTGACCTGTCCATAAGTGTTTTTTGTGTTTTTTTTTCAGAGTTAATTCAATTTGTTTAAAATATATAGGGTGATCAAAGCGCGACAGATGTAAAAGAGATGCTAAAAAGTGGCATGTACAGCTTAATTGAGAAGAGAGGCAGAGGCGAAGTTTGGCAATTTTTCTCCAAAATTAAAAAGCAAAATGGAGAAGAATTCGTCGACATTGTAGCTTGTAAGACATGCTATACGGTCTTAAAGTTTACAGGAAGCACATCTAACGTAGTCAAACATAAATGCCTCGTCGTGAGTGCAAGTAAATTTCGCAACGCTGCTCTCATTGCAGAAAACAAAGCAACGAAAGACGAGAGCATATCTGTTGTAACAGAATGGGTTCTCAAGAACTGCCGTCCTCTTAAAATTATTGACGACTCCGGCATTATAAAGTTTGCATCGTTTTTAATTATTGTTGTTGCTACATATGGTGCAAATGTCGACGTTAACAAGCTGCTACCACACCCAACAACCGTATCCCGAAACATAGCAACAATATATTCGTCACATTTTGGCCCAATAAAAACAGAAATAGAAAAGTACAAAGCCTTTGGATATTCTATTACAAGTGATATATGGACGGATAATTATTTAAAAGCATCTAATTTGTCGTGTACTGTCCATTACATAAGGGAGGGAGTTTTGGTTGATCGCCTTATGGCCATGAAGTCAATGAAGGGATCGCCTAGTACAGGTGCTAACCCCATATTTATGTGTACAAGTAGAATTTAAATTTTTTCTTTATCAAGGTGTCAATAAACGGACAAAAATAGAGGCGATTTTGAATGATTTTGGATGTGACCTCGACGTAGACAAACCCGTAATCGTAACTGATCGTGGGTCGAACATGATTAAAGCCTTTTCGGACTCGGAGAAAATTCATTGCGTCAACCATTTACTGAACAACGCTGTTGAAAAAGCAATTAATGCAATTCCTGAGATGGAAAATATTGTCACAAGTTGCAGCAAGCTAGTTAAATATTTTAAAAAGTCTGGAAATAATTCGTCGTTAGGAGTGTATTTAAAGAGCTTTTGTCCCACTCGGTGGAATACCGTCTACTACTTGCTTAATCCATTGAAATCAATTGGATAGAGCTAACAGCTATTTTAAATGAAAAAAATCAGGCCTGCAGAGTTGAGGGCATTAACATAAATCATTTAGGTACGATTGCTGGAAGTTTTTGAGAATGTGTCCAAGAAACTTGAAGCTTCTGAACGGCCAACTATTCAGCTAATTTTGCCGAATTTGAATAAGCTGAAGAAAACCTGCCAGATCGAGTACCATGACACAGACATTATTAAAAACCTTAAATTCGAACTCAATATCCAAATTTTATCTACAGTTACTCCAAATTTGACAAAATACCATAACATAGCCTTGTTCCTTTTTCCCCCAACAAACAAACTAATCCAATTATCACCCACTGAGAGAGAGATCATAATTAAGGATTGCAAAATTATTATGAATCACTTTCTCGAAAACAATTGTTACCATAACAATGTTGAATCCCATATACTAGACGATGAATTTGCTGAGTATTTAGAGGTCCCCCAAGTTAAAACAATACAAGATAAGGTGGAACAAGAAATTGCTGAATATTCCAATATTAATGTTGCATACTTATATCAATGATTTTAATGCTTTAGTTTGGTGGCATAGGAACAAGCAATTTTTTCCGCTATTGCACAAAACAAGCAGCAAAATATTTTGCATTCCAGCGAGCAGCGCGGCTTCGGAACGCACATTCTCAAACGCGAGAAATTTAATAACAGAAAAGCGTTGTCAAATCGCCACCAATTCCGAAAACATAAACAAAATAATGTTTTTGCATTCAAATTTAAATTAGTTATATTGTTATTACTCCCTGTTCCCATTAAAAATGGGAAAAAGGGAGCTATAAAGTACTGCAAATGTGTGTAACAGGCAGAAGGAAGCATTTCCGACTATATAAACTATATATGTTCTTGATCAGCATCAACAGCCGTGACGATCTAGCCATGTCCGTCTGTCTGTCCGTCTGTCTGTCTGTCCGTATGAACACACAGATCTCGGAGACTACATAAGCTAGAGACACCAAACTTGGCATGTAGGTTCCTGTATACCATACGCAGATCAAGTTTATTTCAAATTTCGGATGCACCCATGTATGTTTAATCAATGTCTTTCGGATGTGTAAATTTCAACACGATCGGATAAATAGCACCAAAGTTATGGAAAAACTTATTTCCCCTGTCTCAGCAGGCAGAAACAACAGTTTGGCATGCACTGTTCAAGTTGAGTACGCTGCTTGCTTGTGTTGCCGCTGAACTGCTTGAAATGCAAGTTGGGAGCAGGGAGTCTCGTAGTCGGGCAAACTCGACTAGAGTATTCTTACTTGTTTTAGAAATAAGTTTAATAAAAACAAGTAAGAACGTTGCAGTCGGGCTCACCCGACTGCGATATACTCTGTTTTCTGTACGTAAAAATTTTTTTCTCCAATCTATCGAAGAGTTCAAATGGAGTCATACTGCAAAATTTGGGGTTTCTAGCTATAAGGGTGTAGGAGATACAGGTTTAGCTCATTTGCGGGGGTGGTACTGGGCGTGGCATATTTTTTTTGGCAGGTCGGTCAAGGGTGTGGTCACTAGTCTTTATGTCAAATTTGGTTACTCTAGCTGTAAAACTGTGGAAGATATAGGTTTTTGCGGTTTAGGGGGAAGGGGTGGGGGTGGAGGGGAGATCTTGACACTTTGTCTGCCTATGGTATATACCAACATGTATACCAAGTTTGGTTGCTCTAGCTTCAAAATTGTGGAAAAAACCTGCGTTCATACAGACAGACGGACAGACAGACGGACAGACAGACGGACAGACGGACATTTCACAAACCCAATATACTCTTTTTTTCCATTTTGGAAAACAGAGTATAAAAACCAAGAATATGAATTTAAAAACGCATTTCATTGTTTCATATGTTTCCACTTGCTTACAGTTGCAATTCGAATCGTTCTAATGAGTTTCTGTGTACTCACTCCATTCAACTCGTTTGTCTTTCTCTATTCTTTGTGCGACTGAGTCTTACGTAAGCGAGCCTACTCACTCACCAGTTTGGCTTTTTTGCATTCAAATTCACTCAACTCATTTTCAGCATTGTGTGTGTGATTTTTTAGCTACTCATGCAGATGTCTAATATAAATGCACTTTTGAAGCGCTTTGCTTTCATCGTTGTGTGAGTTGATTTTTGTCTCACTCTGACGCTTACGATCTTATCGCATGCATCTCAATTTCGCATTTCTCCGCCTTTTCAATCGTTTTCGCATTTAAATATCGCAAATTTGATTAAATAAGGTGGTTTTAAGTTAAATTATTGCTAATTTATAATTTAAAGTTGTGTTAAGATAAATTATTGATTAATAATTTGTGTTCATATAAATAGACGCGAGTGCATTTTGTTCGTGAAATTTTCCCGCTCGTGTGTGTGTGTGTGTTTTTAGAGTCGGAGACGACACCTGCTTGCTTGGAGGAAACAGTGGACGACTGTTCTTAGTACAGTTTTGTAGTTTTATTGATTTTAGAAATTTTTGAAATAGCAGTGCAACAGAATCGAAAATATATAACGGATTTTTTGCATATTCCTTTTAGTTAATTGATTGCCTGCACATTATTTTTGTAGAATGGAATATAGAGATGAGAAAAATGCAAAAGTCCCGTTAGATTTGCTATGTTTTTGTGCTTACTTGGTATTTTTGCGTAAGTCCACCAATTTTTGGCTGTTCACTGAAATAGCAGTTTTTGATTTTCTTCAAAGAGAAGTACAGAAAAAATTTGTGAATTTTCAAAAAGTGAGTTTTATTAAGTTGATTACTATAATTTAAATGACAATACACCATAAAAATGAGAAAATTTTAATTTTAGTGGGTAGAGGACTTCACTGTCCAAAGGACAAAAGGCATTTGATCGTTGAGCGTAGAAAGCAGGGGAAACCCTATAAAGAAATACTAAGTCTTTTAAAATGTTCTGCCAAGATGATAAGCAATGCCATAAATTATGAACAGAAGCCAGAAAAACGCGGTGTCATACGTAAAACTACAACTTTAGAGGACCGACGCATAGTGCGCTTCAGCAAAACCAATCCTTTTGCATCCTCTAGGGATATAAAAGCTAACCTGAAGCTGGAGATCAGCGACGTAACCATTCGCCGACGACTATTGAATGCAAATTTGAATGCGCGAAGCCCACGAAAGGTCCCATTGCTAAATAAAAGACATATCAAAGCCCGGTTGGAGTTTGCCAAAAGCCATTTGAATTGGCCCGTATCAAAATGGCGTAATATCCCTTGGACTGATGAGTCCAAACTGGTCTTATTTGGTGGAACAGGTTCCAGACAGTATGTCCGTCGACCCCCAAACACAGAATATGTTCAAAATTATACAGTGAAGACAGTGAACCATGGAGGCCTTAAAATTTTGGTATGGGCATGTTTTTCGTATAGTGGTGTGGGACCAATACATATGATCGATGGGATCATGGACCAACATTTGTACGTGGATATTTTAAGGAACGTTATGTTGCCATATGCCAGCTGGAATATGCCCTTAAAATGGACATTCCAGCAGGATAACGATCCAAAACACACCAGCAAATTGGTTTAAAATTGGCTTAGCCAAGAAAGGATTAATATAATGCCATGGCCAGCTCAGTCGCCGGATCTTAATCCTATAGAAAACTTATGGGGGGACATCAAACGCTATGTTTCAAAGCAATCTCCGTCTTCTAAGCCGCAGCTTTGGCAGATTATCCAAGAGGCATGGTCTCAGATTCTCGTGGAGCGTTGCCAGAACTTGGTCGACTCCATGCCACGTAGGTGCGAGGCTGTAATAGCCAATAAAGGCTACACAACTAAGTATTAGACCATAAGCAAAATGTTATTGAAAATAATTAAGTTTAATAAAGAGTTATGTTGAGATATTGCATTTTTTATGGTAACACTGCTATTTCATTGAACAACACAATTTATCGTTTTTATCGTATTATTGATCCATATTAAAAAACGACTGAATAAATTACCAAAAAATAAATGTTAAGTTATGGGAAAATAAATACTTTCAACATTTATAAAAGATTTTTGGCAAAAAATATCCTTTATAATTGGATTTATCAATCTTAAAGTTGCAGGTCATCTGCACTGCTATTTCAATGAACACAGCTGTATATATATATATATATATATATATATATATATAATTTTCTTAATAAATATAATTAATTAATAAGTGATAACATAACGTTTTTTGACTCGTAATGTATATGGACATATATACATTTACAGAAATTTACATACATTCACAAATACATATTCATACAAACATTCACAAGTAAATTTCATACATTTTGTTATACATTAACACACATTGATTCAGAGTCATATTCATTCATATGGACAGTTATTTCATTCACGCGTGCTAACATACTTTCATATATTCAATCACTTTTTATAAATTTCACACATACATACATAGTTCCATACATTTATTCAAACATACATGCATATATATGTACATATATTTACACGTTCATAAAATATATTTATATATATATATATATATAGTTAAATATATATTTAAAATAATAATTATTCGTTATACTTTTTGATTATTTATTTAAATACCCTGCGAATTTAGAAAGAGAGTTAATTGCAAATGCGGAATCTCAAAGAAACCGCAGGGAAAATGTAGATCTTAGAACCGCTGAGCAAGCGGCAGATACTCTCCGTAGATCAGTACGTAGACAAAATGCAGAAAGTAGGCAACGAGAGCAAGCAGTGGACACTTCACAAAGGGCAGAACGTAGACAAAATGCAGAAATTAGAGAAGCCGAACAGCAGCAGAATACAGTAGAACATACACTCAGACGGACGAATGTAGAAATCAGACAACGAGAGCAGGCGGCAGATACTTCACGTGGGGCAACTTGTAGACAAAATGAAGAAATTATAGAAGCCGAACAGCAGCAGAATTCAGTAGAACATACACTCAGACGGACAAATGTAGAAATCAGACAACGAGAGATGGCAGCGGATAATTCACGCAGAGCAGAACGTAGACAAATTGAAGAAATTAGGCAACGAGAGAGAGCAGCTAACACTTCACGTAGGGCAACACGTAGACAAAATGATAGAAGATTAGCAAGAGAGGCAGGTTTCGTAGAGGAGCAAGCCAATGAATTAGAGCAGGAAAATACCCCGCCAGCACTTCAGTGGCTTGACTCTGAGATAGTTTTGTTCAATAGGATAGTAAAACAGGGCCCTGATCAACTTTGCCTTTACAGCAAAGGGCTTTGGTTTCCACATCAGGTTGATAAAATTTCTCGTCAGTTTATTGAACTAAGAAATGAGCATAGTGCAAAAATTTTGAGTATTTCTACTGAGTTCCCATCAGAAAGTAATATTTATAAATTTTGCAAGTCCTGTAGTCGCACCATTAAGTTAGGTGGACTGCCAAAAGCCTCCATTGAAAATGGTTATATTTTCCAATTCTTGAAGAAAGGCTTATTTCCCCAAGAATTCCCTTTATGGATCTCAGATCATTAGGGCATGAGCGTCAAAACTCAATAGAAGGAGCAGTAGTTAATGTCCCAATTCCCGTCGAAAATGTCGTCACCTCTCTCCCAAGGGCTTTTCACGAAACCGAGGTTGTTCAGCTCCACCTCAAACGTAGATTGGAATATAACCATGATTTCATGGCTGAAACCATTCGACCCCTAAAAATAATTAATGCTTTGCGCTTTTTGGTAACAACTGAGCTTTATCAGCGTCATAACATTACTATTACTGAAGAAAGAATGACTTCTTTTTCTTCTGCTCCCGAAAATGTACCTTTCTTTGCAACGGATCAAGATAGGGCATTGTTTAATCAGATTAGTCAGGCCAATACTCAAAATCAGGAAGCCCAACCAGATACAGAGTTAGAGCAGCTAAATCCAGGGGGCAAGAAACTTTGTTAGATGAAATACATGTGGCACATGTTAACATGCAAAGATTTCAAATGGCTCCAGACGAAGGCCAGCAACCCCTGGACATGATTGGGCATGAGGATGCTGAAGAGCTGTCCTTCCCCACCATGCTTGCAGGCAACAAAAGGAAATGCTCTCTTAGTTATACGACTATAGTTCGGTCAGAGTTGAGGAATTATGATAGGCGTGATTGTAGAACCGACAAGATTTTCTATAATTATAAAAAATTAGAAATGATTTTTATTAGAAGCAATACTTCTATTTGCCTGCGCAAACATAGTGCTCCTCGTTCTCTTACGGCAGGTAATGCCCTATGATGACCATATGAACAATTTAATTCTTCATGATGAAGGCTATCGAGTGCTGAAGGGGATTCAATTATCTCCAGCTCATTGGGAAGATGAGAAAAAAAGGTAATGGCAACGATCAAACAATTTGATTTGCCTACCTTTTTTATAACATTGTCAGCCGCTGAGACTAGGTGGACAGAATAGTTAGTTTTGCTGAAGAAAAACGTAGATAAGGTAGAAATCACAGAAGAAAGTGCAATAGGGCTACAATTTAATGAGAAAGCTAGATTAATTAGAACAGATCCTGTTACTTGTGCTAGATATTTCGATTTTAGATATAGGCAGGTTTTGAAATTAATGAAGAAAGAGGGGGTATTTTTGGTAGTCATCCAGTTGAATTTCAACAAAGAGGTTCACCCCACATTCATGGTATGTTTTGGCTAAAGGATGCTCCGAAACATGATTTCAAAGACGAGGAGAGTACGGCCAGAACTATTCCACCCGTGATTGACTTTATTGATCAATTTATCACTACAAATGTTGCAGATGTTGTTTTAAGTCCGTACATCGAATACCAAAAGCATAATCATGGGCATTCATGCTTGCGTGAGGTTAGAGGAAATCGAATTTGCCGCTTTGTGATTCCATATCAGCCAATGCCCCAAACTCAAATTCTGTTTCCTTTTTCGGAAGATATTCCAAATAACTCTCCTTATCGGAAAAACTTCGAAAAAAACTCAAAACTTTTTAATTTTTCCGTTTACACGTGATACATTGCCCACATTTGACTCTTTCGATGAGTTTTTTCTCACGAGCAAATAAACCTCACATTCGATGAATACTTACTGGCAATTAGGTCTGGTTTAAAGAAACCACAAATTTTTCTTTAAAGAACATTTGATGCCATTAAAGTAAATGCTTATAACAAACATTTAATTGCCATGCAACGGGCAAATATTGACATTCAGTTCATTTTAGATCCCTATGCATGCTGCAGCTATGTAATTAATTACATAAACAAATCCCAAACGGGGCATTTCGAAAATAATGCGTGATGCTGTTGAAGAAATTAAACAGCATCAGAATTATTCAATCAAACAAAAACTGCAGCATATTAGCCATAAATTTATTTCCGGCACTGAGATATCTGCTCAGGAAGCCGTTTACTGTTGTATGGGATTGCGTATGTCTGAAACCAGCAATGCTGATGTTTACATCAATACATCGCTACAACAACTCCAAACCATGCCTCGAGATTCGCATGACATTTCCATAGTTGGACTACTAGATCATTATATACAGCGGCCTAATGATCTAAAAAATATTTGTTTAGCTGACTTTGCCGCGAATTTTAGTTTCAGCAAAACTATAGTGGGACACCAAAATAATAATAATAATAATGATAATGACGAGGACGATGAAAATGAAGAACTAGGGTTACATTCTTTTGTACTTCAGGATGGTAGTGGTTTTGATAGAGAGAACCAAGTCTCGTATTATAAGGTATAGAAATTTTAGCCTTAACAAGGAATTAATAATGTTGTATCATCATTGGAGGCAGGAGCAGGAAGAGTTAGTTGAAAGAAATTGTGAGGAATTTTATAGGGAAAATGAGGAGCTTATCAACAGTAATCGTGACAAGTACGATGTAGTTAGGGAATGACCCACTATGCTAGAAGACATGTTTAGGGAGGCCAATCAAGATGATGGTGAAATTCAGACAGATGATCAGGTAGTTTTAGATGAAGATTTTAGAGCTCTGGCTTTTCCAGAAATAAGTTCTCAATTGAATGTTTTGAAAGTTCATTCGAATGATAACAATGATCAAGAAGAGAGCAATAACCAACTTCGGATGGTTACACTTCCAACCCTTATTTCTTTTGAAAATTTATTAGATTTAATTAGATCACTGAATCTAAAAGAAAAGATTTTCCTCACCCACGTTCTACATAATGCCAATATGAAGAACATCTTTCATGAATTTGTTGGTGGCGAAGCTGGAGTTGGCAAAAGTCGACTTATTTCTGCACTTTACCAGTCATTAACTTCGTTTTATAACAACAAGCCAGGTTGTAATCCAACTTCGGCAAAGGTCATTTTATGTGCTCCAACTGGTAAAGCTGCTTTTGGAATTAAGGGTTCCACACTGCATACAATTTTTTCTCTGCCTTTCAACCAGTCAGCCTCTGCTTTCAGAGAATTAGGCCCAGATTTGCTTAATAGCCGTCGATCACATTTAATTGATCTTAAAGTTCTAATCATTGATGAAATATCAATGGTAGGCGCCAAAATGCTATCGTGTATTGATTCGCGCCTCAAGCAAATTTTTAATAGCAGAGAAAGTCCTTTTGGAGGCATTTCAGTCATCGTGTTTGGCGATCTTCGGCAACTGTGTCCTATTGGTGACTCTTGGATATTCAATCCTATTTCTAGTGCGCATAATCCCTACAGTGTTATCTTTGGGTCTACTCTGTGGAATTGTTTCAAGTTCTTTGAACTTACAGAGATTATGCTAACGTAATGATCAGCCTTTTGCTATAGCCCTTAATAATATGGCAACTGGTCAGATGTCTGCAGATGACATAGCAATACTTCGATCGAGAACTTGAAGGATAGACGAGGTGCCACTAGATGTAATTCATCATTTCGCAACAAATACAGAAGTCACGTAGGCTAAACTCAATCCTAAGTCCCCCATTTTTCTTCTGCTAAAGATTTTGTAAAGGCATCACATTTAAATAATGCATAAAAAAATAGTATTCTTCGGGCAGTACAAGATTTTCAAACACAGGGGATGCCTTACAGACTTGTTTTCAAAACCACTGCAAAGTATGTGGTACCTGCCACTATCGATACTGCAGATGGTCTTGTAAACGGTGCGAACGGTGTTTTAATGGATATAGGTTTCAGCTCATCCACACCCTCAATTTTGTGGATACAATTTTTAGATGAAATTGTAGGAGCTAATGCGCGAGCCAAGCGTCCACATCCATTAGAACCTTCTTGGACTCCAGTCCAGAAAACTGTCTAAAATTTTCAGTTCCATTCGAACAACGAAGTTAATATTGACCGTGAGCAAAAGTCAGGGTGCTACATATAACCATGTAGCGTTTCACCCTTCCCGCTTTATGAAGCGAGCAGCTTTATATGTAGCTTGCAGTCGAGCCACAAGTGCATCTGGGCTGTATATAGATGGGGAATTTATTCCCCTAAACTCTCACGCAGGTTCTGCTGTAAGTATTGAGTTAGATCTATTACGATCTGAAAAACTGCTTAAGACTCACTTTGATCATTTGATCAGCAGCTTAAACTGCAATGTTATTTTCCATAACACTGAGAGCCTTCACGGCCATTTTGGTGACATTTGCTCTGATCAACTTATGTTACAATCTTCTATACTATGCTTTGTTGAGACCTCCACATACTCAAATTAAACATATGTTATTCCTGACTTTATAACAGTCGTGCGACTAGATTGCCTTTCAAAAAGAGGACCTCGTCCCAAGAGAGGCATTCTTGGCTTTATAAAGAATTCACTTTTTGATCATATCAGTTGTTCTGCAACTGGTCAACATTTTTCGGGGTCAGCTGTTTTTGAGTAGGCTGTGTTTAAATACAAGAACCTAGGAGTTTTAGTCTTATATAGGAGTCCTGCTTATCCAATTTTCAAATTTCAAGCAGAATTCGAGAATTTATTTAATAGTTTCACATTTTGAAATAGTCAGTCAATTATTTTAGGAGACTTTAATTTATGCCTGCTAACTCTATCTAGTAGTTACAGTAGGATTTACAACTTTCTAGGTTCAGTTAATTTTAGATCTCTTTTTAGATCTAAACACATCAACAACCATGGCTGATACTCATATTGACTGGGCTTTCTCAAATATTTCTACAAGGGCCGGAAATTCGGTCCACTGGGTGGAAAATGGGTGGTCAAAGTTGTATGCCCCAAAGTTTAGATTTCGTTCAATTTGCTTCAAGCTCGCTTTAAAAGCCACGCGTACACAAATATAAACAACGTTGTTTTCAAAATCCGCTCGAAGTGTCGGAACATGGTCGGTAAACTGTTGCATGCAACCTTTTATTTTGGAAAATTATATATACGGGCGGCAAAGGATTTTAAAAACTTCAAATTCAGATTTCAAGGTCTGTCTAAAAATCGTTGCGCGTGTGAGTCAGAGTGAGGAAAATGTCGGGAAATATTGATAAAAGTCAAAGATTTTGAAAAGTGTACTAAGCCGTTGGTATATGCTAATATAGTGTAAAAGAAGCTTTTTACTCCCTGTTCCCATTAAAAATGGGAAAAAGGGAGTTATAAAGTACTGCAAATGTGTGTAACAGACAAAAGAAGGCATTTCCGACTATATAAACTATATATATTCTTGATCAGGATCAACAGCCGAGACGAACTAGCCATGTCCGTCTGTCTGTCTGTCTGCTGTCTGTCTGTCCGTCTGTCCGTATGAACACACAGATCTCGGAAACTATAAGAGCTAGAGACACCAAACTTGGCATGCAGGTTCCTGTATACCATACGCAGATCAAGTTTATTTCAAATTTCGGATGCATCCCCCCGCACCCCCGCAAATCGCAAAAGACTCCCATAGCCACAATTTTAAAGGTAGAGCTTTTTAATTTAATTTTTAATTTTTGGTACACATGTATGTTTAATCAATGTCTTTCGGCTGTGTAAATTTCAACACGATCGGATAAATAGCACCAAAGTTATGGAAGAACTTATTACCCCTGTCTCAGCAGGTAGAAACAACAATTTGACATGTACTGTGCAAGTTGAGTACGCTGCTTGCTTGGGTTGCCGCTGAACTGCTTGAAATGCAAGTTGGGAGCAGGGAGTCTCGTAGTCGGGCACACTCGACTAGAGCATTCTTACTTGTTTTTATTATATTTTGTTTAGGCAAGAGAATAAACCTTACCAAAAAAGGCTTTCTGTAAGTGGGACAAAAAGGAAAAGCAATCAGTATTGTATACGCTTAGGCCTCAACACTACTTACAAAACATTTTTTCAGGCCTGAACCAACTACTGGGTTATTTTAACAAATTTAAAGTTCGAGAAGTAAAGTCTAATCTGGAGCATTGACCACCACTGAAGTGTTAAATTTGTTTTGAGTTAATTGCGCAAATTCCGCAAACGTCAACTGCCGTCAGAGCAACTACTTTTGCTGCCTCTGCTTCTGCTCACGTGGACTTGATCGATTTCCCTTTAACTGATGTTTATTCGACTTCAGTTACTTTGCGGCTTTCATTCAAATGTTTATTTTATTCAAATAACAAATGTTTGTCATGTGTCAAAGGCGAAAAATGAAAATAATAAATAAGCTGAAATACGATGAAAAAACCTACAACAGTTTTTATAAAGAACTTGCAATTATTAAACCGTTGTATATTTGACAAATTAAAAAGTATCAAAACAAAAGTGGTTACTTAAATAAAAATGTATTAAATAAAATTAGTTTATTATGTAAAAGTTTTCACCTATGGCAAGTAATGGTCGACATTTTAAATAAAAATTAGTTAAAGCTTAAAAAATTGAAAAAATACACAGCGCAACATTGATTACATTGATACATTGATTATAACTTAGCAGCGGTGGGCAAGCCCTTGCTCTGGCTGCTCCGAGTGCTCAGACCGTTATGTTTGCAGGCTCGTGATTTTCGTCGCGAAACATACAACAACTATTTTTGTGGTGCAGCCGAAAAAAGACGCAACAACAACCACACATGATTTTCGGCGCGACGCGGACCGTCATAAAGTGTTCATTTTGCATTGATTTATGACTTCAAAAACTGTGTTTGTTGTAGATGTTGTTGTACTGCTCTCGATTCAAAAATTCGTGCCCACTGCTGACTTAGAGGAATAAGATTCAAAGTGAACATGAACCTAATCATAGGTTATTGATTAAGAATAAACATGTAAGAACGTTTCAGTCGGGCTCACCCAACTGCGATATACTCTGTTTTCTGTACGTATATTAAATTAAATTCTTTTAAAGACTACTTATATATATATATATGCTACAAACTATTAAATTCTTTCTAAGTGCAGAACGCTGCAAACTCCCAAAGCAGAGCGAGACGCGTACTTGTCAAGATGATCACTCGTTTACTGGGGCGGGGGTGGGCGTGGCAAAATTTTTTTTCTCCAATCTATCGAAGAGTTCAAATGGAGTCATACTGCAAAATTTGGGGTTTCTAGCTATAAGGGTGTGGGAGATACAGGTTTAGCTCATTTGCGGGGGCGGTAGTGGGCGTGGCATATTTTTTTTGGCAGGTCGGTCAAGGATGTGGTCAGTAGTCTGTATGTCAAATTTGGTTACTCTAGCTGTAAAACTGTGGAAGGTATAGGTTTTTGCGGTTTGTGGGGGAAGGGGTGGGGGTGGGGGGGAAATCTTGACACTTTGTCTTACTATGGTATATACCAACATGTATACCAAGTTTGGTTGCTCTAGCTTCAAAACTGTGGAAAAAACCTGCGTTCATACAGACGGACAGACAGACGGACGGAAGGACATTTCACAAACCCAATATACTCTTTTTTTCCATTTTGGAAAACAGAGTATAAACATAGTATAGAATAAAAGTTCAAATGACACATTTTATAGTCTACACGTGGACTCTTCGCCTAGTTATGTTGGGTTTTGCGGGCTGTTGTTTGCGTGTGGCATTAAATAGAGCAACACAGAGTACAAAGTTTATTACATTTGCCACCACAGGGCGCATAAACCAACTAAAAGTAAAAGCAATTTATTTTTATTCAGGAATGTTTTACTGTTTTTGTTGTAATGAAAATGACTGTTTTTGTAAACACACCTGCAAAGGCCATTGCGTGCTTTATTATGGATTTTTATTTATGACCTTTGCTTGTTTCGTAAGCCTTGTCTGGCCGCAGTCGCATTTTCAGAGGTTAGTCACCCAGAATAACATATATATGTCGCGTTTATAATATATATAATATAATGAGGTTTATTTGCATTTAAAGGGCAAAAAATAACATTCTGCTAAGTTGGTGTTAATTAAAAGAAAACCGGCAACCTTACGTTGCTGTTGTGCTGTTAAAGAATATATCAGCTGTTTACAGAAGAAGAAGAAAACATAAGCAAAACAAAAGTGAAATTACATTTATAATGGATACGCAGTAAGTACATAAATAGATATGCATATGAATATAGATCAATATAGTGAAATTTATTTAATTAATATCATCATTAAAGGGAACTTGTATCGTTTCAACTAAATGTTGCAAAACTGGCAGCCACCTGCTTGGAACACCAAACTCTCGATTATTTTATTAATTAATTTTATTAATTGTCTTATCTCTTCATTTGAAAAGGCAAGCAGCCGCCGCTTTCGTATTTGTTGCTCACTCATTTTGCTCTTCTTCTTATTGTTTTACAATCTCAACTCTAAAACATGATTTCGGAGCGAAATGTTATCTTAACAGCTCTGTTAAGCATATCATAATTGCAAACATAACGTATTGATTACGCGGCCTTTTTACGCGTCGAGTGAAAACTACTTATGGAATGGATTCCGGGCACAAATTACTTTCCGTGCCATTTCGCGTCAAGTGAACACCACCCTTAAGAATAAATAGGTAATGTTTAATGCTAAGGATATTTATATATTTTATATTTGTAAATACAGTCTGTCAAATAATTGTTTGCAAAATGAAAAAAGCCACACAAATTCAACTTTAACTTAAAAATTTATTAACAATAGCGCATTTTTCAAGTGTTTTTTTTTACAGATATATGTTTTGTTGTATTAATGATAGATTAAACAAAAAAATAATAACAAAACAATTATTTGACAGACTGTATATTTATATATATATATAATTAAATATAAAAGAAATTCGTCGTCGTTGTTTCACCGTCGCGCCTTCACCGTTGTCTTAACCGTCGTGTTGTTGTCGCTCTCTCAGCCACACAGGCAGAACACACAACTGGCACTACTGCCGCCGTCGTGCAGTAATTCGCTCTCGTTGATCGTCGTCTTTGCGAATTCGCCATCCTTTTTATCGTCGTTATCATCGTTTGTCATCATTATCGTTGTCTAGGGATCAGCTGTTTCAAACTAGTGGGATTTGGGTAAACAGCCAAAAACCAAACCCACATTCGGCCATTCTGACTAAGCATTCGGCCCGAATGCTTCTTCGTCATCGCTGTCAGCGTTGCCAACCAACCATGGCTTCATGTGTTCTGCGCACGTTGCAGAATTCTTCGGTCCATCGCTGTTGCCTACTTTTTGAACATCATAGGCGTTGTTGTATTTCACCTTTAAAACTTTGTAGGGCCCCAAAAACTTAGGTTTCAGCTTTTGGTCACTACCAAACTGGGTGCGTTTAACGGCGATTAGGTCGCCAACATCATATCACCTCGGTTGTTTGCGTCGAAGATTGTACGCCTTCTTGTTCTCGTTCTGCAGCTTCAGTATCTGCGTCTTCGCCTTCGCTCGTAACTCGCTGCGTCCATCGTTGAAAACTGCCACCGCTTCTTCGTTTATCAAATCTCGTGTTTGATGATCGTCTCTGGTTCTCATTTCGACACCAACCTGTAGCTCAAAAGGCGTCGTGTTAATGCTCTTGGTAAACGTGGAGTTGATCGCCTGCTGCACACTGTTGACATGGCGATACCATTTTGTGGGGTCATCGACACTTAGCTTTGAGAGAACTGAAATGATAATAGAATTTAGTCGCTCAACTTGTTCATTTACCCTTGGTAAGCCAGTAGTTGTATCCACTAGCTTTATTCCCTCGTCGTCGCAATATTTTACAAAGTCCTGTGATGTAAAAGCCGATCCTCTATTCGAAATTATGTAATCTGGGTTGCCAAATGCGATACTTTGGCTGCTGAGCTTCATTATCAGAATTTCGTGAACGAATCGATTACATCCAAAATATGTTTGTAGTCCTTATGAGTCGGCTCGAGCGGACCCAAAAAGTCAATATGGTACGTCAACAATGGGACGTCTTCCTTCTGGAACAGGTGTATTAGGCCTTCTTACTTGCCTCTCTTACGATCCGTTCAAATGCATGGAATGCAGCACTCGATATATTTTTTAATCTTGTCTTCAACGTGTTAAATAAAAAATTCTCGGCAAATTAACTCTCTAGTCTTCTTAGCAGCGAAATGACCTCTGTCATGGGCACTGCTGATGTTTCGTTTTTGCATTTCGTTCGGAACTACTACTAGCTCTTCGTCGCCTACAAGTTTGTACAGAATACCTGATTTTTTCATAGCTTAAAACATCTCTTATGGCTCTAATCTTCTCGTCGCGTGCCTGCGCATCTTTTAGAGCAATACTTATGCTATATTCTCTTATTAGCTTCAGTGGATACCGACTGAGAGCATCAATATGCTTCATTCTTACGCCAGATCGATGTTCGACTGTAAAGTTGCTTTTCTGTAGAAAAAAAATCCAGCGAGCCACCCTGGTGCATAAACTTTGCTTTTCTAAAGTTTTCGTAAAAGCATTGTAGTCAGTTACCAGTTTAAAATGAATGCCTAGCAAACACACCTTAAACTTAGTCAAAGCTTCGATGACTACCAAACTTTCTTGCTCATAGCTGCTGTATTTACGTTGCGCATCTGTAGTCTTTTTTGACATGAAATATACTGGATGCAGTTGACCGTCATCTGGGTTCACCTGTAATAAAACTGCTCCGAATCCATCAATAGACGCATCTGGTTGCATTTCCGTCTCGTCTGTCTGATTGTAAATACTAAAATCAGGGTTCTCAGTCAGTAACTTCTTCAAAACATTGACTTTATTTTCCTCGTCCAAATTAAATGTAAATTTTGCCTTAATCTTTGTCAACTCAGTAAAAGGTCTAGCTATGCCTGCGTTATTTGGTATTAACTTTCTGAAATATCCCGTCTGGCTCAAATAACTTTCTATCTGCTTAATGTTTTGTGGCATCTTGAACTTAGATACAGCTTCGATTTTCTCTGGTGATGGATAAATTTTGCGGTTCTCTATAGCATGGCCCAGAAAGTTAATTCGAGTCTTCAGGAAATTAAATTTTTTCAAATTGAGCTGCAGACCATATTCTTTGCACGTCGCAATAACTTCCTTCAAGTGTTGAACAGCGTCTTGTTCTGTGTTAGCGGGGATAATAATATCAATCTCATAAGGCAACGCAATGGCTCTGGGTGACAGATGCCGAAATATCGCATTGACGTGGCGTTGAAAAACGACTGGCGAATTTGAAAATCCAAAAGGTACTTTCAAAATTTGCTTGCTGCTTGGTTAATGTCAAACACCTCATTGTCAATTTCCGCACAAATTTTCAAAATATTTTGTTTTTCATTGTTTTTTATATTCTTTATTTAATTTTTTTGAAAAATAAAGAGTATATTGGGTTTGTGAAATGCCCGTCCGTCCGTCTGTCTGTATGAACGCAGGTTTTTTCCACAGTTTTGAAGCTAGAGCAACCAAACTTGGTGTACATGTGGATTCATACCATAGGCAGACAAAGTGTCAAGATATACCTCCCACCCACACCCCTTCCCACACAAACACATTTATTACCTTATATTACTGCAATTGTACGCTTTTCTGTCTTTATGTGACAGTCGTTATTAAATTTTCGCGAGATATTTAATAATAACAAAGCATACAAAAGTCTCGCAGCTGAATTCACAGATAATTAAATGTGCCAAATAAACATGATTTTTTGAAGAACAGGGAGCAAGACAATCAATTAGACAGGGTGACAATTCAACTGGCAAGCCAAACTCGAAAATCGATGTATATTTTTATTCTCTTTTTTTAATTAAAAAACAAAGAAAAAAAAAGGAGTATATTGGGTTTGTGAATTGTCCGTCTGTATGAACGCAGTTTTTTCCACAGTGTTAGAGCTAGAGCAATCAAACTTGGTTTACATGTTGGTATATAAGATAGGCAGACAAAGTGTCAAGATTTTGCGCACTTGTAAGCCCTTACGATTAAAAACAATTTCCGCATGTAAACGTAGCTGCTCTCCGGTAATCAATTTCATATCAAAATATCTCATTGACACGACTTAAAAATCTAATAAAAAATCCTCTTCACAAATCCGAATTGTTTTTTTTAATTGACCAACTGGTCTTATTTTATTGGAGTTGCGGCCACCACCAAATCCAATCGAACAGCGTGGTACATTTCTTGTTTGCAATACAAACTTCTTTGCTGGCCAAATCGTCTTTAGGAATAAAACTGCGCGTATTCGTATTTAAAACATTTTTTCCAATTTTTTCACATTCTTTAGAAATGTGCCTGCATTGCTTACATTTGTAACACTTTCTGCCTTTCTCTTTGTTTTGACAATTATTCGACACATGCCCTTTTTCACCACAGTTGTAGCATTTTACCTCTTTTTTCGCGTCTTTACTTACATTCTGATATTTTCTATATTTTTCTTTCACACTGTTATCGGTGCGCTTCGATTTGTCTTTATCCACTTGAGTCTCCTTTTCGATTTTTGTTTTGTAACACTTTAGTTTTTCTTTAACTTGACTCATATTTTTAGCACCGTTTAATATTGTTTTATTCACACTTTTTTCATCTATGCCGTCAATTAAATATTGTATCAACGCGTCGTCTGTAATTTTACTTCGAGATGCAATGTCTTTCATCCTGTAAAAATATTGAAAGACACATTCGCCGTTGCTACGTTTTGCTTGCGCGAGTTGCTCGTGAACTTGCTTGCTGCTAACACTCGACTTAAATTCGGCCAACACCCTGTAGTTCGGGGTGGCGGCTACATCGCTACTTTTCACATTTAAATAAAACACGCAACTTTCAATTATAGGCATTCAACCGAACCTCATTGTCGCATATTGCAACTTATAAAACGTTGTAGATTCCTCAGCCTGAGGAACCGGAAGAGGCTGAGCATCCTGCGTGTCCTCAACTCGGAAACGCATTTTATTCTGCTTTTGCAAACGCTTCTTTTGCAAAGACAACGATTTACGAATCAGTGCATTTGCATTCGGTTCCTAGGGCGACACTGAAAATAAAATTATTTCATAATTATCATTTAAAACATTAAGAAAAACTATTTGTTTATATTAACCAATAATTGCATCATAAAGATGTGTGAAGGACTTCAGGCACTTCTTCCCCTGAACGCCATGAAAAACCAACTAATCATTATTTGAAGTCCCTGATATTTTTATTTCAATGCATACAAATATTTTTAATTAATTCTAATTCTATATATATATATTGATATATATATAGTAGCATAATAAGCATATTCTGTAAAACTCGCTGACCACAAATTAAAATCATACAATGCATATTCTGCTACTGTAACTGTAACTGTAACTGTAACTGTAACTGTAACCGCTGATTAAACAAACTTTACTTCGCGCTGACTCGCTGACCACAAATTAAAATCATACAATGCATATTCTGCTACTGTAACTGTAACTGTAACTGTAACTGTAATCGCTGATTAAACAAACTTTACTTCGCGCTGCTCACGCTGCAATATGAAACGCGTGCATGATCGCTGCCAAGTAAAATTTGTCAATCTTCACTTCAAACTTTTCTGTACAATTTAGTCTTAAGCTGATAATCTAAATAAACAGTCGAGTTCTTGCAAAATCCTCGTGTTTTATATTTTTTTAGCGTTGACCTTAGGCTATCAAGTCCGGTCATTTGTTCGACTCAACCTTATAAATACGTCAGTGGCGCAGCCGGTAGGATAATAATTATTGATGCGATAGCCAGACTATTCAATTCTTTAATTTATTATCCGCAAAAGAACTTTCGCAAAACCTAAGCGGTAATCGGTTCAAGAACAAAGTTCAACAGTGAACTGTGACCGTGAAAGTGAAACTTAAACAAAGTTTAAGAAGACGCCTTAGAATTCGCCAGAGTAATAAATCCCTGAAGGTTGCTCTAACACAGGCGAAAACGCTAAGTGTGCAAACAAACAAAATATATTTAGACGAATAATTAAGTGAAGTAAAACTAAAATAAGCGAACAAAAAATATAATTGAATAAATCAGTGAAATAAACTTAAATAAACTAACATAAAAATCATAAGTGAATAAATAAGTGAAGTAAACCTAAACAAACTAACACAAAAATTATTAGAATTATTAGTAGAAAACATTTAAATATTAATTAAAACAAAAAAAAAAAAAAAAAACCCTAAAAGAAGACACCATATAATTTCAATCCGAGAAGTACACCTAAAGTGAGCAAATACACACACCCAAGCGAAGACACCTGTGTCTATAATCGAAGACACACTCCAATTGATCAAGACACACTCATAGTGAAGACACGTTCCAGTAAACCCAAGACACACACATCAACGAAGACATACTCTAGCGAAGACACAACCCCGAAATAAGCGAAGATCCAAACTACTTAACACACCGCAAATCGTAAATACACACAATGGCAGTAGTACTCACTGACCCGAGTATGACTCAGATCGAAAGGCAAATATCTGCCGTAGAGAGTTTCCAAGGTGACCCGACTACGTTATACACCTTCATAAGTCGTATCGACTTCATTTTGGCTTTATATCAAACTACGGATGAACGACAAAAACTCATCATCTTTGGACACATAGAACGGAACATTAGTGGCGACGTCATCCGAACCCTCGGAGTAACCAACCTTACCAGCTGGAGCGAACTCAGGACACAGCTCATCCTTAACTACAAGCCGCAGGTACAAAACCATCAACTATTGGAAGAATTCAGGAATACACCATACAAAGGTAACATCCGCCAGTTTCTAGAGGAAGCCGAAAAAAGAAGGCAAATACTAACTTCTAAATTAGAATTGGAAAATGATGCGACAGAAACCATTTTGTACAATAGACTAATCCAGTCAAGCATCGAAACTTTAATTCAAAGATTGCCCACTAACATTTATCTTAGAATTATTAACTGTAATATCCCAAACTTAAAATCACTTATAAATATCTTACAAGAAAAGGGACTTTACGAAACACCAACCCCAAATAAAATCAATTTAAAACCAATCTCGAATCAAAATAATTCTCAAATTAATTTACATAACAGACAAATAAATAATCAAGGTAAACCAATTACTCCTTTCCAACCGTCATACAACCCAAGTTATCAACCATACTACCGACCATTTATTCAACCACCGCCACCGATACCCGGAAATATTCCCATGCCTTTCCCCCAACATCGACCTTCTTATACTTACTCACAGCCACCAAAGATGCAACCACCCAGATCAAACCCACTATTTAATAGACATAGTGTATTTGACCAGAATCGCTTTGGACCCAATTACGTAGGTGTACCGACTAATTTCCAACCAAGGGGAAATATGACAACTAATAATGCTACTAAGAGGCAGAGACCATCGGATAGCGGACAGTCAAGAATGAGCGTAGAAGAATTGAGATACCAAGAAGAAACACCATATCCGTCTGACCAAGCTTGCCCCTATTATCCTTATTATCCATATTATCCTCAAGAGGATCCTTATCATTATCAAGCTTACTACATTCCTAACCCATCCTATAATACTCCAGAACAAGCACCCGATAACACAAACCAAATTGAAGAAATAAAATCAGAATCAAACGATAACGAATCGCATGACATAGAGCAATCGGAAAATTTTTCAGTTAGTAGTCCAGGATCAAGCCAGTACATAGTAATTAAAAACAATAATAAAAATCTAAAGTGCCTTATTGACACCGGTTCCACAATAAATATACTGACCAAAAATATTTTCGAAACCCCTATCCATCAAACTAAACACTTAATTCACACTAGTAATGGCCCTTTAATAATAAATGAAACTACAACCCTACCACCGAACAACTATTTCCCCATTGCCCAAGAATTTTTAATTCACCAGTTCTCAGACCAATATGACATGTTGATAGGATGTAAACTGTTATCAAAAGCAAACGCGATAATAGACTACCAGAAAAAAACAGTTAACCTATTTAACAAAGAATACAAGTTAATCAGTACAAGCAACAACATAGAACAAAATCACATACAAGAATATCCTTTACCCTACGAAAACCCCATATCTTTAGAAAACTCGACCTTTCAAGAAAATCTCTTTCGATTAGACCATTTAAATAAAGAAGAAATATATAAACTAACTAAATTGCTAAAAAAAATTCCAAAATATTCAATATCGCGAGGGCGATAAACTGACTTTTACCAATCAAGAAAAACACACTATCAACACTACACATAACGCCCCCATCTATTCAAAACTTTATAGCTACCAACAGATCTACGAAAAAGAAGTAGAACAACAAATCCAAGACATGTTAGAACAAGGAATTATACGAGAGAGTAACTCACCATATTGTAGCCCCATCTGGGTTGTACCAAAAAAGACAGACGCTTCGGGACAGAAAAAATTCCGTATTGTAATTGACTATAGAAAACTAAATGAAATCACTATAACTGACAGATATCCTATACCGAACATGAACGAAATATTAGGCAAACTTGGCCAATGTAACTACTTCACGACAATAGATCTTGCAAAAGGCTTCCATCAAATAGAAATGGACTCAGAATCAATACCCAAGACCGCGTTTTCAACCAAGCATGGCCATTATGAATACACACGAATGCCATTTGGTCTTAAAAACGCCCCCGCTACATTTCAAAGATGTATGAACAACCTACTTCGTCCCCTTCTATATAAAAAAATTGCTTAGTTTACTTAGATGACATTATAATTTTCTCCACTTCATTAGAAGAACACTTAAAGTCC